>JAUMHL010000009.1:12112204-12153559 GCA_032362345.1 Sandelia bainsii | reverse complement strand
ACATCAAACTGATCTGCCTAATTTATCAGCATAAAGGCAGCTGTCAATTCAGTGCAGTTATTGCCTCTCATGAACTCGCCAACTTTGGTATCTACTGTATCTCAACTCTCTAATTGTTATTATTACTATTACACTAATGATGTACTCTGTATTTTTTGTAGTATATTTTTGATTAATTCAGGATTTGTTATGTTGTTTTTAACTTTTGTCAGATGTCAGTTTTACTCTGCTGCTGTGACAAGTGAATTTCCCCTTCTTGGGATCAATAAAGTGTTATCTTATCTTATCTTATTTCAGTTCCAACAACTACATGATGACTTTCCTGCCAGTACTTACAAACAAGCAATTATCAAATATTAGCATAGTGTAGTGTTTCTATATATCCATGATATACAGAATATATATACTTTTTGTAGTTAAAAAGTTCAGTTGTAGTTAACAGCAGGGCTGGATGATATAGCAAAACATTTTATCACAATACTTTGAAACACACAGACCCACACACATGCATGCAGACACAATCATTGCAATATTATTGCAATATAAATCAACACATCAGTTGAGTCCCAAAGTCCCCACTCCGACATTCAGGGTGTTCAAGCTGCAGCTGGCCATGTACTGGGAAGAGCTCGGGGAAGTGAGTCGGTTAAACAGCTGGTACTGTCGGGTCAATTTAGTAAACTTTGCATGGGTTTGTAGTAGTGTCACTGAATGGTGTTAGAAGCAGCAGTCGCACATAACACTACAACTATGGTAACTGAGGGGAAGGCTGTAGTCTCTTACTGCACTGTCTAAAAACTAAGTCACACATTACTTGAGCAATGTGTCCATAATGCTTTCATTTATACAGCACATTGCTGGTCATTTTTACTGTAAGTGCTTGTATTCTGCATGACCTACTGGATGGTAATGCTTCAGGTGGTGGAATAAATCTGTAATATTTCCAGTTTAGCTGGCACAAGTTTACAGGTGTTTGCAATGCAGCACCAGCCTGTTGCCTAACAACATAAAAAAGGCAAAGTACCACTACTGACATATTTAACCTTATCTTTGAAGATAATGTGGCTGCCGAATTTCACTTTCTTCACCAGCACCACTCATCTCCATGAATCAAGTGTAGCACCAAAACAGTAACTCAGCCAACCTTTTTGTGTGTTTGTTGGGCTTCCTGTCGATCTTAATAGAGTACGATGTGATAGAGTAGAACTGTGTTCACTTCTGTCATGTGATTACCTAAAGTGTGACTGATGTCAAGCAACATCCCTTATTGTGATGATTATTTATATCACCCAACACTAGTTGACAGTTACAGTTATGTCAGTTCTGTGCAGTACAGGCCAAAGATAGACAAAGTGGAAGAACCTTTGTTGATTTTTCAATCACAATCAGTCCAACCCCGTTGCAGCTTTATTATTTACAAGAGATTTGCAGTTAAAAAAAAAAGACAGCATTTTGTTTCTTGCAAGATAAACCAAAAATTTCTTTGGATAAACTTCACAGTTTGCCAGAAATGCTGCTTCACATATTCTAGCCACAGGGATCACAGAAAAACAATGCAAAACCCTGTTTGAATTTATTAAGGACTAAGTACTGAGGACTATATGGTTCAAATGGTGGTTAACAGAGGATGTTATTTTGAATGAATGGCAGTAAAAGCTATGATATGCTAAAGAGTTTCAAGCTGCTAAAATTCTTTTATTTAAATATTACTGAAAGTATCTCCGCTTACATGTATATTTTATTATCCATTACTATATTTTATGTACATTTTGCATACACTGCTTTTGCTGTATGGTATATTAACTTTAGGATAATTTGTTATTGCTGTGCATGCAACTAAAACAGTTTTTGTTGTAAGGAAAACATGAAAACATGTTAAATGCACACTTTACCACCACACTACAGGAAGAGATTGCATGCTGTGTAGAATTACTAGGAAATCTGTCCTGGACTGGGAATGTTGCCGGGAGCGTTTGAGTGCACATCTGGAGGCATGCACGCACTTAAGCTTGATCCTTTTAAGACAGAGCCTCGCCAGAGTTTGGAACACCAGTGATACTTGGAACCAAGAACAAATCACCAGTCTCCAGATGTCACCTAGACACAGATAGATGAGAAAGTTGTGAGCTAAATCTGTTCTGTGTAATCACTCAGGACACAGAGTAGGAAAGGTAGTGAGCATGTGTGTGTATTGTCACCACTGTCGTTCTCGTTAACAGTGGCCCAGCAGCCTGCCGTTCTGTTTCCTGTTCTCTCTACTCTCCATAAACAGGAAGCAGATCTCTCTCTTTCTCTGAAACTCTTTCCTTTCATCTGTCCTTTTCTGTCTGTCCCTTGGTCCCTCTTTCTTCCTTTCCCTACCCTACCTCCCCCTGGAAGGGGGCACGTCTTTATTATGGGAAGCATAGCAGACTGTTTTGTGACCCGTTTCATCCAGGATAAATGTGACAGTGCCGTGTCCAGAGAGGTTAGACTGGCTGCTTCTCACCTATATTCTCCTTGCTCTATTCCTGGCATTCCTGTTTTTCCTCCCTGGGCTTCCCCTGGAAAGCTGTCAGAAATGCTGAGCTACGGCTACAGTTGCCAGTAATAGTGTTGTTGTCATCTTTTGTTGTCTTTCCTCTAGTCCATGTCTAGCATGGATTCAGTGTTGCGTGTCCATGAGGTGCTGCAGAGCGCTTCCTTTCCCACACCACTGAAGAAATTAGGTGTGTGACAGTGCTGGAAGGAGATGGTGTTGGCACACACTTGGCACGTTACTGTTTGTTGCTAAGACCAAAGATGTCATCTTTGGGCTCCCTCTGTTACAACATACGCTACAAGCAGGGTGACATAACACTTACAGTAATCCTGGCTAGGAACCAAACGCAGACACACATGCTGATAGCAAGTGACCACACCGTCTTAAAAAAAAAAAGAGACCTTTCTTCCTGTCTTACTCAGTTTCAACTTTCTCCTCTGTCTTTCTCTCTGTGGTCAACTTTAGAGACAGAGTGGAACAATTAGGTTTAATGCTTGGTCATGGCTGGTTGATCACAGAGTTTTCACACTGCGTTTGGGGAATTGTGAAAGACTGCTTTGACTGTCAGTTTTAACTCAGCCCACACTAACTTCTGATGTGTCCTAAACAAAGGTTGTTTCAAAGCTTTTCAACCTTGTTTGGTGCCAGTCCTGCTTTGAAGCCTCAAGCTTTAGCATGCATGGTGTAATGTGGATGCAGATATGCATAAACCACATAATGTGTATATTAAGTGATTTCTGCTTGCTTAAAAAATAAACACTCTTGCACGTAGAGATTGATTCATTTGTCCACCCATGTGCTCATCCTCACCTCTGCATTTGTTAGTCTGGCTCAGTTACTGGTCTTTTGGGTTTGCGTCAGGAATTACGTCGACCCAGGCTGAGCTGAAAGAAGCTTCAGTTTCACTGTGTTGGTTCTCAGCTGTTCACAGCTGGAGAAAAGAGAAGTAAGGAGGGATGATGAAGACTGTAAGCAGAAAATTAGTGTTGCACTGATCCAACTTCTTTTTCTCCCAATAACAATTCTGAGGACTAAATTTCTCTGCCAATACAGAGTACGGCGAAAGCCCCAATAGTCTCTTTTTTTCCAAATTTGAAATATTATCTCACTGCACAAGTTATACAGATTTAGAAAATAAATATATTTATATTCAATTAAATTGTGCTAGACAGTTTGAAACACTGTCAACTCAAAGATAGTGAGGCGACAGTGATTGTGTTTTTAAATGTACATGGTCAGGATTTACATTTTATAAGAAGACAGGAGAAGCTGAGGTTGCTACACATGGTGGAAGATCACCCAGCTTTACTGCGCATCTGAGCAGGAGCCTAGTTAAACAAACAAATGAGGAGTCTCTTTCATTCAAATCTGGATATTAGCATAATGATTTAGTACAATATTGCCAAACTATGTTGTACAATGTTTACTTTCTCATTGTGTGTGTCTCTGTCTGCATTTGAATGTCTGTCTCTGTTCCACTTTGTGGTTTCTCTATTGGTGTTGTTCTTCCTCAACGTAGAGCACTCATGCAAAGACTAAAGATTCAAAATGCATGAGAATAGCAGAATAAGGAGGCGAAGAGGCTTCCTCTGCAGACAGAGACAGAGATTGGTTGCTATTTGCACTGCAGTGTTGTTCTGTCGGTTTATTTTGTGATTGTCAGGGGAATCTGATTATTTATAGAAGCTCTTGCTTGTCCTGCTTCCAGTTTGGGATTACATTCCACTCAAACTATGTGAAGGTGTGTGTAAGACAAAGGGAGAAAAAAGGCATGGGAAGAGAGACAGTTTGTGACATCTGTGTGTAATGGAAGGGATAGAGAGAAAAGTATGTAGAAGATCATACAGTAAATGATGACTCACCCGGGAGGAGACAGACAAGACACCTTTGGTGGCCAGGACCCTTCACATACTAAGGCATACCTGCACTGCAGTACAGCCTTCTCACACTCAGTAATGCAGGAGTGTGTGGGGTAGCAGGAGGAGAGTTATGGCGTGGCTCCTCTTATAATACAGACTATTAATACACACACACACAGAGGCTAGCAAAATGAAGTCCTAGTGGACTAGAACGATGACTTGGCTTTAAAGTAGGCCAAGGACCAGAGTGAAGGACACACGCACACACTCACACACACACAAACACACATATGCACATTTGCCCACACATTTGTCATATTCACTCTCATCTTCATTCTCTGTGGATTTTTCAAAAATAGCGGATTAATCCAGTGAAATTAACAGTTCTGAGTATCTGTCAGTTGTCCATCCCTATTTCCATCTACTGCTTCATGTCTCTGTCTTCTCCCTCCCCTTCTTTATACCCTGCTTCAATGCTAGCAGATTGTCTTTGGAGCGAGGGTGATGGATTTATAACAATGCAAAAAGATACAGAGCTATGCAGACAGTTTAGTAAATGATTGACAGCTTTCCATAGTGTGCTATTAAAACATGTTTGATTAAGTGATGATGCATTTCCACTTACACCAGGACATGTTGGTGCAAATGGAAACATGCGTGGTGACACTGTGACTCTGACTGCATGATTATGTGAGAGAGATGAGTGTTTTTATTCTGCAGGCAAAGCCAGGAAGTGCGTTTGACTGGCAGCTTCTCTCTCGTCTTCCTGTGGTCTCGTTGCAGTTCTGTCTCTGTGGTGAAATCAGAACGCGCTTGGTCTCTTTTCCAGGCTCTTTGGAAAGACCATGTACTGTAACTGGAATGTTGAAGAGAATAATGAGTTCATTTAGAGTGTTTCCTGACTTCAGTTTCAGAATCACACATTGCTGTGTAACTGCTTATTATGCATTCTGCTTTTTCATCAAAGCAATGTTTTCGTTCTCTGTCTGTTTTGTCTTTATAAGGAGCATGTTTGAGTGACGTGTGAAGGACGAAGTGGGATCTCTGACACCCCGCTGCTGGTGGAGCACCGTGCACATCTGAGCAGAGACCCCTGTAGTCATTTGGTCAGGTATGTGTACAGAAATCTTAAAACAATGCTCACATGCCCCTATGTACAGTGAGAGTTTTTGGTCACAGTAAGTGTTCCTCCTGTTCATACTAAAACAGTTTAATACAGGTGATGGTGGACAAAATCTGCAGCTCTTGGTCTGTGCAAAAATCCTTTGTGAAGTTCAGCTGAAGATGATGAGATTTTCCCCTTTAGAGTTAGATGAATCAAAAAAGTATCTTCCAGGATATTGTGTTTTACTGTGTTTTCCCTCCTCCTATTCCCAAGGACAGCGTTTCCTTTCTGAGTTATGTTGGAGGAATAATACTAATATTTTTTATAGAAAAAGCTGGATTTCACCATTAATCTTTGCACAGAATAATGATTATCTGAAGGGATGTTGCCAGTATGGACAGAAAAACAAATTCCAGCAACCAAAAACTCTTTCAAGGTCAAATGACATACTTTATACTTGATTGATGTTCTTGAAGAAATTTTTTTTGGACAGCTGCCAGACAGTACATGTCGGTGCTACTACAGGGTTTCAGTGTCTTGTCCAAAGACACCTCCACATGTAGCCAGGAGGAACCCGGGAATCAAACCATTGACCCTGCAGTTTGTAGATGATTGCTCTACCGACTGAGCTACTGAACTTAAGCTTCAACACAGCATAAACATAAATGCAGCATAAAAACATACTTAATTAAAACTACATAAATAAGTGCATACAGAGGAAACATTTCACAAAAACTAAAAAGAGGTTTCCATGCAAGGGTCAAAAGTCTCTAGTGTGATTCTGCTGGGATTATCTACAGCTCTCTCCACTATCTCAAACTTCTCTTTGTGTTAAAATAGTTAAGATCTGTTTTTCATATACATTTAAAAGTATTTCTGAGTTCTGTATATTGTTGATGAGTTAGTACTTCTAGCAGAATTGATTGTATGGTATGTGATTACATTTACACATTAACAGCCTACTGACTTTTCTTTTATCCAAAAGCCGTTTGCTTGAAACACTGAAGGTCTCAATTCAGGACTAAAAGTTGATCTTGATTTATTGATATATGAACATTTGAAGTGGGAGGTTCAGAAACAGTTTTTGCTAGAGAAGATATCTGACTATGTTTTGGCAGTTTTTGGAACTAGTCTATATCCATCCATCCATTATCCCAACCGCTTGTCCTCTTAAGGGTTGCAGGAGTGCTGGAGCCTTTCCCAGCTGTCATTAGGCGAGGGGCAGGCTACACCCTGTATAGATCACCAGTCTATCAAAGGACTGACATATAGAGACTGACAAACATTCACACATATGGGCAATTTAGATTCCCCAATTAACCTAACCAACCATCGTCTCACCACTATGGGTGGCAGAGCACTTAGCTGCTCTGCGCCCCGGCTTTGGAACTCTCTCCCACCAGATATTCGTAAGATCGACTCCTTAGGCACTTTTAAATCTCACCTTAAAACATCTATTTAGACTCGCATATGCTTTATGATTCTTCTTTTAATACCTTGTATTTATTGCTTGCTAATCTTATTGTTTTATCTAGTTTCTAATGTTTTTTTGTTTTTTTTTATGTTTTTTTGTCCTTTATTGTATCATGTTTGTAAAGTGACCTTGGGTGTCTTGAAAGGCGCTTACAAATCTAAATGCATTAACATGCATGTCTTTGGATGGTGGGAGGAAGACACGGGGAAAACACATGCAGACACAAGGAGAATATGCAGACTCCACACAGAAAGGCACGGAGGTTTCAGAGGTTTTACAGAGTGTCTTACTTCACATACACAGTCTTTGGCTACATACAGAGGTGTTAATATTAAAGCTGGTTTACCCACCAACTTGCAGAAAGCACACAGTGACAACAGCACATTTGTTCAGTCCTCAGTTTAAATCATGAAATTAACGTAAGTTAACGACAGCTGATCTGAGCTGTTGTTTGACATTGTAAGCAGCAAACAAGTAACGTACAGGCACAGTAGAGTGTGGGGAAACGTTATCTAATTAACTGATTACAGATGGCATCAAAATACACAAATATACTATACAGCTGTTAATATACTTGGGCCACCCGCCCAAGAAAAGTCTTTGTGTGGGAAACACTGGACTATTAAAACTGTAGCTGTAGTTTTAAGATGATTAAGATGCCATTTACAAACAATAGTTTGTGATTATTGAAACATATTCGGATAAAAGTTGATGTACAGGATTGTGGGTGACATATTGATAAATAATCAAAATGTTCTATTGTGATATATTGTTATTTTGTTATGATTTAGTATAATGCTGCAGATTATCTACAGTATAACAATTATTGGCTGCTGAAAAGAGGCATTGTCATTGGAAGAACATTATCCTTTTAGCAGTGTCCATGTTTGGTTATTCAGCGTTTCCCTGGATTTAAATGTCTTGCCTACAGTGTTTGACACATAACTTTGACAAAAGGTGAACATGCTTTCTGTAAAGCATTGCCAAGCTCAACTGAAGATCAACTTTCAAGTCTCTGCAGGTTGATTTTGATGTGTAATACCTGCCTGGAAAGAATACTGGGAACTACTTGGAACAATTCATGATTTGTTGGGCTAAAACATGCTAAAACATCATCTTCAATCTTTTAAGAAAAGCTAAACTGTTTTTTCAGTAGACCACTACTGTCTCTGCTCTCCATTCAAACACATTAACTTCTACTATCTACTCTCTAAACAAGTTTTATAAAATAACATTTGTGATTTTATAAATACTGAACCATTAATTGCTTGTTGCACTGTAGGAAGATAAACAGACATGAAACTCACTGGTTTTATTGGAACACATTCTTGTCTAAAAATTAAAAGCTCAATGTAATGTCCTGTACATTTTACACATTTTTATGTTCAGAAAATCAAAGTAGACTGTTAAAGTGGTTAGTAGAGGGAAACCCTGCTGTGATGCCAGAGCCTTGTAAATCCTGCCTGGCTGGCATGAGTAGCAAACCGAGAGCAGCTGACACACAGCAGAGGCCTAACACATAAACCTGCAGGGTCCTACAGCTATATTGTAGTTTGAGTTATGTGTAAGAGAGTTTGTTTGGACCATGTAAATTTTTATATTATGCTTTTTCTCATTTAGTTGCATGAATCAGAAATAAAACATGAATGGAAAGAAAATGCAGTGCATTGAGTCATGTGCAAAGTCGGTTACAGCGCACTGGCCTCACACAAACCAAGAGGCATGTTGTAGTTTCTGAGTTCTTATGTTTTGTGAGTTATTTATTTATATCCATGTTCTGTTTGCCTGTATGTGTGTGCCTGTGGTTTCCTGGTATAACCAGCCAGCTGCACTCTCTCCAGCTATCAGGGGAACTCCCTCTGTGACAGTAATGTGTATTGATTTTGTCCGAAAATGCCCAAGTGATTGGAGATTGATATGTTTAATTCCACTTTGCGCCTGTGCCAAGCTTTGCATTGGTTATCAATTTTAGCTGGTACTTTAACGCTGCCATGGGCAGTTTTCTGTTTTGCTCTTGACTTTTTTTTTTATACAGAATCTTGTCAGGCTGCACCAAAATCAGTACTTTAGCATTAAAAATATGATAGTGATATCTGTATCAAACCAGTATTCACCTACAGCTTTTAACTGTTTCAGTTCCTTTGTTCAACATCTGTGATTTACACACAAAGAAATAAAGTGTATCTGTTGAGATATCTGTCAGTCATCACATTAAATGACATTAGAGGAGATTGCACCGGTGTGTGGTTCAGAAGTACAATAGCTGACTTTGCTCACATTCAGCACTTGAGCAGAGGGCACCAGAGCAGCAAACAGAGTCAAGTCACAGTTATCTACATTGGGATGTTCTCCTTTTCCATCAACATTTCTCTTCCACTGTTATACTGTGTTGCTGTCTCCAAAAATTGTAAGATTTCAGTCACATTTAAATATATAACACAAATGATGATGTTTCCTACGACATTGTTTAGTAAGGTGGTTAGCTCTGCAGATGGCTTCTGACAAAAGCCAGACTCATGAAATGAAATAATTTACTTTTTTTTCAGTAAAGTAAGTAGTAACGTTTTGTTTTATAACGGTAATAAGTGTATTAACTTTTACAATGTTAGCAGAAATTATCTTTGATTAAAACGAATTGGCAAACCACCGAGAAAACTCTGCTAAAAAGCTTGTAAAAAAGAAATACGAATATCCGCAGACACATAAAGTATACTTTCTCTCTTTGAACTGCTTTTTCTGTCCTAGTCTTTTTCTTGCTCTCTTTCCTTTATGTGACCAGTCTGTGTTCTGTTGTCAAGGTTGTGACCTGGAAATTAAATGACCCCAGCCTTTTTGCCAGGAGCAGCTGTGTACCTCGGTTACTCCGTAGAGAGCAATGGAGATGGGGCTTCAGGCCACCTTGTTCTGTATTACTTCCCTAATATTAGCCCGTGCCTTGTTCTGCTCCAGTTGAGCGAGGCATTGCCACTGTTCAGAAAATCACTACTTTTATCAGCGTTGTCTTGGAAACTGTTGAGCTTATCAAACTCGCATGACCCAAGGACAGCTCGCACACTTGAATAGCATCATCTCTGGTTTTCTCATTGAAGATGCTCCAAATGGCAAGATGAATTTTACACGCTTGTTTATAGTGGAGAAAGTGGTTAGAATAAAATGCATCTGGTTTTCTAAAGAATAAACGAGGCTAGAGAAAGGGTAAGTACATAAACTGTTAGCAGTTTATTATATGAATTACTGTCATAGACTTTGTGTAGATTAGTAACACACAATTCCTCCTTTCTCACTGGCACTCACTCATATAAATACTGTCTCTCTCTTCTCCTTCCTCTTAATTTTCTTTTACCCATATAAACATTTCCTCAAAAGGGAGGCTCCTCGCTCTCAGTCATAAATTGTGAAGTGAAGCTCTGACGCCTCTTGCTCCTTAGTTTTCCCGTGTTTGTGAGAAACGCTGGTTGTGAAATCTCTAAAGGGGGATTAGTCCTGTGGTTAAGGGGAGAGGAGGGGATATGAAGAGAGACACAGAGCAGGATGTGAAGTGGGAAATTGTGTTCTTGTAGGGAAGTAGTGATGGCAACCACTTTTGAAAGGAGGCTACATCACTAAGAGGTGAATGGGGGAGTGGGGGTGGGGTGGCTGAGAGAGAATGAGCGAGATGCCCAAGATAGAGATATAAAAGAAAGATGGAGGGAACGTGATATGTTAATGGATAGACTAGAGAGCACAGAGATGGAAGGATGGAGAATTGTGTGTCTGTTTAATGTCATAGAGAGAAAGGCTGTTTAAAAGAGACTTCAAAGAGAGTAGCACCCAACATAAACTAAACTGACACACACACACACACACATGCAATACACAGAAAGAAGCAGGGCCTGAGGCTGCAGTGACTACAGAGGAGACCTGAGGTGTCCTCTGCCATGCCTGATTAGAAATACAGCAAGTGGAGAGGCATGGTTGAGAGACAGCGATGAAGTGTGTGTGTGTGTGTAGTCAATGTACATGCATATAAATCTTCTCTGCCGCTGCTTGGAGCATTGCTGTCTCGTTCTTTTACATTTGCTGTGATCAAATAATATTCGGGGAATCCAGTTGACATTCCTCTGACAGCATTTTGACACGACTTTGTGAATAGTAATATATGTGTCGTGTCTGTCTCCGTCTGTTTGCTTTTTAGCATATGTGCAATCTCTCTATTTTACAGGAAAGGTGAAAAGAAACATATATGCAAGTTTCTGCTGTTTTATCAGGCTGTGTCTATTACTGCATTGAGGTCAAGCAAGGTCAGTACACTCCAGCAGCGGTCAGAGAAACAGAAAGGAGAGAAACTGGAGAGCAAGAACTGAATTTCAGGCTTCCCACTGGTGCTGGAATTTCAAGAATTTTTAGAGACGAGCAATAACAGCAGTAATAACAAGCAATATAATGAAACTTTTGAGGATATCCGGGAAGATCTGCATTTTCCAAAAGGTTTTTGTCCCCCCACCTTGTAATTTGTCACATGATTGATTGATTGATTGATTGATTGATTGATTGATTGATTTACTTACTTATTTATTCATTTACATTTAGTTTTATCTTGGATATCAGCTTTTTGCCTGGTTGTCTTTGAGTTTTAACTGTACCAGTGATGTGGTGATATTCCTGAAGAACTGAGAAAACTTTCATGTGCCTTACAGAAAATACATAGGATATCGTGGGATGTATTGTGTGGGTATTTGGGAACTCTGATAAAGTAAAATGAAAAGCAAGGGTGAGACCTATGAAAAGCTCATATTGCATGGCAGTTTTATTAAACATTAGTATAACATCAAACTCAAACTCAAAAAGTATTTAAAATGTATAAAGAAAGATGTAATTTTCTTTTTAAAACATCTCATGTTTCACAGCATCTGCGGTTGTTTAAGATTATCGACAAGGTAGTTCCAGATGAAATTCAGAAGTTAACTAAAAATGCAAGTGTTAAATGACGTGACGTGTGTTTCCCCATGCAGATGACAGTTCATCATCAAGAGGTTTGTAAACCAGTGGTTGTCAGATTTTATCTATAGCCAACTCGGTACCAATGTGAGACTGATATTCTCTTCTTGTGGGACTAGTAATGAGATGATGTGCTGGAGGTTTCTCTGCACCAGTTTCAACAAGAGTGCCAGACTTGCAAGGTTACGAAACCTGAATGAACTCCATGACAAGCTTTGATAAGCTTGACAAGAGCTATGGAAATTAAGTCTCTAAATGTTCTCAGCTTTGCATCAGGGAGCATGGTTGTTTAATCAAACTGTAGTAGTTAGCATGACCTTGTCACATAATAGTGTTCATTGTTATTGGTAGCTCTCACCTTTCTTTACAAGTAGCAGGATTACAGTGGCTCTTTGTGGTGGGTCCTCATTTAAAATAGGTATTATGTTTACCTATTCTGTTTGATATGTCTTCTCTGTTGGTGTGGATTTTATACTTTGCTGCAGAGTACAGTACTTACATGCATATGTCATACTTTATTTAGCTTCAGCCTGGTAGAACTGGTCAATGTTCTGCATTGTCAGGACATTTAAACTATTTGGCTTTGCAGACACAAAAGTCTGAAAAAAGAGAAACTTTCAGGGAACAGACAGACAGATCTCTACTGTTGTTTCCTGCTGTTCACTGCACTTTGTGCTACCAGAATCCTATCAGGTAGAATTTAGAAATGCTGCTCTGCAGTTCTCCATGCTCCGTGGCTGCTAAGCAAAGCTAAACTAAGCTAAGCTAAGCTAGCTATGCACAAATACCTTTTTTTTTCTTCCCAGGGGCACAAGAGAAATCACCGTAGCCAAATTAATTTTCTCCCTTCTGCTTGTGCTGCTGCAACCTGAGGGATCATTGAGGCAGAGAAATCAGCCTAAGAGAGGAGAGGTGGTGCTGGAGGAGAGAAGGAAAGGAGAGCAGAGGAATTTTAATGTGGCTCTGTCTGTTTCTCAGTGCCTGCCAAAGAAAAGCAATTACTATCGCAGTTCTTCTCTCTCTGCTCTTTGTGTGTGTGTGCTTACCTGTGGGTTAGTGTGGGGCTGCACTTTAGCAAACAGGGATTTGGTATGTTAAATGTACAAAGGTTAGATTAGCTTGTACATTTGGGAACTCTAATATAGTAGATGTCTGTTTCCGACGTGTAACTTGACACTTAAAAGCAGCTAAAGCGTTTCTTAGATGCCATTAAACACCCCGCTGTTCAGTGTGTTTATAATGGTGCCACAAGCCTAACTGATAAACTCATAGATTTACAACAATCCACACCTCCCATGCTTAGGCTATTTTTGAGGGTGGAAGTGACAATTTGGAGAGGTGAGTCGATAGATAAGAGCAAAGAGTCAGACAGGCGAGATGTGGAGTTGATACTTGGTTCAGAAGATACTTAGTTGCAGAGATGTGGGAGGGGTGGAGGTTGAAGGGAGAGAGCGGGAAAAAGAGAGAGATTTAAGTAGTGATCTCCTCTACAGAGCTTTGGAAAAGCTTGTGATTCTGTGTGCAGCATCCATAACCTCAGCTAAAGCTTCAATTTTTCTCTCTTCCTTTCATTTAATTACACTTTTAGGATGCGGAGGTTCGCCTACTGTAAAGTGGTGTTGGCCACCTCTCTGGTGTGGGTGATGCTGGATATGTTCATTCTGCTCTACTTCAGTGAGTGCAACAAGTGTGATTACAAGAAGGAGAGAGGACTACCAGGGAGAGACGGTGGGTGAACACTGACACATGTGATCACATAAACTCAATCTCACATCCTCCAGCAACCTTTAATCAACTTTATGCGTCTTTCTACTGCAGACCCCCTGGTCAGGCCACGGGATGGGCCCGGGGAAGGGGGCAAGCCTGTGGTGATATCGAAAGAGAACCAGGAGAAGATGAAGGAGATGTTTAAGATCAACCAATTCAATCTCATGGCCTCTGATATGATTGCTCTGAATCGTTCACTGCCTGACGTCCGCCTGGAAGGGTGAGCAAACTCCCTGCAGCTAATCATCTGTTCTGTCACTTCTTCACTTATAAAGTTCTCCTCAAAATAGCTGGCATCCATTGTTGTCATAGGTGAGCACATATAAACCTTAAGCCAGACGTCTGGGTGTTGACCCACTGTTGTGCTGTAAAGGTTTGTTATGGATGGAGACGGATCTTTGAGTCAGGGTAGAGACAATAACCTCAACAATCATTATTTATATATGTACATACACACAGTATAGAAAAATAGAATTAGGAAACATTCAGTTAGGGATAAAAGATTAACAATAAAAGAAGCAATACGTTAAAAAAAAGGGAGAATCCAAAAGACTGTGTGTAAAGCACATACAGGTTTGCTTTAAGAAGTGATTTAGCTGTAATACTCTGCTAGGCAGTAAATTAGACAGGGTGTGGCGGCCTCAAGGATCCCATGAGCACTTTAACATCCTGAAAAAACTGTCACTGTGTCCCAGTTCCATACTATATACTGACTGTAGAGTTTGTACTAAATGCATAAACCACACGATTTTATGTTGGTAGATGTCATTTCAGATGACTGAATGACTACTGAGTCCAAACCTATTATATATATTTGTATAAATCACTTTACCATCGTAACACATATGTATTACAGATTTTTTCTAGGCAATCAAAATGTATTGCACTTGTATCCCACTCTTTTTGCTCTTATCAGTCCATTTAAAAGTGTGACATTTCGATCAGATGAGAGTATTGTTCTGCAGTTTGTGAGCTCTTTGTGACATAAGAGAATAGAAATTAACAGAAAAGGTCCATTAAAGTGCAGCCTGTGGTTGATGTAGCTCTTATGATGCAGGATAACAGGTGCCAAACTGTCAAGTTACTGAGTAACCTGTCAGTATGTATAACTCCACAATAAGTCTCATAAGACTCAGACCAGAACTAAAAAGCAACAATGTAAAGAGTTTACTTTGGTGCAGGTAAAAGGATCCTTAGTCCTCACTGTGATTGTTTTGTCACAGGGTCACAGTGTCTCAGTTTTGTCATGTTTCCAGTGTGAACACGCTACAAAAACCTATAAACCAGCCAATAAAGTAAGAATAGATCTTTCAACAGTCCCGCTTTTCTGCCTGTCCACTCAGCTCCAACCACCTCTCTCCATAAATAACAGCCCATTGGTTTAATGTGAAGATTGATTCCTCACTGTCCTGTTTCAACAGGAAATACATCACATTAAAGAAGTATTACCATTTCATGAGACCTTGGAGATAACAGCACTTTGACCTCTGGTGTACCACGCCTTACTGTAACTTCACTGGCTTTCACTTTTACTATGATACGACGAAATTCAAGACCAAACAAAAATAAACATTACAGCCAGTTTTAAAGATAATTATACAAAATGCAGACAGTTTGTTGCTGTTTCTGTTGTATTTTGCTGTAGTGGTATTAGATTATATGTGTGTTTTTTTTTTCTTCAATATTATGAGACGTTTAGTGTCTGTCAGTGCCTTTGGTTGCACTCAGGCATGCATACAGCCAGTAGCTTGGAAGATATGTCAAGGTTAGGTCAAGCATGTGGAAACCAGCTCGGCCTCTCATCTCTCTTTGCTCCTTTTTTTTACTTTGGGAGAAAGGATGATGCATAGATCAGCAATGAAGGTTTTCAGAGAGACAGACTGACTGACAGACACAAGGCTGACAGGCAGGGGCACATGCACACTAGACAGGCAGGAAAGAAAGAGGACATTGATCTGTGAAATGGGTTTTAGTCTTTGAGCGAGAGTTGATTACTAGGTGTGTTTTCACTCAGCCTTCTCTCCGTCTATCTGCTTTTCCAATTAGGAGATAAGACAGAGTCAATATCAAACAAGGAATGTGTGCCCGTGTGTGTAGCCATTTGTATATTTATGTTGGTTTCTGTGTAGATGTTATGTGTGTGAATCAGCAAGTTTAGGGAATTAATTCATCATAGTAAAGTGGGTCGCCATTAGCTGAAACTTTGAATTCACTGATTATTTATTTTCATCATCATGAGCAGTGCATTTGTTGGGTGTAAAAAACAAACAAACAAACTGATGGCGACATTACAACGTCTTTAAGAAAACTTGATATTTTGTCTGCTCTTTTTTAGATTCTGACTGCAACATTTTCATTTTCGTCTGCAGAGTTGTGTGCGGGCCTCTGTTAACGCCTGTGACTTTATATATTCTTTCCATGACCACACCTTTCAGAAAACATGACAATTGCACCCTTTTCAGTTCCTGCTGTATTTTTTTAAAGAGCATATATGAGGAGTTTATGAGTGTGAGTAATGTTGCAAGAGTGACACTGCTTAATCAGAACCATCCTAGCTATCCCCACAATTCTCTGGCTGGAGAAACAGACTGTAACTCATTACCCTGCCTTGCTGTTGCCAAGTGTTGCTCCAACACCCTGACTGTTTGGAGACACAAGACTCCCAACCAGTCCTCAGTTTTTATAGTCATGTGACACACTGACTGTATGTGCGTGGGTGTGTCAGCACATGTTGGTTTGTTGGAAACACAAGGTCTTTTTTTTTCCTTCGAGCTACACAGCAAAGATCATGTTGGGAGAGTGGAAAGTCTTGGGTGCTTTGTTTGTGTTTGTGAAGCAAAGTGACGTGTATAAAAGTTGAAAGACTCCAAGGGTGTCTCTGTTTTTACAGTGAATCATCTTATGTGCTCATCAACCTCCCTACTTTGTAGAGAGTAGGAGCATGCACTCCACAGCCCAAGAATCACTGTGTCTTATTTAACATGTTCCAGAGGCAGCTGCAGGATGGAGTATGTCTTAACCTCCTCTCCTCTGTTACTGTCAGAATTAGCAGCAGAGAGAGGAAGCATTCAAGTGCTCTGGATGATCACAGGGTGGGAGGGAGTTCAGTTCATATTCATTAGGTTATTTTGAGTTGAATCTTCCAATATGAGGAAGTGATGGGTGGATTTCAGTTTTTTGTCATCAGTAGATGAACAGTTTGAGCTTCTTCCTTTGAGAGAACAAGTTGACACTGAGAGAAATTTTCAACTTTTTATTCAGATATCATGGTAGGCTGTAGTGTTTCTTCACCTGCTCTATCTCACGTTATTTAATAAAACTATGACTTTTTTTTTTTACTGCAACATTTAATATTCATTTTGAATTGGATGAGTTGATATTTTGTGCCATCTGTTGTGCAAATTGTTCCATCTGGAATATGTGTGTTATTCCCAATGATTAGAACATGTTTCAAAGCTGTTTCCTTAAAAATGAATTGTTAATTTTGTTTGTGAGATTATGAAAGACTGAATAATCTTAATAAACAGTGATGTGACAAATCATCTGTAAAGCCATGGTAAAATGCGTTCAGTGGTTAGAGATTTTTCTTTACATTAATATTGTGCAGTATGTAAATAGACAACATATCCAGCATCTGCTGCAGTCTGCACGTGTCAAATGTTTTGTAATATAAATAAAATATACATATTTAAATATCTTAGAAATCTTTTACACAGTCCACTTATTGATTAAAAACAATCAGGCCTTAAATAAAGCCAACTATTGTGAAGGTTTACTAGCTACATCAAACGAGTTGCAAATCTCTGCAAGCTGATATTCATACTAAAATAAAATATGTGGGTGCTTACAAGGTTGATTATCAACCTTTAACACACACACACACACACACAGTATGCTTTAGGATGTGGTCATATGTACATGTAAACTACAAAAATTGTACTGAATGACCTACAACACTGCAAGCTTACCCAGGAGAAACTTTAGAGAACTATTTAATTAGGTCTCAGACCGAGTCATCACTTCTTTAATATCTGTCTTGTCTGTCGTCTCGTGCTCTGTCTCCTCTGTTAAACATTTATTCTGTCTCTCAACAAGAGTTTTATTTGTGTGCTCTTCACTGCTGTGATAAGGACTCACACTCTAATTAGCATCACTAATGAACTGTCATCATGTTGACCCACTATTTCTGTGTGTCTGTCTAAATTTAGGGGTTACACGCTTGGTTTCCCGCTCATTTGTTCACCCTCAGTATTTTTTGTTGGAAGTCGATAAAAATATGATTTTTCACCAGGCCATACATGGTGATCTGTCTAGCGCAGTACTTCTGTGACTGACTAATGTGGTTTAATTGATGTTTAAGTCCCAGCTATTTCCCTCTTGTTGAGCTTTCTCTCTTGTGTGGACTCACTTCAGCTGCAGCTCTGTCTATAACAGTCTCTTACAGTCAGACAGAGGCTGGACTGTGATGTCTCTACTAGAGTGTTTTTCTGTTGTCTCCCTCTTCCCTGTCAGTCCAGCTTTGTTTGTGTTCAAAACTACAACTTTGTTGCACATGCCACGTCTTTATCTAACTGTGTATGTGTTGGTTTGTGTTTGAACAAGTTAAGGTATTGTTGCATTATATATTTTTGTTTCATTTCACATTTATATCAGATTTGTACCATTAAATATTTAATTCTGATTGTTTCATACTCCTTTCATAGGTGCAAAAACAAGTTATACCCTGATAATCTTCCTCGTACCAGTGTGGTGATTGTATTTCACAATGAGGCCTGGACCACACTGCTGCGAACCGTCCACTCCGTCATCGACCGCTCTCCACACACACTTCTGGAGGAGATTGTCCTGGTGGATGATGCCAGTGAGAGAGGTATATTGACACATGCACTCTAACACACACACTGCAGATAATTCCTTCAGTGCCTCTTGTTTGAGGCTTAACCTATTTTTTAGACCTACAGTATGATGTGACTGATTTGTGTGTGTTAAGCTTTGTGTGCATGTGTGTGTGCTGGCATCCAGCACCCAGTCAGCATATATGGGCTGTGTGTGCCACTCCACTCTGTTCAATACTGTTAATCCATGTTTGGGAGAGATTAGGTCTTTAATTCTCCAGCCGCAGGGATTACACTCTGTTATTACCCTTAGCTCCCCCTCCCCATCCACCACCACGCAGCAACATTTCACCCTGTTCGACTTCAGGTTGGATGGTGAAAGTCAGCAGGCATGCTAAGCCACCCTCACACAAGCACACACTTACCTTTGATCTATGCTGCTGTGGAATAAATAAATTTGAGGACTAGCTAGTAATCCAGCTTCCGCTGTGTGTGTTTTCGTCTTGGGTTTATACTTGATGTGTATTGTTTTCTTTTTAATTCATATGTGTTTCAGACTTCCTAAAGCGGCCGTTGGAGCAGTATGTCAGAAGGCTTGAAGTTCCTGTCAGAGTGGTGAGGATGGAGCAGCGATCGGGGCTTATCCGTGCTCGCCTCAAGGGAGCATCTATCTCCACTGGCCAGGTGTGTGTGTGTGTTTGTGTGCATATGTGTACATCCGTGACATCTAGTAGCCAGCGACCTGCTCTCCTTATGGTGTGCTCACTGCTGGGTTTTTCTAATGTCTCTCTCCTTGTTTCTAGGTCATAACCTTTCTGGATGCTCATTGTGAATGCACAACAGGTTGGCTGGAGCCTCTGCTCGCCCGCATCAAGCAAGACAAGTAAGACACACACATACATAAAAAGACACACACTCACCATTGCCAAGCATTAAAAAAAATCAATAAACTGTTGTTGAGCCTCCAGGGGGCTTGCCCTTTTGTTTATTTGATGCTTAATTACTAATTTTCTGTTTAATGCTTCCCACAAGCTGCTACTCTCTCCCTCTCCCTCCCCCTCTCCCTCTCCCTCTCTATCTTTCTCTCTCTCTCACACACTCACTCACTCACTCACACACACACACACAAAAACAATACACATCACCACACACGACACACAATATTTAAGAAGGTGTTATGAATGTGACAGCATGGTCCGTTGTTTATATGTATTAAGTGCCACACCTTGCAAGTGAGCATTTAATTTTGACTCGTGATCACCCAAGGTTATGATCAGCAGGCTACATTAGTTTGTGTGTCACTGTATTAGTATGTGTCTCTGTTGACGTGTTTGTTCTCCTGTTTACTGTAGGAAAACAGTGGTATGCCCCATCATCGATGTGATCAGTGATGATACGTTTGAGTACATGGCGGGATCCGACATGACATACGGTGGCTTCAACTGGAAGCTCAACTTCCGCTGGTACCCTGTACCCCAGAGAGAGATGGACCGCCGCAAAGGAGACCGATCGCTGCCTGTCAGGTTGGTGATACAGTACAGTGAGCCTTCAGCACAATGATCCAGGTTTGACCTGCATTATTTAGGTGTCTTTCAGCAAGGTGTTCAGACTCTGCTAGTTGCAGGGTTACTGTTGTGCAGCTGACCTCTGACTTCCCCCTTCGGAAAAGTGGAAAGAGAATTTGCCTACTGGGACAATGAGTCAATAATATTATAGCAGATGATCAGACCATGAGATGTAGCATTGCTGATAGACATTTGCAGTTGATGTGCGCAGAGAAATCATACTTTAAAATGTATTATCCTTATCCTGTATTTCAGTAATTAGCAACTGTAAAATGTTCTTGAGGCAGAAATACTAAAAGAATACATAAACTTTGCCCTGTAGTTAAGGTCAAGATGTTTATCCCAAGTCTCAGTTCTTTGTATCATTTATTACTGCCTACACTAGACCTTGGAAGTAAAATCAAGAGCTTATTTCAGCCTGTCTATCATCTCTTTTTCCTGCTCTTGTTTCTAAGCATGCTTGACGCCATTATTCAAGGTCACGCACATAATATATCTTATGTAACTTTCTGTGGCCCTGTTTTTAGTTGTTTTTGACATTTATACGTGACAAAATTTTCCTAAGGGGGTCTTGTAAGTGGCCTAAAAAACAAAAAGTGGGTTGTAGTGTCAGGGCAGGAAATGAAGAAGTACTTTACATTAATGACACTATTTGCATAAACCGTGTCCTGTCACAAAGCAGTTACTCATTATTAGGAAGACAAATTCAGAATGAAGCTTGTGTAATGGTTTTCAATCAGGCTTGTGTAATGTTATTTTTTATTGTTAGATGGTTGTTCATATTATCAAGTAGGCAGCAAGCTACAGGTCTGTTGCTGTCTCATAGAGCGATGGTATAGTAAAAAACTTCAAAAGCTACTCTAAAATGGTTGTTATGGGCTCATCCACCTTGTAATTTACAATACTGTGCAAAATTCTGAGGTCACTTGTAAAATTTCTGTTTATAGCTATTCGATAGGAAAAAACACAGCATGTATGCAAGGTCTTTAGAGAAATCTATGTTAACATGTTAAACGACTCAGTTTGATTCTGTAAATGTTCCAAACAAAAAGCAGAGAGAATTAACAGGAGACTGGACAAAATACAGACCGTTCCTTACAGTTTTTATTGCTTTACTGTAGTAGTTTTATATCGGTGTCTCATTGTGCATTTTAAGTAACAAACATTTTTTATGTGGTTAATAGACTGTTAAGATGAATAACTTTAATTAGAAATTGTTTTTGCTGCACTGTAAATGTCACTTTAAATTAGTAGGTTTTGTTTTACTGTGAGATGTTTGAGTCTTGTAATAATAGTAATTGAATTGTAAGTTGAAGAGTTGAAGAGAGAAAAGCGCACAAATAACTACTACTGACATAATTCACAACTTTCTTTTACTTTATTATCTGTGATGGTTAAATAACACACACATGTTGTTTAACAAGCTGGTATTTGTTTTTCTCTGCTTCTGCATTGCTTATCATTTCCCACTCTCAGCCACATGCTGCAAACAAACCATAACCCTGTGTGCTCTCAGGATATGTTTTTATCCGTGTTTGTTCATTTGTATGCAAAAGTTATTGTGTGTTGGTAAGTGAACTTAGATGTTTAATGAAAGCAAAAACAGGCTGTAAAGGAGAATAGGTTTGATCTGACGGAGGAAACCATTCAGTGAAGGGGAGAAGTAGGGGGGAGAGCCTTGAGGCCATTAAATGCTGACACAACCATCACAACAACAGAGAACTGAGCAGAAAAACAAAAATGGGGAAAAAAACAGGAACACAGCAAAGAACAGGGGACGAGAGCGATGAAATTTAAAACTGATGGGATCTGTAGAAACTGTGTGACCTTTAGAAAGCAGGCCTTTAGTGAATTAAGTGGCACTGACTCACCTCAGTTTTAATTTACCCTGCTTTCTCCAGGACACCCACCATGGCAGGCGGCTTGTTCTCCATAGACAGAGACTATTTCCAGGAGATCGGCACATATGACGCAGGCATGGACATCTGGGGTGGAGAAAACCTGGAAATCTCTTTCAGAGTAAGTGAACACACCTACAGTCAATTTACATAAGTGAATTATTATAGTCACTGGAAAGAATTCATTCAGGAGTGTCTGCTCGGGTTCAAAAACACATATTATACTTGTTAGTTTGACTAAATTTTTGTCTTGACTATTACTTTGTCAGGTGTCATCTTGACTGGCTTTCATTAAAATGTATTCAGACTGTCAAAATACAGACTTGACTGATCTGCATCACCATCCCATAGAGTTCAGTGGTCAGCCTTTCTCATTCACGAGTCTCTCACTCATTCAGCAATCTGACCTTACAGCTTGTCTGTTCTACACAGTACACTGTACATGTGTGTGTTGATCTCAACAGATCTGGCAGTGCGGTGGGACTCTAGAAATTGTCACATGCTCTCACGTGGGCCATGTGTTCAGAAAGGCGACGCCCTACACGTTTCCCGGAGGAACGGGACAGATCATCAACAAAAACAACCGACGCCTGGCAGAAGTGTGGATGGATGAATTTAAAAACTTCTTCTATATCATCTCTCCTGGTGAGTTGGGCTGTGTGTGTCTGTGCATGCATGTGCAAGTGTGGGTATTTCAGTGTTTGTGCTCATTCGAGTATGCATGCATATGCTCATGTGTGGAGGTTAATCTTTGTAGCAGGTGCGTTCTGTTCTTTAAACCAGTGACAGTGTGATATTGAATTGGTGACTCGGCAGTGCAGGACGAGGGGACGGCGAGTAATTTCATGCTATGAAGCATCTGCTAACAAACAGACACACACACACAAGCTGGCAAAGGGGGAGACAACCAAAAGGAAAGCAAAACATCCCTAAATAAAGAATTTCACTTTTATTTATTTTAGTTTCTACACAACGGGAGATGTTCTGTTATTCCATCCATCCATCCATTTTCTTAACCGCTTGTCCTCGTAAGGGTCACGGGGGGTGCTGGAGCCTATCCCAGCTGTCATCGGGCGAGAGGCGGGGTACACCCTGGACAGGTCGCCAATCCATCGCAGGGCTGTTCTGTTATTGTCTATTGTCTATCAATTTTAAATAGCAGAAATATTTTACATCTGCAGAGACATTGACATCACCAACTACAGGCAAATAAAGTAAAAGCTGCTGCAGTTTTAAAACGTAACCACTTGTGTGTAGTGACTTTGACAGTTATAGAATATAGTTGGCAGCATCTCTGTAGAATTAACAATGTACACCCCACTTACAGAACAAACAAAATTTTGATCTCACCCAATAGTATTAATTGTTACATTTAATTCATATACTATATATGACATAATTGTCATTTTAAAAACCCTTTTGATTTCTCTCTCTCTCTCTCTAAAATATCCTGTATTTTTTGTAATGTGCCTGTTTGTTCTTTTGTGAAGCATCTTTTTGTATTAATTTTGCTGTATAAATAGTTTTATTTTTACTTTCACGTGAGTTGAATCATAACAAACTGTGCACATTGTGTCTGTGTCACTGTTTTTCTGCCTTTTCCAAATGAACAGGTATCGGTGAAAACAACAACAGACATATTTAAAATGCAAGTCAGATGTCTGGAACCAGACTATACAACATGTCAGAGTGCCTGTTTCCTGCTTTTTCATTAGTCAGGAGAAATATTATCTCACAGTTCACTCTGTGGCTAGTAAGAAGTGCATTATGTTGCAAGTCTAGTCTGAACTGTTATGGCTGATAAAACTAGAAACTACGTCTGTATTAGCTGAGTACAGCCGGTGCTCTCTGAAATGGAGCAAGTTCCACCAAGTATAAATATGATTTGATGCTCAACAAATAGATTTGTGTTGGAGTAGCCCTTCAGCATCCGGGTCTTTCAAGTACTTCACCATTGGACAATTGAGCTCTGCAGTTCAGTGATACTGGCTGTGTATTTGTGTGCTTCAGATCAATGTGTGGTCTAGTTCTACATCTGCAGAGAAGATCTTTAAATAATGCTTGTTTGGAAAAATGCATTTAACTGTGTGATTTCAGTTTGGTGCCATAGTTACAGACCTTCCTATCATTTTCGTGTCTCTGTGTGTGTTTATCCAGGTGTGACCAAAGTTGACTATGGTGACATCACGTCTCGCGTAGCTCTGAGACAAAAGCTTCAATGTAAACCCTTCAGTTGGTACTTGGAGAACGTCTACCCGGACTCCCAGATCCCCAGGCATTATTACTCCCTGGGAGAGGTACAGCATCTAAATCAGTCAGTGTTATTTTTCGTTTGTATGTTTGTTTAGCTAACTGTGTTCCTTACGGTAATTCAGATCCGTAATGTGGAGACCAATCAGTGTCTGGACAACATGGCTCGCAAAGAGAATGAGAAGGTCGGCATTTTCAACTGCCACGGCATGGGAGGCAACCAGGTAACAGAGGACAGAGACAGAGCTAAAACAAAACATGAAGGAACAATTACTGCAGAAGCAGAAGAAGATAGAAAGTGACTTTACAGTCATTCCTGGCAGAATTCAAAAGAGTGAGAAGTATCAGCAGAAATACTTAGGAGGGGAAAGATGGGAGAGATTTATTTTATTTTTATCTTTTTGTGTGACGTGCAGGTTTTCTCTTACACGGCTAATAAAGAGATCAGGACGGACGACTTGTGTCTAGATGTTTCCAAGCTAAACGGACCCGTCATGATGCTCAAGTGCCACCACCTTAAAGGAAACCAGCTCTGGGAGTACGATGCTGTGGTGAGTGGAAGAAATGCTGAAAATGTTTAAGAGCTGCAAAGGCTTATATTCTGAAGGCTCAACAATCCGACTTTTCTATGTGAAATAAATATGCTATAAATAAGAAAACAACAACAGTTCTGAAATTAAAACAGGAGGCACACAAAATGCAAAACAGACAAAAACAACTTAAAAAGGAATGTTTTTTGACTATTTGCCAATAGCATTTTCTGCAGTGTAAACATCCAAGAAATGCATCTAATAATAGATAAACGAGGTGGGTGCTGATTATCTATAGTGAGTAGATTCATGTGAACTTCAGTGTTTGCATTGCATGTAATTTTTAACATTTAACATTTAAAAATATTTAACAGAAAAGAATAAGCTCAGTGTTTTTCCAGTTTTCCCAATAACAACAGATACTTCAGACCAACTGTCGTTTCTGTCAGTGGGATATTTATTGTCAGTCATAGAGCAATACATTCAATTGACATATTACCCAACCCCACCACTGTTTATGTGGTGAGGTTGGGTAATTGGCTTTCACACTGAGAGCTAAACTATGTCAAATTTAAAATTGCAAAAAGAAATTGAAAATATAAGGACCCTTGTTTACTCTTTGACTAAAAAATGTTATATGCCCACATGAATTCAAATAAACAAGTCAATAGCCTGGTTTGCATCTCCTCACACACACATGTTGTCTGTGTTTCTTTGCTGTCCAGAAGCTGACTCTGGTCCATGTCAACAGTAACCAGTGTCTGGACAAAGCCAGTGAGGAGGACAGTCAGGTGCCCAGCGTCAGAGACTGCACACACACGCGCTCCCAACAGTGGCTGCTCCGCAATGTCACACTACCAGAGGTCTTCTGACCACACTCTACACAATCACAAACACACACACCTACACACACACAGTGGCCCAGAGTAAGCAATCAGGGGAACGGACATGTTTATTAAAATTGGGCACAAGGAAAGGAAAGACTTCCCACGAAAGGGATTCAGGAAGAGGGGAGGTCGGATGGACAGTACTACCTCTGCCAGAGATCAGAGGGAGGAGTGTGTTCAAGCCTCCTTTGAGCAGGAAGAGAGGAAAGACTCCCTCTAGGAGACAATGGCTGTTGTTTTGCATTTGTTTTGTTTTCTCTTTAGAGATTTTAACCGTGGAGAGTGAAGCTCCTGCGCGTGAATATAAGACTGGTGAAGACAAGATTCTGCACTCACAGCTTCCCTGGACAAAGCAGTCCACCCCCTCAACTCATCACTTAACGTTTACTGACTGCCTCTTATGAGTGTGTGTGCACTTAATTATGTGTGTGAATGTCTGTGTCTACTCTGAGATGAATGTATGCTTTGAGAAAGGGGGTGGAATTCCTTGTCGATTTCTGTTTTTTTTTTTGTTTGTTTTTTTATTTAATTTTGTAATGGATTTTGAAAAATGAACTCTGAACTCCTATGAAGAAGAGCGCATGAGTATGTGTGAGACGATCATGTGTGCTTGTATCAGAGCCCCTCCTATAATCTTGCAGCAGTGTGTGTCTCCCTCTGGCGTTACTCTTCAGCATGTCACCCCATGGACTGAAGTCTCTTCGCTGAGGAATTTCCAAGCGACTGCACATTTAAGAACAAAAAAAGCAAGGGGACTGAACACGAGGACTTGACGTTTGCCATCAGCAAAGATCTAGAGATAGAGAAAAATAATGTTTGTGATATGTTAAGATTTCTATGTCCAGTTTTTACATGGCTTTGCCTGTTTCTACAGTCCTGTGAGGGTGAGACAGAGCAGTAACCCTAGTCTGTCCCATAGTCTGTGCATCTCTGGTGTCTTTAATGATGTTTAACATAGAGCTAATACAGACAGAGGATTCTGCATATTTAACTGATGTCCACTGCCTAATGTAGTGTTAAACACAGGGAACTTTCCCGTGAGACACTACATAGTCACACACATGCACATCCTGTATACATATAGGAATAAGGCAGCACCAGCCTGAAACTTAAATCCATTTTGACATATGTTCTTCTCAATGACCTCTTAAAAATACACTCCAAGGGCTTCTTTCCTGTAGTGGAGTGTGTGAATGGATGTGTCGCTGTGCGTATGAGCGTCTGTCTTCAGTACTAATCCCAGTCCATCAGCTCCCTGTTTACTAGAACACACAGTTCTCAGATTCCTCGCTGTTGAACAACCAAGAGCCCGTAGCATAGACAAACGACAGATTAGCGTACTCCTGCTTCCATTGTACTAAAAGAGAAAAAAAGCTGCTTTTATTTTCTAAACAGAGCCGAGTCGCCACGCTGTTTTGAGGACATATCTACAATAGGAAAGGATGCCTGGAAAGGTTGTTAGAATATCAGAATTGTTGCTGATGTGTCTTAAGAGAATTAATCATAGCCAGAAAAATAGTCGGGGGGGGGGGAGTGAAAGGGTTGAACTGTCGATTATAAAGAGCACAGCAGCAGACGACGACATATTTTAAACCTTTACGACTCATTTTACAATGTCATCCTTAGTATTCTGCTATTCATATCACAGTGAACCAGACAGCTGAACTGTTAAAACAGTGTCACTTCAACTATCATGCTTTTATTCTTTTATCGTATCACTCCTGCAGCTGCAAGTCAGGGCAGAAGAGGTGATTTCATAAAGGTTTTAATCATTTCATCTTCCTCCAGTGGAGGAAGGGTTTACACATACTGTAGGACACGTCATTCGTTCACCTTTGTTGTGAACGTGGTAGTGAGAGGAGGTCACCGACTGGTTTTCATGTGTGGACGAGTGATTGTGTGATGAAGATGCAAACATTTTCTGATTGTGAGACGGAGGGAGTGTACTGATTGTTCTGATATTTTGGGGGACGGGGTTTAAAGTTAACTGGCATGTCCAGGCTTCCACACTGAGCTGATCCAAATGTAGAAAATAAAGGTGAAAACGTTTACAGAACAATACAAGGTCAATGTGTATTTCTGCCCCTTTTCTGTACACACACTTGTAAAACACACAAATGTTAGCGGTATACAAAGGTCACTGATGATAACTAATGAATTATTTCACAGAAATGTGATGAAGTGAAGGTCTTCAGAAAGTATTTATACACCTGCACATTTTCTGTATTGTATATGTATTTCTATGGGTTACATGCTGAAACCCACAATGAGAAGGTGAAAACATTTTTATTCTATTTTTTTTTTTTGCAAATTTATTAAAAACCAAAAACTCAAATCTCATTTTTAAAAATATTCAAACCCTTTGGATGTGGGAGTCCAAATTGAGGTCAGGTGCTCACTGTTTGCTTTGCGTTTCCTTCCACAACAACTGGAACTGACTGGACATAATTTAGAAAGACGCACACTCGTTTATATAAGATCCTACAATTCACACTTCATGTTTTCACTTTGTCATTATGGGTTATTGTGTGCATATTTATGGGGACAATTGAATTTTCGAAGCCATTATCAATATTTGGGTTTAAATCGGTAGCTTTGTTTATTTTGTTTAAGCTTTTTTTAAAAGGCAGACATTTTACAGCTTTTTCTGGCACATTACTATGACTTTTTGGTGATTTATTGCGAAACCACCTGCAAGATAAGATTGGATTGCCCACATGTGTGTGGCTCATGCAAGTGTGCTCTGTACAAACAAACAGACCTTCATAAAAACACCGATCCATAGGCTTCTACTGTTTTTAAAAACTCCAGTGTAACATCCACTTACTTGCTTCATTTGCTGTGATCCAGTTGAGTAAGTGGATTTTTTTTTAGTCAAGTGATGTTTATGAGGGTGAAAATGAACTGTTGAGCTTAGTCTTTAATCGACTAATGGACAAGAAGTTCCCTGAAATGTTTGAACAGCTACGTATCTATCACAACTGAGCAATCTTAATGCATTGGTGGGGACAGTGTGATGAAAGAAGAAAAGATCCAGAACAAACAAGTAAGTGCACCCTGAGTGGAGATTGTTTTTCCTCAATAATTAAATGTGTTTATATGAACTATCGTGCCTCATAATTTCTATTGTGATGAGCAGGATATTTTATAGTTGATGTTGTAGTTTGTGCTCTCTGGTGGACAAACTTTGTAATGGCACTACTGCTTCTAAAGCCAATATGCCATATATCTGAAATAAGCTTATATAAACTCATACATTATTTATTGATCTAGCTCTATTTTATCACTAACATCATGTAATTCTTAAATGTTTCATGCATGCTTCAGTTTCTCAAAGACAGAGGAACTTGCTTATTGGTGTGAACTGACTGTTTCAAAGATTAATCTCTCTTATCTACCCACAGTGAGAAGCACATGATGACTTGCAAGTCAGACAGAAACACGATAAGTCTTGTGAGGAAATGACTTCTCCGCTGTCCTTTTAATAGAAGACGGAGAAAAAGTCTGCAGAGCAGTATGAAGGTAATAGAGTCGGGCAGCTGACTATATGTTTTGTGGAGTATGGATTATTCAAACTCCTTGACTTGATCTGTTGAATTATTCATTTGACAACTAAAGGCCCAACGAGAGCCATCAGGAAGACATTGTTTTGCATAAAGATCTCTTTAATATTACATGTTGATGTCTCTGCATGTTTTCTGACAGCATCTTCTGTATAGTAGGTTCTTATTACAGATTATCATCCATAGTGTAGATGGTTAAACTGAGTAACCAGACAACAAGGACCTTGATTATCGGAGTGACCGGGAACCCAACAGCTGAGAGATGGATGATTGCAGCCAAATACAGAGAAGTTCTTCAGGAAACCTGCGCCAAAGTGCATGTGATCTGAGAGTGGGGTGATCCAAAGCATGCAGCCAAGACATTGCTGGGGTGGCTTCGGGACAAGTTTCTGACTGTCCTTGAGTGGCCCAACCGAAACCTGAACTAAAACCTCACAGAACATCTGTATAGAGCCCTGAAGATGAGAGTTCAGACGCTTTGAAATTAAATCTACACCCCAAAGTGTCCAAAATGTGAAGTGACCTCCATACTTTCTGAAGCAACTGTACGTCAGGCTTTGACATAGGCTGAAAACTCAGGCGTCAAAGTGTAAACCAGTGTGAACCCCATCCTGTTCCTCTGCTTTCTCCTGGTCCTCAGTAAAAAAAAAAAAAACATTAATCTGCTGTGTAGATCTAAGAAGAGTCCTCTACAAAGAGACACCTCACTCTGTTCCTCTGTGCAAATGAATTGAGTGTATTGAGCTCAGGAAGACTTTTCTCTGGTTTATGTACTGCGGACTTCAGAAGAGCTATGTGGAGTCTTTGATCTGAAGAAACAGATCAAAGCTAAATCAGACTGTGGCCTGGAGGGAAACTCCAAGAAAAGACAGAATATTGAAGCATTTTCCGAGGAACAGAGTGAATGTGTGAACTTTGATGTGTGTGTCCATCTAATTTATTTTAGTGTTTTATTGATCTTCATTTGTGAAATCAGCTTTATGTTTTATTATTTAGACACTGCTTACTTTTAAATAAATTAATTTAGTTTAATTTAAATTAATTTAGACCTATTTTTGTGGACCAGTTGGTTGTGGACCTTGTTTATTGGTTTAAAAGAAAATTGTTATAATTATCTCAAATCGAATCAGTTACTTTACAATAAGAGTGAGTTGTAGTAATTATTTACAATACAACATTACAAAATAAAAATGGCATTTACATTTCCTTTTTTCACCTCAGTGAAAAGCCTCTCATTTTGAAGCCATTGTAATAAAATCTTTTATTTTTAATTAAATAGATTATGAGGGTGAAGTCACCTGGATAGCCGAGGTTTCACTCAGCAGCATCATATTTTCCATGCTTACAAACACTTTTGTATATCCATAGAACATAGTTTATACAGTACAGTATCTCCTACATTCAGCACTAAAACTTTATAAAGAAATATAGAAAAAAACCCTACTGTACCTAAGTAAGTTTGTTCATAGCTACGTCTTCTACACATTAACAATCTGTAAAACCTTCACATAATAGAAGACACTGTCTCACTGAAGTCACACAGAGGGAAGATTTAAGTTTAGTTTATCCAGGGAGAGTTACGTCTGTCTGTTTGTTCTCAGTTTGCTCAGTTAAACTACTAGTTTGCCTGCACACAGTTCACTACTCCACACTGATAGATTGGTTGCAGATCCTGCTTCGTAATGAATCGTGGACACTAGTTTAATAACTCTGTTGGAGTATAATCGCAGTATAGCAGCAGTTTTTCCTTCATATCACTGAGTAAACATTCAAGTCTTCCGACCATCTTCATTGTTTTCATGAGCTGATTATGACAATAAATATTTTCCTTCAAGCAGACAATGAAACTTTCTTCAGTGAGAAAAGACCAACAACTGTTCCAACTGTTCCTAATGGCCAGCTTCAAATGTGAGGATTTGTTGCTGTTTTACAGGAACAGAGTGATAAAAAGTAACTGAGTACACTTACTCAAATACTGTGCTTAAGTATAACTTAAGAGGTACTGGTAATTTACTTCTTCTGCTACTTTATACCTTTGCTCCACTGCATTCCAGGGGATATATTGTACTTTTTATTCTACTACATGCATTTTTCTAACAATACTAGTGATATTACTTTTTATTGATTACATTAATAGTTTACATCTAACACGGTCAGCCTAAATCTGTTTTTACACATTAAACTAAACCAACTATATATGATTAAGTAGTTAAAATGATTATACATTGCTGTATTAGTACTTTTATTTGAGAAAGATAAATGAATACATCTTATACCACTGTATTATTACAAATTCATTATCTCTGGGTTTTAGTTAGATGGACAAAACACTCCTGAGAAACAGTAATAAGCATTTTTCATATTTCCTAACATTTGATGAACCAAAAATGTGATAAAAAAAAAAAAAACTGATAAAGAAAATCATTAGATGCTATGAATGAGGTACCAAACAAAACCACTGCAGATTAAAGGATAATGTTTATTGTGTCAGTGCATATTCAGTATTTAAATAAACACAGCAACATTACCAAACGAGAACTACAGTGTTTTAGTGAAACCTCCGCTAAACCACACTCGTTCCAACCCAGAACATCACTACCCTCAGAGAGCTAACACAGTAGCCATGAACAATGTGTCACATTACACACGATTCATCTGCTCTCCTTGTTTATTAAAACTTTATATTCTCATTTCAGAAAAGTGCTCTGAATGCAGATAAAATGTGGAGTGGACAAGTGCAAGAGTGGGTGAGGTAAGCAGAAATTATGGGGATGGAGATGTAAGTCAGTCGTAGAAAAACTTAAAAGTGCTCACAGAAATAATCAGTTATCTTGTCAATATCAAGGTCTGAGTGTAAACGTGCTTCAATACTGATACAAAGTATGTTAAAGAATGCAGCATACGTAAAAACGTTTAGACACATCTTCTGATTGAGTGGTCATTTCTATATTGTAGATTAATACTGAAGACATCAAAACTATGAAATAATATATAATGTAATAAACGAGTGTTTAATATTTAAAAATTTTCAAAGTAGTCATTGTTTGACTTGGAATGGTTTTTAATTAACAGTTGTGTTTTGCCAAAAGCTAATATGTGAAATATCTTGGCTGCAAAGAAATCATAACTGAAAGAGGCCAATAAGAAGAAGAGAACCAACAGACAATCATACTTTTGACTAGTTAATCCAAATTTGAACTGTATCTTTGTGAGATGCAGAGAAGGTGAATGGATGGTGCTGGTGAAATTGTTGTGAATGGCTACCACAACATTGTGCAGCAACTCACCATCACAAAATGTGGCTACATCTAAAATTTAAAATATATTTGGCTTTTTTTCACTTTATTACATAATTCTATGTAATGTCATAGTTTTGATGTCTTCAGTTTGTTTTTTTTATCTACAAGCTAGGCAATAACAGAAACAAAGACTCATTGAATAAGGTGCATCCAAACATTGGACTGGTACTATATGTATGTGCACTCAGTGTTTTAAAAATGTATCTTTGAAATAATTTAAAGATATAACAAGCAGTATCCCTCAGTAATCCCCTGCTTTCACACTGTGGTTAAACTCCTTGAAAGCAGGTTCATGTCTAATCTGATCCACTTGTGATCATCAGTCTAAATATGCAGTTAAAAAAATAATGATTCAACCGTACAGATACTAAAAAAATGTGATAACAAAAGCTGGCATGTTTGTTAAAGCAGAGATCTAGTGTTACAAACTCACAGCTACAGTAATATCACTGAACTGGAACACATTAAGCTAAGATCAAAACTGTCAATTCTTTCTCTTGAGCCAGTGTGACGACTTCTGTGGCAAGAAGACTTCAGTTCATCTTCATACAAATCAGCCTTCACTACATACTCTACTTGAGCCTCCATGAGGAGAGAGGTAGAGTACCAATACTGCACAGTCATGTAATGTAATACAGCCAGTGTGTGCAGAAAGGAAATTAGGGGCTTTGTAGATAAAATGTTTCATGACAATTCACAAATCATAGGATAATTTTATCAATGACATTAAAAAATAAATTTAGGCACCGATATCTGAAGATGATGCGATTAGCACCAACATCTCCACTGTTCATATTCATAAAGGTGATGTCATTGGTCCATGTTTGGGATCAGGGTGTATTCTCAAATTTCTCGTTTTAAGGTCCCGAATGAGAGTAGCTGGTGTCACATTGCTCAGAAGAACAGCTCCAGAAAGCAGACGGCATCATGGGATCAGCCGTTACGCTGCCAACTCCTCTTGGTTGGCGCTGACTCCTGTAGAGCCAGGCGGCATAGGGAGGAGCTTCAGGGAGGGGAGCACTTCCCCTGAGGAATCAGCCAATAGGAAGCCAGATGATGTTCCACAGGGACACACCCTCTAACTCCCACTAGTCTTCTTCAGAACAGAGGGGGTTGAGACTGTGAAGGTCCTGAGAGCAACAGACAAGAGGACAATTGACATCAGTCCTATTTATCATAGGCAGTCGGCTGTGAACAATGAAAACACTGCAGAACAGACAACATTTCTTCCGTGTTGTGAAACTCCACTGACTACCAAAGAATAGGTTTCGCTCTGAAGCTTTCGCAATAATAATAATTACTGACATTAAAGAAGCAAATCGCCACAGTATGTTTGCAGTTTTCTGTTGTCTGCATGTATTTGAGGTGTTGGCTTTACCTCATTGGTTGGAGAGGCCAGGTCGACTGCACCGGTGTTGGCACTGCAGAGCTGGGGCTCATCAGCATGGCACTGTAGATATTGGCTGCCACCACCAGGATGCAGAGGAGAATGGGCCCTATGATGGCCCCCTCCAGACCCAGATAGTAAGCTCCACCTGCCACTGCCAGACCCGTCAAATATGGATGTCCACCCCTGACGCACAGAGACAAAAAAATGTTAGAATACAAAGGCACAATTAGAAGGCAATAACTGGAGTAGATTCAAAGTTTTTTCAGTCTATCCCAGTACATTTATACACGCTCTATGTCAATTAACAGTTGTGGATGTAGAATCATTCCTATTGTCCATGCTAGTCGCAAAGTGATCTCTCTGTATCATCTCTATGCTGTAAGAAACAGAGGATTGTGAAAATGCAATCAGAAGTACTTTCATAGCCAAAATGGGATCTCGGCAGTGTCCGTTGGCCGTATGAAGGGTGTACAGCACATTGATTCCAGTTGATGCACTTTCGAGGTAAAACACCAACAATAAGAATATGAAGATGCCGACTTAATTTAACGTATCATTTTATCTTCATCTTAGCCATTTGCCCTGAAACATGCCTATTTCTTACAGTGTAAACATGCATCCGTACAAAGGACTTACCCAATGGCCAGTACAGAAAGGAGAAATGATCAGTAACTGCCAACTAACTGTTTAGTATGTGACTTTGTATTAAGATAAACTGACAAATCTCATATTCTTACCAAATTTTTGACTCTAAATATTGAATATTTTACACTACACAAACACACCAGAATGCTGTAACTAATAATTACAGTACAATATGAAAGTAATACTGCAGCAGCAGAGCTGGTTTGACAACTTTACTACAACTGTATCACTTCTTGGATGATGCAGTACTGCTGAATGGATCATCACAGTTGCAATGAGTTGCAGGTCTTTCACTATTAGTAAAACTTGAATTAAAAACAAAAGGCAACAAATTGTTCCTCTCGATGACTATGCAAGTTCCTCTACATGCAGAAATTGTATAACAACTATAATATGTAGGCCTTTTTAACAGTAGATGTAATCAGACATTTAATAGGCTAAAACATGCTACTAGTAAAGTAGTTTTAATATAAAACTTTGCAGGTAGCAATTAAAAAAAATGTGTGTTTTTTTGGTTACAAAGCAGTGTCTCCATTATAAGCCTGGTGTTTCAAATTATATTTCCCCTAGATTTGTATTTCCATTTACCCTAAGCCTAAGTTCGACTAAGCAGGGAAGTACTATGGTAAACAGAGTTGAGCATGAGGCCTGGTTTCATTAACAGCTGAAATAGAGCATTATCTGGCCTGCTGTCTGGTGTGGTTTTCACTGCATCTACAACAGCCGACTCTTTGTGAAAGTTGTTTAAACACTGTTTATAGACTTCACAAACCACATGGTTTCCTATCAGAGCCATTTTAGGGCAGCAACAAGGCTTGTAAACATCACACTAACACGCACAGGCAGTTTGTTGAAATTTGTTAGTCAAATGTCACAACACTGCAAGAGGAACTCAAATATCACACATACAGAAGCTGGCAATAACAGGGTCTCACATACTTACCCGGAAATATCAGAGTAGATGGCTGTGTCTACAAAATACGTAGGAAGCAGATGGCAGACCAGCAGCAGCACAGCCTTGACACCCTCACCCTGCGCCAACCACAGGTCGCACACTGCCGGTACTGCTGCCCAGTAGGTCCCCAAGAATGGCACTGCACCCAGGATGGCAGCCAGAGCTTCAGGCCAGCAGAAAAGGAATAAAAGAGTGAGAAAATCCTAAATGTTGTTTGGCAGGTGCAGGTATAGTGACATGATCCGCTGTGAACACGTTGACTCACCAGAAGGTATGAAGACTACGTTGATGCCAAAGATGGTGTGAGTGAGCCAAGTGTAGAGGCCATAGAAGCCAGCCATCTTCAGAGAGGCATCAAACACTCCTCTTCAAAACACACACAAGGTCAATAATAATTTTAACACAGTTTTAGATTCTGCAGCTTTTGCCAACACGCATATAATGATTCTGTGCCTGTGGTTACCTGATGGCTTCTTCTACAGACTGGCCCACGATATTGGAGGAAGGTCCAGGCTGGGACAGGGGAGTCAGGCTGATCACCCATTTGACCGGTTTGTAGTATTCACCACTCGAGCTCAGCAAGTAGAAGAGAGTGGTCAGAAAAATCACCTGCACAGGGAATCAGCCCAAATATGAGGAGTAATTCATGTTTCGCTGGCGCTGACGCACTATTATTCAACCAGTAGTCACACTTATAAGGAAAACATTGAGGAATAAGAGTCCTCTTGTGTGTGTATGTGTGTGTGTGTCAGATAAACAAAACAACGAGAAAATAATACCAGACTCAGAGCAAAGTTCAGCAGAGCCGTTCCACTGTGGAACAAGACGGTGAAGAGAGTGGTCATTGTGGAGATAAGGAGGCCGACATTTCTACTCATCACCACCCACAGAGACTCCAGAATCTGAAAACAACAGGGCGAGAGTAAACGCGTCATCCACAGGAAAACTCTCCACCACTTTCAGAAACACAATTATAAATATGAAATGATGTATGACCCGGTGTCGTAATAACACCCACCATCATTAAAATCAAACCACTGATACTGTTATTAAAAGGAAAACAAAAGGATGTAGTATCCCGCTTGGACTTTAGCCAAAAGGTTTCTCAAATAATAGAGTTCCTGTATGGATTAACAGGCCTATGAAAATGAAAGGGAAATATATGCAAATCCTTTTCCTCATACAGCAGATAGTGTAAACACACCCATACTTACAGAAAGCAGAGTCTCAATATTTTCCTGTAGAAACGAGGCAATGTCCTTCCAGTCCAGGATGTCCACTAGCCAGCTGTTCTGTCTCTGAACCATCATTTTCTGACCACGCTGGCGTCCAGAATGGGTCATGTTCTGAAAAATGCAAGTATTTAGCATCTTTGGACATTTAAAATCACTTATAAATATGGGCTGGTTTGACTTCCAACATCTTTGTACTACCTTAACAAACCAGGAGTGGTACAGTCGGTCCCAAAGCTCCAAAACCTGTTTCTCAATCACAGCTGTTTGGTTTGCCTTGTCTCCTAACATCTTATGAAGCTGCACAAAAAAAAAAACAAAGCTTTGTTACATAACTGATTTTGTTCTCGGAGAGAAATCAAACAGGCGATTATTCTCACCTTCTGTGTTATCCATTCTCTGCCGTGCTGATAGACATTTGTAGCAGCTGAATTCAGAGCTTTCTGTACCACACGAGCCTCTGGAAGCAAACTAAAGGAACGAAAGTGAAAAATATGTGTTCAGCAGTTACAAGTTATAACTCCAAATGTAAAAAAGACAAATGTAAGAGAGTAAACTGTCATACTTAGCCCACTCTGGATGGTTAGCAACAGTCTCGTTGATGAGATTACTGGTCACCTCGATGATATGAACACTTTCATGATGAACCTACAGAGAAAAAAAAGCTGCTTTGTATCCAGAACAATATCAACATCAACAAAATGCTGTGAAATAAATCAAAAGAAATTGAAAGAGTACCATAGCAGTGAGCAGCAGAGCCATGAGCAGCGTCCCTGTGACCAGGAGGAAGATAATGAAGATGCTGATGATTTTATCCAGTGACTGCTCCAACCACACGATCATCTACAGTACATACACGGAGAGAACAACAGAGACAGGAAGTGGAAGAGAGAAAGGACAATGGACGTGGCAGAGTAAATACAAAGTCAGTGCTGTTCTGAAAGGTTTAAAATATACAGTGATGAAAAACATGGAGAAACCTGCATCTTTCTTTTGAATCTGAAGGCAGAAAGCAGCCTCTTTGGGCCTTGAAGACAGTAAGGTTGTAGTTGACTTAATGAGCCAACAATTGGGATATCTGTATACATGCAGTACACACCCATCTTTGCCCTTTAGCACTGAAGCATACAAGTGAAAAACACAGGTTGTGTGCTACTGCACACATGGCTTTTTTGTATATCAGTTTTATTTTGAAAGCACTGTGTTAGAGGTCCCATACATTTTTCAAAGTGTACAAGTTAATTCTGTTGCAAGGTGCTGAAATTCTTAACTCAGGTTTCTCAATGTTCCAAAACTACATCAGCTGTAATTTATACATGTTTGTTTCCATGTGTTATGTCACAAAAACCATGTGGTAAAATCAAGTTACTGAAGTCAATGGCACATTACTGGAAGAAGCCATGTTAGGAGTTACTGTTGGTTTGTCGTTATATGGCTGATGATGTGATTTGGTCCTTAAGTTGAGATTAAAAAGTCTACACTTTCAGGTCAACCTTTATATATTATATAATTATACTTTGTAGACTGACTGCAGCTCAAAAAATGCAATAAAAAGATCAACAAAAAGATGGAAACACCAATCAAATGCCCTTTTTTATTTGAAGGACAAAGACAATTAAACAAGCTAATTTGTATGTTATGAATGCTGAGACCACTAGTAAGTTTTCAAATAGGCTACACAGCCTAGGCAGTAGTTACAAACACAGTTTGTTTGTGTGTCAAGTGGAAAATGCTGAAATCATGGGCACACATGTGGACTACCAGTCAAAAGTTTGGACTTGCATGTAGGAATTACCATGTTTTTTTATGTCTTTTGTCGTCTCGTTTAAGGGATAAGGACACAACTGACACTTTTTAGTGTCAACAAATCTACAGAAAAGACCAAAACCAACATCATTACTCCTGTCTGTGCCACTCAGTCCCTAAACCCAAACATAAATCTTTACAGTCAGGTCTAGTACAGCTCAGTTAAACAAATGTTTGTAATATGACTGTTGTGTCACTTTCTTTTTGGTGTCCTATGGGAGTCTTTTGTTGTTTGATGTCTGTCTGTTGTAATGTCCATTGCTATTAATGTAGGCCTATATCTGACAAATAAATACAAAACTAATATCTCAAAGGATAATAAACAAAATTCAGTAACAAAAGAAGTCTGTATGTAGCCATTTAAGGCTTTTTGATACACAGACAGTAATTGAAAGACAGATCAGTTCATTGATGGTTTTGATCTTTACATTGGATTTGTTTATACTCAGGCAAATGTAAAATCTGTTTTTCCATAAAGTGAAGTTGATTTCAAAAACACATCCTGTGTCCCTAAAACTGATGCTTCTAAAGGAAAATCTCTACTACTAATATTTCAGTCCCCTGTGACAGGGCCACAGAGAGAAGTGAAGTTGGCCCAGATTTATATTTAGTAATTCAGATCAACAAGCTGCTTGGTGTTTCCATTATTTTGTCCATGCCCAGCTCATTTTCTACCCATAAAATCTCCTGAAGCATAGTCACATATTTCCAAGGGTTCTTTCTGTGAGACTATGCGCAACATCTCCATCAGATACTTAAAACTGGGGCTTGTTCATCACCAAGCTTCAGAAGTACTGTCCTATACTCCCACTTTACTCTGTCTACATCATTCATCTCTACATGCAGCTCAGTCACTCCAAGCCTGCCAATTACATCACAGCGGTGAAGTTATGGACGAGGCTGAAGGACCAAAGAGTCCCACCTCCCCAACCATAGCTTCCAGTAAAAATAAAAGCAGGAAGCGAAAAAGCAGCAAGAGTCGACATACAGACAAGATGAGAGGGTGATGACAGTGGATGGGTAAAGTGCCAATCCAAGCTACTAAAAGGTGTTCTCACGCCTTCACACACACACATATCCAGATTATCTCTGTATCCTTCTCATCTCACATCCTCTCATACACACACTCTTTCTGTCAGTGTCTCTTTTTTTCTCTCAGCACTCCGCTCCTCTAAGTCATTACCTGCTTGTTAAGCCAATGCCAGAGCTTGGGGAGGAGACAAAGAGACATTGGGAGGATTATTACTGGAAAGATCTGTGCAGTCATCACATGTACCCGTGCAACATAAACACAACCTCTCTTTGGGTACAGGCAGTGAGGGATCAGAAAGTGGCAGGCAGGATGTAACTACAGGCCGTACAGGGAGTGTGAACTGGCTCTACGTTGCGATGCAAATCAGTGTGATTACAAACATGAGTACATCCCAAAACCTTAAGGACACAGACAACTTGTTTGTGTGAAAGGTGTCAGCTGTGAGGACATTTGTGTCATTATATAAAACCTAGAAAATCTAAAAAGTAGCCCTGTTATAGTCAGATGCACCCCTGTTTTCTCTAATGTGGCCCAGAGTCACTGGTTTCACAAAAGTATTATTAAAGGAAGATTAATTGAATTTGGACACTAAGGGCAGCAGAATATTAGTTATATAAAGATGATACAGATATTCACTCTCCTGCTAGTGCTGTTTTTTGGTTCCTACTAACTCTTAGAGGAAAAAATCTCTCTCTATAGCTGCTAAATCTGCAGTTTTGCGATGGGTAGTGTGTTCATCAGGAAACAACAGTAACAAAAGCACTGAAACTGCTCAAAAACAAAGTAGGTGACCTGAAAACTTAAACAACTGAAAGATTCAAACACTCTCCGTAGAGATGTGTTGGACTGCAAGTCCAGTTTAATTGTTTGTGGGTTTGTCAATATGAGAGATGCCTTACACACAGTGGTTTAATCCATTCTAAATATAAAAATAAATTGAATTTGAATTGAATGAATTTAAGAATATGCATAAGAGTGGGCATGGCATTAACACATACATAACAGGTCTTTCTACACTCTTGTGTAGTGGTCTGGAAAAACATACAACAAAACAAGATGTGCCATAAAAGCTGCCTTTGTGACAAATAATAGAAAAAGGATCCCTAACAAGAGCTGAAGTGACATTGTCAATAAAACATTGTAGTTTGTTAGTACTGGGTTCTTTATACATCATATTTTATTAGAAGCAATATTTCATATTCCTACAATCTGATATTAGGCTCTACTATAAAATATGTTAATACTTTTCTAGAATCCTTAATATTCTGAGTATTTCATATCCTGTTTGCCTAAGCTTCAGTAATTATCACATAGGCAGACCAGTGGTGAGTGACAAATGTACTATATGAACACTAAAAAGGATATACCAGTGTAACAGAAAACATGTCTGGGTGAAATCAAACATAGGAAAGAAAGAAACTGTACCAGCAGTACCTATAGCGTTACCTTGGTGTCAATACGCAGCAGGAACTGAACCAAGCCTTTGATTGGTCCAGGCAACAGGGCCTCTTCTCGCTCACGTCCAAACTTCTCAAGCATTGTCCACCACGAGCTGAGAATCCGCTGTGCAAAGCTCTTCACACCAAAGTGGACCACCAGCTTCTTCAGCACCCACACTGAAGTGTAAATGCAACACGAAGCTTAGTATAAAACTGCTGCAAGAAGAATCCTGTCAAAGGATGTGTGCATTTATATACACTACCAGTCAAAAGTTTGGACACACATAGGAATTACCATGTTTTTCATGAAAAGATACATGTCTTC
>JAUMHL010000009.1:12059349-12110093 GCA_032362345.1 Sandelia bainsii | reverse complement strand
TAATATCACTGTAGTGTGAACTTTTTACGTTTTCCATAAATTTCACCCGAAAGCCAAATATCTCTAACTTTTTGTGAATAGTGTATGTGTTCCTCATTTGAGCTTATTTTAACCCAAGTTCTATTTTTCAGGGAAAACTGTATGCAGTGTCAAATGACTTTGAGTGTGGTAGTTATTTATAAGCTCATTTTTTTTGTCATATTCACTTTCAGGCTTAGGGGAGGATGAGAAGATAGATCCCTCTTCACACCTGTAGAATACTAAAGTCAGAAAATGTTAGTTTAGCTTAACATAAAAATAGCTAACCTGTTTCTGTCCAAAGGTAGTAAAATTCAGCTACTGTACTGGCACCTCTAATGCTCATGAATTCACATTTTCCATACTTCTTGTTCAATCGATACAAAAACATTTACTTGTACTCTTCAATAAATGCCCAGCAGATGGAGAGTAAAAGCCTTTTGCTATGGTGAAATGCGAATGTGTGTGTCCATAAATCCTCACCTCTGCCAGGAGCAGGTGGTTTCTCTTGAGAGCCCACGATGAGAAGTACAACCACAACCACAAATATAGGAACTTTCCACGAGCCGGTCAGAGACACTAAAAACAGAGAGATAAATTTGTAGTTTATCTCCTATCTACTCTACTGCATTCCTTTGTATTGACATTATTATTAGAGCTGACCTCTGGTGCACTGCTTTGTCTTGTTGGACCAGCTGTAGTATTTTGCCACGACACACAGGTTAAATAATTTACTGTGATGCATTATAAAGGCACATGCCAAAAAGAGAACATTTCTTATTTGCCTTTAACCCTTAAAATCCTTGTTCTCTTCTTAAGCTGAATGTCTTAATAGCTCTTAGTCTCTTTTACCATTTGACACTTGAGGCCAACACCTCTTTTGAGCACCGTTGTGTGCTAAAATTACATAAGACTTCATCATCGTACTGTGCACTGTAGCGCTGCATGTACTCTATCTTATGAATTCATAGCAGGCAGCACCTATAACTTAGAAATCTTCAGTGCCCCACCTTTGAAAAAGGTTTGTTTGGCTTCATTCTCTAAATGTTGCTTCAGGCCACGTGTTGCATTCAAGAAACCTTCCCAGTGGCAAAACGGGAGTTTTAATAAAAGTATGAAAAAACAAACACGTCTGAGCAGGCTCTGCAGCTTTCCCTCCTCTCTGCACTCACCAATATAAAAGATCAGGATGGCCCATACAGGAACAGCCAGAGCCCTCAGGTAGCGCTCGGTCTGAGGACTCCACTTGAAACAAACTGCCAGCAAGTAGCCGAACACCACAGTGCAAACCTGAGAAGGAACAAAAGAGGCAGAATGGAGAGTGGATTACTGAGCTGAGAAATACTGCTGTGTTGCTGTTTCTGAACTTTGTGTGTCACTTTGTGTTAACAACAAGTCAGTCTAAGTCTGTGAGTTAAGATTTAAAACAGTGAAGCTACTATTCCAACATGTCATTGATGTGCCACACAACAAAACAATATTTTCCTTTTTTTCTGAACTGCTGCACATTTTAAAAAACATTTAAGGACCCTGAAGTGATCACACTGCACTTTCTGGACTTTCCAGACCTCTGTTGACCAACAGACTTCAGCATCTGCTGCTGTTTGGCAGTTAAAGCATGAAATATGATGCTCCGGTCTGTAATGAGTTGGTCACAAAGGTCTTTGGCTGGTCCCACTCCACACAAAGAACGTTCAGTGTAATTTAATATAGTGTCCTCCTTCCTATTTATAGACAAGGGCCCTGTGTGAGTTTTCCTCTGCATTTAGAGAAAGAACAGACTGTCTGAGGAGGAACATCTAATGTAATTTGTATCTAGTCAAAGCAAAGCTCGGCTCAGGCCCCTGGAGCTGTTTGGGAATAATAAGGTACTGATCGTTCAGAAATTAGATCAGCTGAGATTCAAATTTAGACATTTATTCCAAGAAAAATACTTTCTGCATTGAGGTTAACTGAATCAGCTCTTTTCATGTTTTGCTTATGCAGTTGCTGATATGAAGCACTGTGCTATCCTTAAAGTTTTACTGTGGAAGCAAATATCCTCTTTCAAAAGAAAAGGCAGATCTTCACATTGAAGATGTAGTGAAACCAGTGAATCTTGGGAATTCTTACTTTAAAAAAAGATTCTGTCACTCGACTGATCACTTTGATTTCTTATTTATGAAGTTGTCATTGTACGTGTATGATGATAGCACAACACAAAACAGACTCTACATCAGATATAAGCCTTGTCTTTGTCATATGGATACAATAAATATTTCTTATTTATTTCTTATTAATATAGTGACCTTAATTGTGAGCTGCACCCTGTGTAGAGTCACCCACTCAGGGCTGACCTCTCCCACCCAATACAATATAATTCACTGGCTACCACAGAGGACCTTTCGTGGGGGGTGGGGGTATAACCAGTTGCCACTGTCCATTCACTCACCCAAACCGCGTGGAAACAGTCCAGGGCGGCCCCAATGATCTCACAGACGTGCCCGAGGATCACCTGCATGCCGATGACGCTCCAGAAAAGGTAGAGGAAGTAAACCAGCGGTGCCCCGGCCCCGATCACCAGCAGGACGGTGAGCCTCTGGAGCACCACCCTGCCCATCGCCTCCACCCCGTAGTTCACACACCACACCGGAACCAGCAGGGTTCCCACCACGATGGGCGTCCCAGTTTCTTGCAGGCCGCTGAGCCACGAGCGGCCGAGCCGGGCCAGGGAGTACTTGAAGGGGTGGAGGAAAGTGCCGCAGAGCACTGCCCAGAGCAGCGGGCGGAGGAAGGCCTCCAGGATGAAGTAGACCAGGACGGCTGCCCCGCAGCAGATAGCCACAAAGATCATTGCCCCCGTGTTGTAGAAGGCCTGTTTGATGTTTTTGTCAAACTTGAGGGAGGACGGGTGGGTTAGCAGCTGGCTCACCATCTCGACGGCCGGCTGGACACTCTCGGAGAAAGACACACAGTGAGGCCGCCCGGTTTGAGGACTCTCCGGCGGAGAGACCGCGGCCGGCTCCGGCGCCGAGTCCTCCTCGTTTCCCATGTTTCCCAATTCCAAAGGAATGGACCGCGTGAGGGAGGAAAACATATGAGGTAGCGCTAACGACGTGCCCATGGGCATTATGGGCAATGTAGTGTGTATGAAAAAATAAACTACTTACTTTTTTTCATTTCACATATTCTCAGTTTTATATCAGTATTTTCATTTTATTGGTTGTGTATTGTTTATTTGCTGTAACTAATTGTTTTCTTGTTACTGCTGTAAATAAGCTATTGTTTTTATTTTTAGGTGTTTCTGTCGAGACATTTTTATTTCAGACTCTGTTGCCCCACAGTGGTGACATTAATAAACTGTGGAAATCACCTATGCCATCAGGACAACATGTAATAATAACCATATAATATTTCTACATATTCTGGCTATAAACTTTATTTTATTAACTGCTAAGGTCATGAGTCTTGTATGTGTTTTTATGCTTTTATTTACTATTTGACTGAAGTTACACCCAGTTATGCATCTGGTATTCTCAAATTGCCAGGGACATGGCTCAAGTGTGTTCAATCTAATTATTTTTTAAATATTTCTAATAGCTTTACTATTATTTGACTGGCAGATGTGTATACTTCTTAAACAATTTTATTTTCTTAAAAGGCTTATTATAAACTAAACTATGGTAGATTATTTCAGCAGGAGGCATTTAACCATATTCCATTAGTCCCAACAAAATGTCCTTTAATCCACACAGTTTGTTCCTGTTCTGTGTTATTGCAAGTATTTGCAATAGTAAGTCACACAGTAGTATCTTTCTGTACTTCTCTGTTAAACAGTCATATTGCCTAAGTACTGGTAAACAAACCCAAACCACAATTAAATTATGGAAAAGTTAAATGAGCCAAACTCAATTTGGAAAAAGTGAATGGAAATCTTTTACATGGTGAATGCATCCTGGAAGCAGTTCTTGAAATCTTGGAAACTATGATTCGATTGTAAAAACTACCAAATAAAATTTTCTTTGTCGTTTTTCTTCTGTTTAGGATAATATCCATATAAACATGAGTAAAGGCAAAGGAAGAGTGTGTGCAAACAGCTGTGAGCTTCTTTGTTTCTTTTGTCCTCAGAAAAACATTTTTGTGTTTCAGCCAAGTTCAACACCTTCTCCCCAGTGATCTATGGGTTTTCAAAATCATTCCCAGTGCATGCAGTATTTTTTAAGACTTTAGATTTCTTTATTGGCGTGTGTACTCATACTTCATAAATACAGAAAATAACTGTTCTATTTCTACTATAACACTACTCAGACCTCTTGCCTTGTCAATCACACCTCTACAATACAGGTTTAGTAATGTGTCATCCTCTGTGTGAATTCAGAGAATATACTTATCATAGTGTCTTTCTGTGCAAAGTGCACAATTCAATGTGGCAACTTTTTTTATTGCTGCTTCTTCTCCTCTTCCCTGTTTTTCTCCGCTCTGTGCTCTGCTGTGCTTCATTATGGTGTTCCCATGAGTAAATAGAAGGTGAGGGCTACTATGAGCAGTAAGCAGAGTGGAGAGTTGAAGGTCTGGTAGGCTGTTGAAGGCATGAAGATGTCCTCGTACTTATAGATGCTGATCATGTGGTCACTGACTGGCGGACTATCGATGTCATGCCTGGTGATAGAACCTGTTGCAAAAGGTAAGACAATGATGAAAGGTGACATTAAATTAGAAAACAAAAGAGTTGACTTTATGCTAATCTCTCACCTTGTATGGCAGGTCCCCATGCAAACAGGTAATACCATGACAGATGCAGGTCCACAAGTGTTTCCTCTCTAGGGACGTATAGTGGCCGTTTGAAACGGCAGGTCACCCGGTTGTTCTCAAAAATGCCCTCCTCATCTCTGGCTGGGTTCCTCTTGATTTCCTTGGCCCACTGGCCGACGTTATAGAAGTGATGAATCCGGACACGACCGTTATCATCATGAACACAGCCCATGACATCATCTCCTCCCTGAAGAAACAATGAATGGACAGATTTGTCCAGTGTCACACAGTATTTTCACTCTACTACTGATTCTCTTAACCTTTAAAAAAACAGTTCAGTATAATGCACATGGGAGCTACATGTGAGGTTTCCTCTAGGGGTAACTAATATTGGACTAATATATAGAAAGATCGTTACATCAACGGGAAAACTGTCACAACAGACCACAAGCTGGACGTGAAACTCATCTTTAGCTGGACGTTAGGGTAAGTTAATCACTTTGTATTGTTAGTTTAAAGTTGAAAAACAACACAAAAACTTGAATAAGGCCCTGATGTGAAGACCAAATCCACCAGACTGAACGTGTGTTTCAATGAAGGGATGAAACTCAGGGAGATCAAACATGTACAAAGTAGTTAAGTTAGATTTTATTTCTGACCTAAAAATAGTGCAGAATATAAAAATGTCTTCTACATTTTAGATGTCATAACTTCTTGTGTTTTTAAATCACCAGATTAAAAGGAAAATAGCACATATTGTGGTCCCATTATAATTAAATAAAGTCATCCTCATCAGGTTATGACCTTAATGTGTACAAGAGACATTTTATCCTTCTCAGTTCGCTTCATTTGTAGGATTACAGGCTACAAAGAGGCAAAAGGATCCAATATTTAAGCAAAAAAACAGCAGATGAAAGTCATACAAAACAAACATTATTTAACATTAATGTGTGCAACAGAAATAGAGGTTTTTCTTATTGTAAGCCTTCATGTGTATAAGGTGTTTTTCATATTTATGCTTTATAATTTATAAGATTAAGCTACTGAATCATTTCAAACAAATCCACATTTGATTATATTTTATGGGCCATATATTTCCAGTAACGTGTTCTGAGAGAGCAAATGAAAGTAAAGTAAGTTGTGCTATAACACAACACTGTCCTGAACTAGAGGCTGTGCAGCTGCTCACCATTTTCTTGTCTGAGCTGAAACCTACAGCCACCCAGCCGTCTGTGTCTGCACTCATCTCGTACTCCACGTCGGTACCGATGCGACGATAACTCAGAAAGTAGTCACATGTCTCTGCATCACACCCTGGCTTCCCATATCTGAACAGGGACAAAAACAAAAAATTATTTGCACACTCGTTTGAAAAGATGACACTATTGAGTTCAATGTGTTTGGTTCACAAAGTTCAGATTATAACAGTAAAGAAAGAGGCTGTCCAGTCTCTAAATAATCATTCACATTGACTATAACTTAAGAATATCCACGTTCATAAACTATAAGGAATATACTTACTATTGGAAACTGGCACCTTTGCACAATGTCACTTTACATTTTTATCTCAATATGTCAATCTTACCTTCTTGTTACCTCTCTTGGTGGTGCTGGTTAAATGTTGTTGTTGCTGAATGTTGTTTTTTCTACCTGAATTTGAATTTGTAAATATTTAACACTACTGTGATTGCCATCTTCAATTTCACTGTATTATTTATAAAGTGACAATAAAGGCATCTTAACTAATCTTATCTTATCTTAAGGTGAAGCACTAGAGCAAATGATTTCATCCAAGAACTACTGAGTGGAGAGCTTCCAAATGTAGCTCCAGCTCTCTGAAGGATCTAGGCTAAAGGAGCCTCAGGGAATACAGGTGCAGTTGAGCTCTGTTTTCAGAAGGAGAAAACTGTCAGCTTCTCTTACCTGATGCAGCCTTTGGTCACTCCGCAGTCGCTGACTTTAATCTTGGCAAAAGGATCCACTGGTGGGGCGGTGGGAAACGGATAACCTGAAAATGCAAAATCAGCAACTGTGATGCTTGCAATTGATGCTTGTTTTCATCAGTAAAAGGACCAACTAGGGGGACGCCATCTGCACTGTGTGTGTGTGTGTGTGTGTGTGTGTTTTCATGTTTGTGAGGAAAAGGGGTGAGCTGCTACCACCAGGGAGCTAGCCTGGGTGCTGAAAGGCCTTGCGCAGAGGAGACAGGTTGGATGCAAGAAAAAATAAACAGCACATGTTCAGACTCCGCTTGCAGTCTCTGTTTATTTGTTTCTAGTCTAGAGGTAAAAGCATGAAGCCTGTAAGTTTGCCCACATGTAGACAACATGTAAACAACAGCCACTGAATGAGAATCCTTAAATTAAACTAGATTCTTACCATCATCGGACAGATATCTGGACTCCAGGAACTCGGAGGCAAAGGTGCTGTAAGAGTCCTTGTGTGGTTCCTGATGTCCCGGCTCTCCGTGCTCCCCGTGTCCAGCCCGGAGTGTTCCCTCATCGGTCGGGCTCGGCGCGACCCCCCACCATCCGCTCTGAATCAGCAGCACCGACAGCTGCAGGAGTCTCCGCAGTAAAACCATGGCCGATAATATGAAAAGAGCCTAAATAGAAATACTAAACCAACGTGTAATAAGATAGGATCCTCATTTTGGTTCTCATTTCAGTTTCTTCGCAGGTATCCATCGCAGCCTCACAAAATTCATGTCCGTCCGCATCCCAGTCGGCTGCTCGGCTGTTTGTTCGCAGGGATGTGGGGGGGGTTCACCGTGATTTACAGTGTGATTAAAAGGCTAATCCAGCTCTAAATTACCCAAATTCGTAATCTTATCATCTAATTCTGCTGCACGTCCATAATCCTCTTTAAAAACGAATCCAGAGGCCTACTACTGCTCAATAATCTTTGTATATTTATTGGCTGGATGAATGGTTTCTCCCGACCTCCCTCTCCTCTCTCTTCTCAGTCAATCACCGTGATATCCAATGAGCAGCCGCAACGTGCTGCTATTAGGATCAATCAACTAGGGATTATGCCCCATAGACATCTCTTTGCCGAGGTGACTTTAACACAGTTGACAGACAGCCTTTCACAGATTTGAAGAGTATGGATCGCATCCGCTGACGCGATGCTCCAAAAGATTTACAGAACAAAAGCACGGAGAGAATGAAAACAGATTTCAATAGCTGGTTGAAAATTAAATACAGAAATCAACTCAAAATATTTGCTAAACCTCACAAATTAAACATGGGCATGACCTTATTGGTAGCTACTGGCCTGGTTATTGCACCATAATGTTTAATTTAACCGTACTGTTTCACATTTTCTTATATCGAATCTATATAAAGTACTGATTTTTTTTTCACGACTATCTAATAATACCATCAGTATGTGTATAGGTACAGTGTATTTTTACAGGTCCAGATCTATATGCAATTTCGCTTAAGAAAATGAGTACAGGTGACCACATACAGTTGGTGTTCCTACAGTACGTGATTGTGATTGTGATTGATCATTTGAATGAGTGAATATGCTTTACTGCAGCTGAGCTAAAGTTGGCTCATAAACATCATCTGACTATTTTCACTTACATCCTTCAGCTGTTACTTCATCCCGTGTCTTTGTCAGTGGCTGTACACTATTCTACCACTTGATGGTGATACAACTCCACAGTTCTAGCTTCATATTCAGGTTCGCTTGAACTCGTGTTTTATTGAAGAATAACACCTGGTAAATCATGCAAATATATAATAGGCCTGTAGCCTACTTTATCTCCAAAGTTATGAAATACAAAATAAATCTAGATAACTTGAGCATTTGCAGTTGTTGATTAAATTAATACTGTGTCCCTTGTTGAAATAAATATTACAGAATTGCAAATACCTCCCACTTATAGAGACAGAAACAATGAAAATTACAGTGAAATTAGTATTTTTTCACTTCATCATCATTGTCTTGTTTCCTGAGTATACTGGTACTTCAACAAAGGTCTAGAAAATCATGGGCGTTTCGCAAAGCTGTTCTTGCCTGTATCCTGTAGGTGATGCTGGTGTTACACAGGGTGGAAGAGACTAAAACGGAAAATAGACAATTACTGTCAGAGAGATTAAAGGCTGACTGACATCCATACACACACACAAACACACAGTCTAGCAATATGAATAGTTTAAAATGACAGAGGAATATCCACACAATGTTTGATATTAAATTAGCCAACATTAAATGCAATAAAATAAAAATAATAATACATTTTGCATTACAGCCTGTCTGTGTCCTGTGTCTAGGTCTAAAGAGCATACACTCATGCATTTAAAACATACTTTTATGTATCATGCATGTGCTTTTGTGTGTATACATGGGAGTGTGTGACCTTTAACCCCTCTTCTTTTCATCTCTGTGAACACACAGATCAACCTGATCAATCTTTGTTCTCCATCCTCCAAATTATTCTGTGTTTATCATTCTATTATTCCCACTTCTACCCCATCTCTCTCTCTCAATCTCTCTCCTTCCCAATTACCATTCTGTGTAGGGGGCAATGCTTGCTGGGTAATGAGGGACTCTGGGCGCACCAATCTTATCTTAATAGCCTTAAAGGACCACTCATTAACACAAACACTCACTGTGGCTCACACACACATTTCCACACACCCATCTGTCCCTGCACATCATGCCATAGGAAGAGATGGAGTGACAGAAAGAAAGAATGAGCGAGTGGGAGAGAGAAAGAAAAAAAGGAGGCAGAAAAGAGGAAGGTGATGGTGGGAGAGGAGCGATGAGGAGAGGGTGAGGCAGGCAGGAGGGGGGAGAGTGTGGTAAATGTCAACGGTGTGTCTCCTGGGCCTGAGAGACGAGTTAGTGACAGGAGCACAATGGCCACTGGATCCATTCAGAAACACAGCTGCTGTGAGTGCATGCCTGGATCTGTCTTCTGCTTAGCCATCAGCCGGCACTTCTAAAGGCAGCACTAAACACATACACACACACTAACAGAAAAATGTATGCCTGGTGCACGTGCAGACACACACAGTGGTGTATCCGGTCACGCAAGGTAAGCCCTGGATGTTATGTGGGATCAGCAGCGATGTGAACAGCTTAGTCTGGGCTGTCAGTCAATAACAGCCCCTGTAGACTCATGAAAACTGATCCATTGAACATAAGCAATGCACACTCATACCTTCTCTGCCATAGGGTCTCCTCTTTTCTCTGTCGATGAGTCTTTTAACCATCTACATTTTTGTTATCATCAAAATAAGGAGACAACACAAATGTGTGAGCTGATTCCATCTCATATTCTCTCATTATACTGTTCTCAATGATTTGAATATTCACCTGTGTGCCGTATTCATCCTCAACTGAAAACAGGCCCCAGGAAGTGCACTATTTGACTCATTTTGGTTAAAACTATAGTGTTTTACAGTTGTAGGACACTCTTGCGACCTCTTTTTAAGGGCTGTGTCTTCAAAAAGATAAAATGGGATAGCAAGTGATGGAAAAAGTGGGTGTATTAAACACCCACTTTTTTGAAAGAAGTCTGTGCAGAATGGCTCATTTCAATAAATCTTATCCATGTCTGCCTCCTGTTTTCTTATACAGTAGATCTTCTTTTTTTTTTTCGTTCTACACAACACTTTACACTTGGAGCATATACAACATATATGTATAGTAACATTGCAGAGGTATCGTTTTATTCCTTCCTATAATTGCAGATGTAAACCTGTAGTTTTTATTAAATTATTCTGGCATCTTAAGTCTATGTTGGATGTTGGATACCTCCCACTCTGTTGGACAGTAGCTAGATCACTTATCGACTCAGCACCATTTATAACGCCAAGCTATTACCTCTGTCTCTAACTCTTTCACACACACAGTCATAAAGCAGCTCTCTGATCTAGTCACAGGCCCCTTCACCCCCAGGGCTTCATTTAGGAGTTGTCAGAAGTCACTTCACTCACAGAGGACAGTAAGCACTATTGGCATGTTCTTCTGTGTGCAAAGCAATGCATCTCCACCCAACCCCTCCTATCTTCCCACCCACAAAGACACACATCTCTTCTAGCTTATGTTTATTACACTTAGTGGGTAATTCTCTGTGACAGTGGGATATGAACAAAAGCATGTCTGTCTTTGTCTTATTTGCATACCTTGTTTGGTTTGTGTTGTTTGTCTGTTAGGGTCTCTGTGTGTACCAACGGCTCAAAGGTTCTATTGTGCTGATGAAATGTTTGCTTTACAGATAAGGAGGCACAGATGAGACATCGATCAGCACTCATTAAACACCTCCGACTGTGGTGACATACACACAAATACAGAAGCACACACTCACATGCACACTCACTCAGTCACTTGCACAGTACAGTTTACAAGCACTGAAAAATCATTTAAGCTTTGAATGTATTTGATCTCATTCCAGCCTCTCATACATTGGCCCCCTGCCATATGAGTGACTCTCAAAGCTTGTATTGACAGCTGATTTAAAATGCTTGTTGTCCGTAGACTTATCCATTAAGCTGTGACACTACTCTCTCTCTCCATATAGACGCACTGACTGGCCAGGGCCTTCAGCAGTGATTATGGTGTTGGGCTTTGGGAGCTGGGGGCTGCACCATCATTAGTCTGGTTAATCAGAGCCTTGCTCCAGGTTAAGCTCCGTAGCCTCATGAGATAGGCTGATGAGCTGAGAGCCGTGCCCAGCCTACAGTTCTCAGGTCTGGGCTCCAGCGGCTCCCCTGGCCCCTGCCCGCTCCAGCCAGTAATCTATAACTCTCCCCTGGAGCACTGCACAGAGGCTCAGCCTCCTGGACAACACCGACACACGATGCATGGCAATGAGACACACACAGAATGACACACTGTCACACAAACCTGTTCGCACACTCCCACACTTCCCACTGATGCAGTGCTAGTAATCATCACTGTGTTTCTGAGATTGCTCTGCTCAGCATCCAAGAGCAGTGTATTAGCAGTGTATAAGCTCAAAAACAAAGCAAGTCCCTCTGAGTCCTACCAGTTAGCAGTGACCTTGACTTAATGGCCAATGTGATTCAACATCTAAATGCTTAACTACCCCTGTCCAAGGAGCAAAATAATAACCAGCTCAGCAGACTGAGTGTGTAATGACCACAGGGACTGTTGGGTTTTCAAACAGGAACTAAACAACCAAACACACACACGCATATACAAACAAATTCCCACAGGGACACAAGGGGCCTCAGCTCAGCAGGGACCTTCCAGAGAGGTGTACGCCGGAGCCTGCCATTGCCCAGCCTGTGCTACCCGAGCGTCCCCTGTGAGCTCATTAGCCCCAATCATAACCACTTCCTTATGTCTATTTTACACACTCCATCCATCGCTACCTTGCTACAAACAAATTACACCCTCCATCAGGACTGGACGGATCGTGTGTGTGTGTGACTAGAGGGGTGCTTGTGTGTCTAAAGGACAGGAAAGGTTGGAGAGCCCCATGAGCCCTTAACATTTCCCAGTGGACTTTTCAGACCCTAGTGGAGCAGAGAGGAGTGGGTAGGACGACCTGAGATGAAAAGTAGGTTGAAGGACGTAAAGAATGTGTTTTCAGGTGATGAAGTGGACGACCAGGTTTTAGTTCAGGGCCCCTGTACTACTCTTTTGTGCTGTGTGACCCAGATGGGTGGCAAGGGAGAAAAAGAGGAAGGAAGGGGAGGTAGAAAGAGATAAAGAAAGTGGCTTTTCATTTAAAAAATTAGTGTGTGCTGCAGACACAGCAAAGACCCCAGAGAACCACAGAATGGGCTGAGACAACAAAGGGCCCCATCATCAGTGTAGTGAATAGATCTGTCTATCTATCCTTTTTATCTTCCTCTGCTCTGTTTTTTCCAGCATCTCTTCCTCTCTTAATCAGCCTCTCATTGTGCCATTAGCTGAACCTGTAGTCTTAATCAGAGGCTTGGCACAGACATCATCACTATCCATTGCCCTTCTCACATGCCTACACACCAGCACAAACACTAAATAAACACATTTTAATGTGACACCAATCATGTCATCTATTCAACGAGCCTCAGGGCCCCTCCCTCTCATAGTCCACAACCCAAACATAACACACGGGACCGTCCATCAGTCAACCAACACACTGGCACACTAAAAATATGTGTGTGCGCGCACATGGCTTTTTGGCGTGTATCCCGAGGGGAGAGAGAACGATTTTAACTCAGTAACCTGAATCACCTCCTATCCCAAATCTTTGCATGAATACTGTACACACACACACACATGTGCGTGTCAGTGAGTGTGTATTGATAATGGCCATTAGCATATTTATGATCATTGCCAGCCTCTTATTGTTTGCACGCTCCATTAATCTTCATCTGCTGCCTGCCGACTGACAGCTCAATTTAACAGGCCATCAGTGGGCACTGGGCACACACATACACACACACACACACACACACACACACACACACACATTAAGAATGCTTAGATGTACATAAGCATAGCATACTTGCATCAACAATCTCAGGGCATTGTCTCACATATGCAAACACACACACATTCAGGCAGACAGCGTGATTGACATTCACCCCTGTGAGTCTAATCTCCGGAGGTTATCCCCTCCAGCTGTGTGGGGTTCTGCTTGGCTTCTCCTGTGCATTGCTATGGTGTCATACCCGCAGGCAAGTGTGTTCCTTCTGGGCCATAGGTGGGCGATGGTGCCCCTTGATCAGGGTTTACCAAGCCAACCTCCTTATGTATGTTTGCCTGCACACACCCCACAAATGCACCGGTGTATACCCCAGTCCCCCACTCTCACCCTCACTGAAAACCCCTTGCTGGTTGCTTTAAGCTAGTCACCACCAATTCGACACCAAACACACCCGTCACTCTGTAAAGAACAATACACTTGTCTCTTCTATGGGCAAAAAGCATTAAAATCTGAAAAATGCAGGAGAAACATTGATGTAGCTAAACCGGTTGTGTGTGCATGTGTATTGTGATGACAGCATGTGTTTGTGCATGCACAAGAGAGCACCCATGTAATGTTCTCTCAAATGTTAATGTGTTTGTTTAAAGCCAGTATGACTGACTCCCAGCTGATTACTGGCTGAATGAGGGCTGGAAACGAGCCAAGTTCAATGGGAGGTCTGTTCTCCTGTTGCCTCTTCCTTTCTCTTCACACTCCTCATCCCTCCTTGTTCTCCTCTGCATCACACTGCTGCTCTAGGATTAGCAACCAGGGGGCCAGGATATCTCTGTGTGCTCATATGCAAGGCTATCTGGGACATAAATTTAACATAGCAGTTATAAAAACACAGTTCATGATATAATTTGTAATATCACTGATCACTAATAGTTCATTTCCACCAGTACTGATTATACTGACGAATATTCAGTATTTTGAACTGTCTTAAAGGTTTAGCTCAACAAATAAGAGAAAAAAACATTTGCTTTCATGATTGTTCAGAAAATTCATACAAAGTTCTTGTTTCTGAATTAAATATGTAGAAGTGTCAGACTGAATTTCCATTTTCACCTTCATTCATCGTGACATTGTGTTCATGTTAGTTCATTTCTTGTCAGGGGTGGTATTTTGTTTAGTTTTGCCTTTTCATGAAGTGGGAGATACTGTCACTGTCAGAATTTTCCACTATGATCTGATTTTCAAGAACTAGGAAGCTGATGTGAACTGTATCACTGAATTGTAGTGATGGTCTAAGCAAATTAAAATGAATACAATCTTGGTATTTAGCTATTTATGTGAGATAGTGGCATCTATATTCCACCTTGTGCTTTCAACAACAATATCAGTTGTACCAAAATCAATTAACAAAACTGTCCAAAGTTACAAAGTACCCTTTACCAACACCTCTAAAGCTCAGTAATGATGTTTAATTTTAAGGGAGAATTACAAACTGTAGCTATGTCTTGATGAACAGTTTATTTGTCCATCAAACTTGTCTTTGCAGCATCTCGTCTGATTGCCAAGTAAACTCTACAAGACTCAGTCAAGTCACTGCTGCTGTTGTTTTCTAAGAAACGTTTGTCCCCTCTCGTGACTATTTACATTTACAGTTTTGATTGAGCTCCATGGAAACATAGTTTGCTTGACCTGTAAGTGTTTTGGCTTCATGCCACCACAAAAATGATCCTCTTCCTAAACAGCTGGTACTGATTCTGTGAGGGAACACAAGCCCAGCTTTCTGGTTTTTAACTGTGCAGTTATACTGTAACTGTGATGTACTTTTTAAGCAAATACATTCATATGTTTTTTGTTGTAAATGAAAGCAGCAAGTATCTATATTTGGGATGTAGTACAATTACAAACAGGGATCATATATTATTAACAGACCAGAAATGAATGTGTGTAGTCTGAGTTTAAATGAAACACTAACAATAAACATCTGAGGTTATTGCTTTGTGGAAACTTTGATGGTTATTAATCTTATCAATAAGTTACTCATTTATCTTTAAGCTATAAGATGGTATAAACCACAATACATAGGCAGAACAAGTCGTAATGCTCCTGCACCATAAAGCTATTTTTATAGAGGCTATCTATAATATTCTACTATCAGAGATTATATAAGTTTTATTGTGATCTCCCACAGAGAGATGAGTTTTATGTAGCTTTAGTAAATTATTCTTTTCCACTGTGATATCAGCTCCAAAGACTGTTTGTCAGTATAAGAGTTGTGCATTGTTAACATTTATGAGACATGAGCTAATATATTTGAACAGTTTATGGAAGCAGTAAAGAGTGAAATACATAATTTGCTAACATGTACCATGTAAAACAGCTCTTAAATATGAGTTGTGAATACAAATGCAGGTTTTCTATTGTTTCAGCATATTTAATTCATTCCTGACCAGGATGGAATGATGCTGTACCGCCTCACTTTACCATTGATTGGTTAAGATTGTGGAGGGATCATGAGAAAATGCACCCCTGGGCACAGGCATGTAAAAGCTCCCCACTCCTTCTATACAGGACCCACAGACTGAAAGAGATACAAAATGACTACAAATCAGAATGTCTGGTCATTGTGTCACTTTGTTTTTAACTGCTATGTGTGTTTTTGGTCATTTTATGTCTATCTTTCATCACCACGTGCATCTTTTATCAAATGTTCGGTGGTTATTTTGTGTCTTTTAAGTGAGCTGTGTGATTTTCAAACAAACATATTAAAAGTCCCTTAATATAAAGGCTCTGACCCAGAGGCTCTTGACCTCTTAGGCACCTGGGCCAGTAACACATTCAGTAATCCATGCAGACACACACTAAACATAATTTTGAAATGAGATGAGAGCTGCACAAATGGAACTGATGTCAAGTGTCAAGTGTACAGTATTATAAATCATATAATGGTACATATAGCTCATTTTACAACATCAATGTAATTTATACACTAACAATGAAAGGTTCTTCTTAAAATGCCGTGAAAGGTGGTTTAAAGCCAAGTGCTATAATAATGTGTAATTTTGTCTTGCATTTTTAATATTACCTGTAAAGCAAAAATTTATAAATACTGTTTAGTTATCATGGCAAGTATTCATCAGTGATTGATTGACTAAAGACAATGGGAACCACCTCAGACATTGAGTTGATGAATGGCGAGTCACCAAAAACATATAATGGTGTGAGCTCAAGTTGTATAATTTTGACAGATCTGATTTTGATAAATTTTCATCTTTAAAATTAAAGCAATTAAAAGTTAAGCTAATCAATTTCCAATACTCTTATAAATCAAATTATATTTATTATTTATGCCCTCTGGTTTAAGAAGCTAAAAGCAAACCTGGAGATCAAACCATCAAAAAGAAATCCTAACCACTTTGTTTAAATTACTTTTAATAATTTTACCTTTATTTTCCTTACATTTAAACCCACTTAACACACATCCCATGCTGCTCTAAACACCACTGAGTTCTTGATTTATATTTACATTTCTTATACAATTCTTCTTCTGTTTTCAGGGCAATGAGTCCATGACCTGGTTAGTGCAGAAGTGGAAGAGTTCAGATTGATGTATTAACACTAACTGTGCTTCTCTCATCATCAGCTTCATTTAGCCCATGATTAACTTCCAATCATGAGGCAGGATTAAAAGTCAGAGTAAAAATATTCCATACATATTTAATACTCCACTAACAAGGAAACCAGCTCCCAAACTGCCAACAAAATAGATATACACCCATAACACGCACACTCTCCCACATACATCTCCCCTTTCCTCGCCTGAAAACACACCTAAACATTATGGCTATCTCTCCCCACACCCCGGTGCTGGCTAGGTGGAATTAGAAAACCAACCCCACAGTCTCATTAATTAATTAAACACCGTGTGCCAGTGGCACCTGGGTACCGGTTATCACTGCCACTCAGACACACAGTGATCTCAATAACCACCCCACCGCAGGCCATTAAGACAGGGGAGGTAGGGGTGTAGGGGAAGGAAGGGCCATTGATTCTTCTTCCACAACTCTAAGGTAAAAAGAGTTTCTTTAAAGAGCAAGAGGAACAGGAAGAGACAGAAAAGACACTTCATACACCGTCTCTCTGTGTATGCAGCAAACTGGGCCACTGAGCTAATACAGAACAGCCTGATGAGTGTTTATTGTTGTTTGTTTTTGTTGTGTGTCTTTCCCTCCCTTACAGGCTCCAACGGGCTTTTATATCATCTGGCCCAGCAGGGCCCCTAAATCACTGCAGCTACGCCCTACTCATCATCTACTCTTAATACATTTGCATGTGGCAATGCTGGCGGAAGAAACACACAACATATACGTTTTGTGTGGTTAATGTCTATGAGTTACCGGTTTTTAATCTTCTCAATTTGTGTATATGCTGTGTATTATGTACACTTCTTGATTATGGTGATTTATTTTTTATTTATTCAACACAGGTGAGTATGAAAGGGGGAGAGCTCAGCTATAGTATTTATAATAGACTGTGTAATCTCTAATTACTTAAAGAAACTTTTTTTTTTTTTTTTTATTGTGAATCTGATTTGGCATGTTTCATGAACTGCAGATCACAGAGGTGATTCAGATTTCAGTGTCAATTTTAAGACTTTTTTTTAACCATAAAAATTTAAATAAAATCTCATTTTCTTATTTTTTTATGTGAAATATTATTAAATGTTTGTGTGTATTGTTTAATAGTCAAGCAGTGACAGATCAAACAACCCACATCAAAACAAATGTCACAGTTAAAATATATAATGATTATCTAGCCTATACTGATCCCAATGACTAAATTAAAATATATTTTATTGTATTTGCAGAAATCAAAACTACCTTGTTCATATACATAAATTGACTGAGGTACATCACTGTGATATTCAAAATGCTAGACCAAAGTATTTATTTTAGATGAAACCAAGGCCACCAGCACTAATTGGACCTGCAGGGACAAATAATTTGCAGTTCTGAAAAACAAGTGGTATCACTCTTGATTCTGATGCATTTCAGCTTTTGAAATTGACTGAAGAACTGTCTGAATCAATGCAAGAATTGGGATTTGAAAACTCAATGCAGGTAAACCACACACTTGAAAGAAATAGGACGAATAAGAAAACATATTTCTGAATATGGTTGAGGCTCACAATGTCTGAATGACAATAAAGCACTGGACTAATGAGTAACTTATTAGAGTCAAGGCTGTAAATCTGAGCCTAATAAACTATTACGCAATCTGGTTACTACGTCCTCATAACTGGAAAACATACTCCAGTAGATCGGTTGAGTTGGGGACAGAGCAATAATGGACATTTGGGGAAACTGGAGCAACCTTTTCTCCCAAATGACATGGCGACAGGTGAGTATTTATTAACATATTCAGAAAGATTTATCTTGATGGAGCAGTATCTGCAGTCTTTACATGGTATGTGCATGTTTAGGTTTGTTGACCATAATTTCCAGTATAGGGAGTATAAAGAGTTGTTTTCCCAGAGTAAGAACTTAACAAAGCTCTTTAATTTAATGTGAAATAATGTTATTCTCAACATGATTATTTCCATGCCATATAGCACAGTAAGAATACACTTTTATCAAGTGCTGAGTTATTCTAAGATCTTCATTAATGCTGCAGCTCAGTTTTGTCTCAGTCATTATCTTCTCTTATGTCACTTATTGTTACAGGTTGCTATCTAAAAAATAGTCAAATTATATGATTTTGTGTTCCTCCTGTTTTATTTCCTAGATGTCCATCATAAATATCAATTTCTTAACATTTCAATTGAATAAATTAATCAAGTGAAAACTAGAAAGGACATGCTAACAATATGTGATGTTCTAATTTTGTTCTTTTCTCTGTAGATTGATCAAAGTGTTTCCACAGCAGACACTGGAGACTTGATTGAGTTTGTGAACCCATGGTTGGGATTATCTCTTTGGGGAGTTTATGTCGGAGAAGGTCATGTTATCCATTTTGGAGCGGGAGGTAAGAACTGACCTATATAGTAATATTAACAGATTTTAAATATGCACCTCATTTGAATATTCTTTAAAACTGTTACTGAAACAACTGAAATATACCAGTATTATTTTTGTTAATATCATCTTCATGTTCCCTGACAGATGAGAATATGACACAGAAAGCCTGCCGCAGCTTCCTTCAGTACATGGTTCCAAAATCAAAAAGCAGTCGTGTTCTGAAGAAAACCAAAATCTGCAGGCACAGCATTATGGAGATCAAAGTGCCTCCAGGAACTCAGATCAGGGTCAACAACGACAAACACAACCTGGTTCCATCTCCACAGGAGACGATGAGGCTTCGCTGTGAGACTTTTGTGCATCAGGAATTCAAATATGACTTGATGAACTTCAACAGTGAGCATTTTGCCACATTTGTCAGATACGGCCGCGCTGTGTGCAACCAGGTTAGGTCAACCATATTTGTGTGACAGCGATTATGTAAATAACATGAGCAACCAATCAATCTATAATTTATTGTAGAATTTGAATGATTAGCTGTTTGGCAGAAAACTGAGCAAATATTTTGATAATTAATCATTAGATATTGATAAGCAAACATTTGATCATTCCAGGTTGACAAATGTGAGCATTTACTGTTTTCTTGGTTTTACATTACAGTAAAATAATGTGATTTAAAATTCCAATTATTATCTTTATTATTTTTAGATACCCTTCAAAAAAACAAATGAAGCACATATGGATACAACTCAAACTCTGCAAATGATAATTCAGCAAAGGATGGAGACAAACTTGAGATCTTCTGAAGTGCCTCTCCTGCCACACTAACTTTGGTAATGAGCAAAATAAAAAAAAAATCTTTGCTGCTACTTTGTCTGAGAATGTTTCATTTTAACAGCTCAAGGCACAATCAAATCTGTTCACAGCATTAACAATGTTTCTGTGACTCCACGCTCACCCACAAAATCCTTAGCAAACTCTATTAAAGGCCATAAAAAACGTACCAACAAAGCAAAGCCCAAAAGAGTCGGGAAACTATGTGTCCTCTTGTTTATTAAGACTTCAGGAATGTCAATAAGAGCGGTTCTATACAGTAGGAGGGCTGAGGAGGCCAGCGCGCAGACACAATGACCTTCTGCTATTCTCCTCGTTGATAATGACCCAGACACAGGCACACTGCCCATCAGCCAGACCTCTAATAAAGCCAAACACTCTCTATCATCTGCTAATAACCTCAGTGCAGTAGCAAGAGTCATGGACAGGCCAGTGTCTTGTGAATGCGAGGAGGGGAACAAAGCTCTTGGTGGACAGGAAGTAGTCAGAAACATCCTGTTTATTGATCTGGGACTGTGCGCTGCCTGCTGGCACATGGCGGCAGCCACATTCTTCTTCTTCATCCCACAAACACAAAGCAAGAAAAACATACACAGAGCAAAACATTTCACACAATCAATCCTTTTTGTACACTCATTTCCTAGGCTCTTGGTTGCCGCACTACTACACATTCACAATTACACACATGCGTACATACACAATAGCAGGGGTGTTATTTTTTCAGGGTAGGTAAACGTGTTATTCTTTTCCTAATTGATATAGAGATTCTGTCCTTCTTCCCTCTCAGCAACGCCTCCAGGGGAATGCTGATTAATTGTCCTCTAAGTCCTCATAACACCAAAACCACCTCCCTGCACATATACTCATATATTTTCTCTGTTAGAAAACTTCAACCCTCTGCAGAACACAGCCGTCCAATTCAATAGAGGACAATTTTTCCAAAGTCCCACTGTTTTTCTTGTTCCTCCTCCAGCCTTTACGTCACTGGCTCAGCCTCACAATGTACCCGTACAGCTGGTCTGAGAAGGCCTGAAGAGAGAACTTATCTTGTACCCTCCTTCTTCCAGCTTGACCCATGTCCCTGCGGAGCTGTGGCTCCCTAATGAGCTTCTCCATGGCTTTAGAGAAGGCCTCAGCTGTGGGCTCACACAGGAAGCCCGTCTCCCTATCTGCCACACTCTCCAGGGGGCCCCCAGAGTTCACAGCAATAACGGGGCAGCAACAGTACATTGCCTCTACAGGAACTATCCCGAAATGCTCTCTGCTTGGGGTGTAGAGCACAGCAGTACTGCCCCGCAGCAATGCCACTTTCTGTGAATCAGAGGGGGAGCGCAAAAATGTGACACAGTCCTCCAAGTGTAGCTGCGCTGCTAGCTCTTTCAGTTCAGTATAATGTTGAACGTTCTCAGTAACTCGGTCATCATAGCCCCCTGCCACCACCAGGTGAATACCTGCTCTCTGGCCTAGAGGAAGGCTGCTCCTAAGGGCTGACAGAGCCTCCAGAGCCAGGCCCAGATTCTTTTTCCTCTCATATCGGTTCAGAGAGAGAAACAGACAGGAGGTTCCCTCAGGCAGCAGCCCTTCCAGGCTTTGTGCATCAGCGGACGGCTGATCAAAGGTACGTGTGTTGAGGGAGGGATAGAGGACATCCGTCTGGACACTGCTTAGACTATGAAAGGTCTCCCTGAAGATGCCTGCGGTGAACTGGCTGTTTACTAGAATCTAAGAGGAAGTGCAGAGTGATTAGATTATAAGGATCTCACATATATCACAGGCATTTTAACGCATTGGACAGCAGCCTAAAGTCTTTGATTACCCTAAAGTCTAGAATAAAATCGAAATGTGTGCCTGTGGAGAGCAGGCTGAATCCCATCACATTGGTGTATTCAAGATATTTAAGTTATTTTAATTTAATCTATTACACTGTAGTGTAATCATATTTATTTGCAGTTGTACCATAGTTTTTTTCCAAGATCCCAACTCAAGTCTGTCAAGAAGAGACACGAAACCCATCTTGACGTTAGTGTATACTGTGATTGCAATGTAATTTGTCTGCAAATTAATTCCACTTCACAACCAAATATATAAATATAAATATGTCTGGATTGTCAATTACAGGTTTGTGTGAACCCAAGCAACACAGTCCTGCATAGAAGGCAGACATAATTTGGAAAGTGTCAACAACCAAACCTCAACCACTAAACATTTTAGCCCTTTGAGATCCTGTGATGAAAAGGGCACTATAAATAACATGTATTATTATTATTACATTTATATATATTTATACATGTTATTATACTGCCTGATCGATGTTGCTATGTTTTATGTGATTACTACAATATGCAACATGCCATAAAAGACATTTGTAAACATATAATTTGCTAATGTCTATTTCACAGACAAGATGACTAGCACTGATTAATCTACATAGCAACAAAAAACTAATATGACATCACATGACCTCAACAGACATCCACAAAAAATTATTTTGTAACTGCTATTACAGTTAAAATGAGAAAATCAGTTTACTGCCAACATACTGAAAATGCAGCAGCAGGGATTTAACATAAAATGGGTTCTCCAGAAATTCTCACATATGGCCATCTGGACATTCCCAAATGTGTGCAGAATACTACAGAACATTTACAAACAGCATCCTTTTAAAGCACCACCTAGGGAACACAGATCAAATCTCAAGCATATTTCACATACAGTTCTATTCTTTATTCATATTTGTCATTTTTGTACTGTTGTGTTTTTTTTGTCTCCAGCCTCCCACTCTAAGCCATTATTTACCATATCAGCCATGCCCGTGGTGTGTTCCTCCAGCCAGTCGATGGGAGAACGGTAAAGCTTTTTCAGAAATGACTTCCTCTGGGTCAGCAGCTGGTCTGGGAAGTGACAGTAGAAGAGAACCTTCTTCCTGTGTCGGGAAAGTCTCAGCACCGGGATACATACCGACACCTGGGGTTGAACAAAAAGGTTATGAATAAAAATGAATGAAAATGTTCCTCCTACAGACACAAATTTGAACATTTTTGAACCCATTCATGATCCACAGTACTTCTCTCAAGACAAACCAATTATATAAAACTATTTATAAAACGTATAATATGTAAATAGCAGTAACTACAAATCCTTAACCAAATACTGTAAAAACTCCGTAAGCAAATACGTAAAAATGTGGGACCTTTGCTTTGCTAATAACAGCTTTTTCTGTTATTATGTGAAAGAGAGAAGGGTGGTACCCGTTTGTATGTGTGTAAAAGGGTGTGATGCAAAAAGGGAGGCACAAAGAGATGAACACTGCTAACAACAGAAGATCTCTGTTCTCTGAGTCAGTTACAAGAAACAGAAAGCTCAGAGTTTGTTAAGTCACAACTCACCTGATCACAGAAGATAACATCATACTCCACCCCACTGAGAAAGACCAGGTAGATAGCCACATAGATCATCCGCAGGTAGGCACACAGTGCATGTAGGTAGCCAAACACACTGGTGGGAAGCCAGTCACCCACACATTTCTATTAGAAGAGAGAATACAAACTGTAGCTATAACAGATTCTGCACTTTTATCTTTGAGAGACATTATGTAGTAATGTGTTAGCATACCACATGCAGGTCTGGATCCTGGGTCTCAGAGAAACAGTGCGTTGGATCATAATGGGCTGTCCAGATCTGAACGCTACAACCCTGAGACTTCAGAGCGACAGCAGCATCAACCACCAGTCGCTCCGCTCCACCAATACCAAGATCTGGATGGAGGAACACCACCCGTGTCATCCTGCACACAGGAATAAATAAAGTTATGATTGAATCTGGAGTATTTTCCCACAAAGACAATGCTAGTGTGCAGATAAGGTTTAAAATACAGTAAACACATGTAACATCACTATATAATTTAAGATGACAGACAAGCAGCAAGTAGACAGTACAAGTAATGCCAAAATTTAGTGGACAAAGTTTATACAGTTTTAACACTGACTGCCTTAACCTCAAACATACCATCAAAGAGAAAATTATTTTTCAGTGGCATTCGAACTATCTTAAATTTGATGTTGCTGACAACAAAGTATTTCCAACAGAAGAGATTCATAAATCTACACTCGGAAGCCAAGAAATATTTCAGAACTGCATTGTTGACAAACCTAAAGAATCTGCCCTTGTGGTTGTGTCATTTAATTTAATTCATAACTTTTACCCCTCTAAGCATTTTATGTCACGTTTAACAGCAAATGTTACCACTTCTAGTTTCTGCAAACCAGCCTTGTTTGTCACAACGTCCTCAACTACTCTGAATTCTAGGTAAAAAATCAAATAAGTCGTATGTAACACAGTAAATTCACAAAGGATATTTGATTACCTACACTGACAAGGGTACTAACTAGCTAACGTAGATAACGAAATTATAACGTTTCAGATAACTAAATTAGTGGTCAATTGTCTTTATAACTGTATTCCTCAACCAATTTTATCTCAGTAAAATTACATTCCAATGCAGTTATGTTTACCTTTGGATCTCTTCACTACCTTGTCCAACTCTGAAACCCTGTGATTATGCTCTTCTAGCTTCCCATAGCTACAAAAAAAAACCGTGGTGAAATTCTACCATGTGGACGACATGTTGGCTCAGATCGACCATTGTGGTCAAGCTACTAGCGCGTCAGGTTTGAGCCACAATGGCGCTTGTTTCCTCAATGTTACAGAGTCGCTTCCTGCGAGACACGTCTTCCTCAGAGTCAAAGCAGATCACGGATTTGCCTTTGAATTTAAGTACAACACATGTGTAATTTCAATAGACCACAAAGTGAAAACATATTTTAAAATATATATTTTATAAAAGTGCTATAAAAATAAGCTCTACAATGATGTGTGTTTTATTCTTTTTTTAAGTGAATGTGACCAACCATTCAGGCGTCTACTCGGTCGCCTGCGGTGGTCTTGTGTTTTGCAGTCGTGTCCTTTTTAGACAAGCGTCAGCTTTGTGAGACCTCTTCTTAAGTTTTGACCAATTCACGCCGACTGTCTGCTGTTCATATATCCTGAACATTCACTGGAAGAGGGGCTCGGGACTAATAAAATAAAATGGTAAGATTCCCAGTTTCTTCTGAAACTGCTGCTGAAGCGAAAACGTATATTGCCTTCATTTAGACCAGAGCTAACGTTTTGCTATATGTTAGCTACCATGCTAATGTTAGATTAATCAACTGTAGACGTGGCTGTTTTCTCAGCAACTCAAACTGTCCCAAGAAACAACTTTAAGATGGTTCAGTTGAATTAGTTATTTATATGTATGTGTAACACATTAGTTGGATACTGCATGTTACTATTAGATGGAAACAGTGAATAGTAGGGACTCTTAGAATAACGCTTGGCCTTTGCCATCAGTCTCTGACATAAAACAGTTTGTACAGTTCACATTCAAATATAAGTTAGCTGTTCAAGATTCAATAAGTCTTTTTATTTGACATTTATAGGTTAGGTTGTATACCTGCACGGGTGTGTGCGTGTTCAGAATGAAGGTATAAATTAACTGAGCTAAATACTGTCTTATTAATCGTGTTGTCTTCCTCTCAGCCTGGACCAGCAGCAAGTGCAACCAACGTTGGGGCGTCTAGCCGTTCCCCCAGTAAGACAGTGGCTCCCCGGCAAGCAGGCTCCACAGTCAGACAGAGGTAACCACTATAATAATAATTATAATAATAATGGATTATAACATAATCTAACCACTAAACTGTAACTTTTTGAAACTGCACTCATGCTAACAAACGGATCATGTGGGTAGACTATCCTAAAGTTCATGCTTCACACAGACTGGTGACAAATAAAAGGGAAAAATCTGAATAAACTGGTGGAAAAATAGAACTAAGGCACATACTTTAACAGGCAGATACCAAACAGGATGCAAATAGTGTTAAAATGATATGAATTGTATTATATGGACTTCACAGGCACTTCATCTCAATTCAGTTTAGCACCTATGGGAGATTTTGGACTGTGTTAAACTGGGCTTCGGCCAACATATGAATACATTTTGGAAAAATTATGTGCATCCATTCAGTAGACCTCAGAAACATGGAGAGCAAACCACAACCCTTGGCCCATCTGACTTGAACAACTTGTGTTGCCTTAAGTTGTTATACTCTTGTACGTTTGATGCTACTGTAAAATTAGCTGTTGATGTCTTTGTATTAAACATAATAAGTTTTGTTGACTTGGCCTGCATACAATCTTATAATTATTTTCCAAAAAAGAAAAATAGCATTGGCCCGCTTGCTCGTCCATCGTCCAGTAAGAAGTGATTGATGATTTTCCGATGACCCTTCTTGACATATTTGTGTGCCCTCTGTAGAGTAGAGCAGCAGATAGATGTGCTGTGGACTTAATCAGTGTGCAATCAGAGGCTCGTTGTTACCTCTTTCATTATTACCCATTACTATCACCCTCTTCATTACCTCATTAACCTCAGTTTAATCTCATCACATGAGTGAAGCAGCTATGAATCACTCTTTCATCACCAGCTACTGTAGTTTAACTGCATTCAATAGTATGTCATAGTAATAGCACAGGTTGTTTTTCACTGCTATTGTTTCCAAGTGGCTTGAGTTAGTGCCCAGTGTTGATTTTGTAAGATTTGATAGACTTTACCATTTGTGTGACCATAAATTTTGGTTTGAGAAATATTAGATTTCACAAAAATTTGTTATTATTTATTTAATTCTCTTTAACTTAGATGTCATATAAAACTACTGATAATCAAATATGTTTAGCACACTTTGTGTCCTTAGTTACTGCTTCAACATATTTTTGACAAGTTGTGTTTGTGTGTTACACAGGAAAGCAACCAGCAGCGGTACACGCAGTGGTGGCAGGACCACAGGATCCGCAGGCACTGGTGGCATGTGGCGCTTCTACACAGAAGACTCACCAGGCCTCAAAGTGTAAGTTCAACTTATAAAAGCAGCTACTGTAAAGCTGTTGTACCCATACACACACTCACAGATACATATAGCCATTAACATTTAACTTGAATGCACTCACAAAACACACTAATTCCCTTATATGCTTTCATTAATCATGTTTATGTTGATCAGGTAGCAAGGGAGTGATGTTTAATGCAAGGAAATTGGGCAGACGTGCCTCTGTGATAAAACAATGTCTGCATTGTTGATCAGCTTGATTTAAGTTTGTCTACATACACTCTGTGGGTGAATGACACATTTATAAAACTCTCCACCTCAAACTATTCTGCCGCGTCCTAATATTAGAGAATTCGTCCTGTGTCATGGCCGTAGCTGGCCATAGTTGATCGATAGTGCTGAGGTAGTTATTGAGTGCGTCTCTTCAGCAGTCGAAGGAGGGCAGACATGCCATACAGCCCTGTATATCGAGTGCGTGTTTGTTCCTGCGTTAGACGCTGGCCTCAAAGCTTCATTAAAGGATCCACTCTGAAAGGTCAACTCAATTACAGCCTTCTGACAGGGGGAGGAGGATGCGGAGGAGATGGTTGGCATGGCAATTCTGCTACTTAGAGATGCACCCCTCCACCCATCCCCCACTCAGACCCTCCTTCAGAGATGAGAGTCCCTCCTTGTTTTCGAGACTCATCAATAAAATCAACCACTTCACTAAGACTCTCACTCTGGTTGGGGTTGCAGCAAATGATCGCATTTTGTGTTTGTGTGTTAATCAGTGTCTCTTTGTTGTGACAGCGGCCCGGTGCCAGTGCTGGTGATGAGTCTGCTTTTCATTGCTTCGGTTTTCATGCTGCACATCTGGGGGAAGTACACCCGCTCTTAAACCCCACCTGATGACCTCTGACCCTGCGCCTCGGCTTCTTAACACATTGGATCTGGACCAAACAACAAGTGAACAAAAACTTAATATCCTTAGTTCTTCTCCCCACTTTCAATACAACACACAAACTGGATATGCAGCTGTTTCGGTACACAATCTACATGTACAAAAAAAATTTACTTTTACCCATCCTGTGTTTTGAAAATCTGATTGGATGAATAAGAGGAAGCAACTCTAGCCCTCCTCAGATGTGATATCTGTGTATATGTCCCTTCCTCCAAGCAGCAGCATGTGTCTCCTCCACTGCAAGGCTCAGTGCAGTGCTCAAAGACGTTGTTTTCAGGCCCCTGGCAAACATTTCTCCTTGTAGCCTGAATTTCATTTTTTTTTAAGCATTTGTACAAAATGTGATTGTAATATTGTACAATAAAAAAGGAAAATGAATGTGTGTTTGAAATTAACTTTCATTTTGTAAAACCATAAGCCTGTCTTTTGTCTGTTGACATTTTGTTTGCACTTTGAACATTGCCTAAGCGCTACCAGACTACAAACAAAAATTACACTTAGTGTGATTCTATTTTGAGACAAAAAATGTGAAGAAAAAACAACTAGCACAATTTTAAGTGTCATGTTCCAGCGTGATTGACAGTGCATGTAATGGATAGTATCCAGCAGGTTTCAGCTACTTGCTTTTTTTTTAACTCTCTTTAGCCATAATTCACTCAGTAATCAAAGCAATCTTATTTATAATTTGATCAACTTTAAGTGGCACCTAATGTTGCATGTACTCATACTCATTGTATAATCAGTTATATATGTTGTATTAAAGAAAATGCATGTTAATGAGATTACACAGCGCACACATACTGTATAGCATCTGCACTAGCAGACTTGCCTTTACATGTGTTCGTATATATCAGCTGCTTTAAATTGAACTCTGACTGGATGAAAGTGTGAACTTCTCAGTTTGCATATTTCTATAGAGGTTCAGAGTCTCGCACTAGACTTGCCCCAGGCTTTTCTGTCATTTGTCAATAATTGCAGACAGGCAAAATGAGTTTTTGAGAAGTAACAAGTCTGTAATACCAGAAGGCATACGATATGCAGGACCTCAGACATTATGTTGAATATGTGTGATGAACTTAATATTGAATACTAACTACATATAAATTAATCTTAAGTAGGGAACTTGTCTACGAACTGCAGGGTTGGTGGTTCGACTCCCGATTTCCCCCAATTCCTGTCCACAAGAATTTCCCCAAAGGGATTAATTAAGTATGAATTATTATTATTGTTCATGTGACCTGCAGCTAAAACAGCTTGGACAATTAGCTGCTTTTTAGGAAAGCATATATCCATATAACAATAACAGTTTTTGTTTAAATCATTCTCTTAATAACATGTTGGAGTTGAGTGTAACACCTGTTGCCAAAAGCTGTGTTTCAAGTGTATTTGCCTTTAGTACATTTACTCAAATACTTCACTTATACAACAGTTTTGAGGTACTACTTGTTACTTTTCCTTCGTTACACATCAGTATATTGTACTCCACATTATTTATTTTAACTTTAGCCACGACTTTTGCAGATAAATGATGATGTATTATTATAAATGAACCACCTGTCTGTACAGAAAGTGGTTGAAATCAGCTGCTGTTTTTGTTTTATAGTAGTAGTAATAGTAGTAGCAGATTTTGTTATTCTTATTTTTATTGATTAATACCATCATGAGTCAATTATCAATGAAAATAACTTTGTCAAACAAATCTGGACTGGATTTGCACATTTATGTTATTATCAGCATCAGATTCAATACAATTTAAGATGCACTGTTTTCTTAGTGGAGTACTTATACTTTTGTACTAGTTTTTTTCTTGTAGGGTCGGTGGTTCGATTCCTGGCTCCTCATGTCATATGTCAAAGGGTCCTTCGGTAAGACACTCATTTGCTCCCGATGCGTCAGACAGCTCCAGCATCAGTGTGTGGGTGTACGTGTGTGAATGGGTGAATGAGAAGCAGTAAGAAGCACTTTGAGTACTGATTAGGTAGTCATCTGAATTTTGCACAAATGTGTTTCTTCTCCTGAGGGGGGCACTGCAGACTATTTTCTGAATATCACAGGCTCAGAGGATACCAACATGTAACTAACTATTCATAGAGGGATGGGCATGACCACATGTTCATGTGGATTTTTTACCTCACTAAATTCTTATAATATTATGTGTATCATGTTTGCATAAACACACTGATTTATAAAGTGTGTTTGATAATCAAGTTTAGTTTAGTTTAGTGAAATTTATTTCAAACATATGTACATTCACCATAGTTACATATCATTATTACATTCTTGTGTTTGAAAAGGAGTAGGCAGAAGTATAAACTTATTTGGCCCTACCCCCTTCAAAGTGCTTTGTAACCAGACTTTTTAATGTTCACATTTGTTTTGAATTAAATAGTACAAACTGAGCTGAGATGAACAAAAATAAATGGTGAGAAACAGCTTAAATCATATTTCTATGCATTGGTAAACAGCGTGGGAGCTGAGGTAAAACTAAAATAAAGTTCGCTATAATGACTGATGCTGTGAGCGGCTGGCTGGATGTTTTGAAGTTGTAGAAGTAGCTCTGACCAAACCTGCATCAACAGCAACAGGTTATGTGTGTTGAATATGGAACCACCAGCTGGCGTTTGGGTGTGTGTGTGTATGTGTGTGTGTGTGTGTGGAACAGAGACAAGAGGGAGAGTGATGTGGCAGTAGTGCCTGAGTTTGCCACGAACACTGGAAGCTTATGGGAAAGCAGAGTCATAGCAACAGAATGAATTAATGAACAGCATCTGAATGCTTGGTTTAACACAAGGCACAAGTGTGCACACACACACGCGCACGCACAACACGCTGAGATACACTCACAAACTCCACAGCCCGATTCACGGTGGCACAACACGGCAGCGAGCCAGAATAATTCAACGTAACAATTAAATATGAAGGAGTCGTGGTGAAGCCTCAGTGTGCAGGAGTCTAACAGGCCCAGGCAGCATGTGGAACGCTGTGACCCTCCAACTGCTGCAAGCTGTAGTTTCAAACTCCTCCTGACACCGTCTATACAAGTCAAATCAGTGTTTCATCAGGGACTAAAAATGCTGAAGAAATTTGCATTTCCTAGTGCTGGGACCTGTGTTTTGGAAAGAGACATAAATAATGCTCTTAAATAACTCAGTATGTAAGCATTATAATGTTCTGTGTCTTGCTTTTTTCTCTGATTATGATTGGCCTGTTGGGGAACTCTGTTTCTATGTCCTTCAAATTGATTGCCCTGAGAGTTCTGATTGGAAACACCAATTTGATTGCTGTTATAAACAGTATTCTATTTTATTCTGATTTTTTTTTTTTTTTTTTGCAGAAATATCAATCTTTAGAAACTGAAATAAATGACCGCATCCGAGTTATGAGTGTGTAGCTTTTCTATCATTTCTTTGATGTCAGCACTAAAATAAGCCTTTCATTCTTCAGAATTTATTCAGTAAACATTCTGTATTCACACAAAGTGACAGAGAGACAAGTTTAGTTGTGAAGATAGTTGTGCGCACAACATTACATTCAAATGATTATTACATTATATAACAATTTTTATATTAAAAAAGACATTTAAAAGAAGCACATGAGGGTGATTTAATGGATCCACCTGCAATTTTGACCTTTGACCAGAGTCTCTAAACAGTTTTTGAGAACAGATTAGATTATTAGAGAATGGGATACGTACATTTTCCACTACATTAAAACAGCATCAAAAGAGATTTCATCATGTTCATGTATGTTACTATATCTCTAAATTCTATATGAATCATCCTGAACATAACATTTTTGAAGATAACATTTGTCTCGTACAAACAAAGAGAGGAGTGACACATAGTAGGAGAGAGAAAGACAAGAGAAGCTTTCTACAGGGTGCCTCTCTGTGTCTTTTCACCTGAAACCCATATCCTGTGAAAAACCACACTCTTTTACAAGGGATGGTCCCTTACACTGAGAGAGGTGAGCATGCACATGTGCGCACACACACACACACACACTTGAGAAGACATGTAAATAGGTCACATTTATTTTCTGTTTTACTTGACACATGCTGTTCTGTGGTTTAGCATGAAAAAGAAACTGTTTAAGTCAGTCTCTCTCTCTCTCTCTCTCTACTTTGTCAGTGCCTATGTCACTCTCTCACTCATCCATTATGCCCAGAAATGTTCCTTTCTGCAGATAAACACAGCTTTCAGGAGATCAGCAGATGTGATTTGAAATTCGTCTTTCCTGTTCAAGAAATATTCCTTCCTTCGATCACTCAGTCTTGCATGTCAAGCGCGTGTATGCATTTTTGAATAGATCACATGGTTGGTAAAGCATGGAATGAATGGAGAGACGAGTGGAATCGATTCACACTCACTGACCAAGTGAATCCTGAGGGATGTCCCAAAACATTAGGGCAGGGCGAGGAGATATGACAGGTTCTACATTCTGAAATCGTATGAACACTCAGTGAATCCTTGTCATTTACAGAGATCTGTTTAACAAAATATGGTATGGGCAGTGATGGAATATGTGTTGAACAACTTTCTTTGAGCAAAGCAATACAACATAATTTGAGAAATAAAGAGTTTAAAGTAAACATAGATGTAAAGAATGAAAATGTACTTGTAATACTATCTTACTTTAGTCTCATTATTACTTCTCACTTTGATTACAAAGTGGTATTATTATTATATTAATAATGTTTGAGATGCACCTAAGTAATGTGGTGGTCCAGTTGAAACTAAAACTTTTTATACTGTCAGGAAGCTCAAACCATAATAGTATATACTTACTTTAAACTGTTACCAGCAATCAGATAAATATAGAGGAGTAAAATGTAAAGAAAAAACTCTATTTTTACTATTAGAAGTTAAAAAAAAAAAGTAAGATGCCAAACATGTTTTCTATCCTTGCGAAAGTGCTTTTACATAGCTAATTTCTGTATGTTTTATTTCTTATATTTTGAATATTACATTGTCTATGTTACTTGTTTGCTGCTTTTAAACTACTCATCTCCTGCCACTGTCCCCAGTCTGCACTTTATAAATAAAATATATATGGATATGTGTTCACGTTTGGTCCAGTTACTGTGTTCATTTGACCAGTCACACCGTGAATAGTCTGTAGTACTGCAGTTAACTGACACACTTTGTTACTGGCCAGTGTGTAGCACATCCTGATCTGTTGAGAGGTGAGAGCTTGTTCATTGTAAAATAATCTGACTCTATATTCTGCAATCCAGACCACATGGTCGCTGTCATATGTTCTTTATGTGGGTCGGGAGGGTCAGAGGGAGCTGTGACACAGAGAGAATATGTGTGTGTGTGTGTGTGCCAGCTGAAGGCTCCCTGATCGCTTTGGATCTCTGGGATACTCCTTCAGACAGAAATAAGATAGTCAGAGTTGCTGCCAAGGCAGTCTGCATCTATCCATAGCTGCTCATCTCTTGCTCTCTAATCCTTCATATGACACACACTCACCTCGTGCTATGTGCATGAAAGATGTGATAACAGTGTCGAGCTCAAGCAGAATAATTAATTACTCGTCTATTATAGTGTATTATATAAGGTGTATCTGTCCAGTGAGTTGTAATACTTTACACAAGTAAATGTCACACACATGTCCAACATTAGTCTTGCAAAACAGTGTCTTTTAATTTTAATGACATCTATGTTGATAAGAATATTGCAGAGTGACAGGACTGTTTATTGTGTGTTTGGCAATACTAGAGTATGTAGACCATTACTGTAGTATTTTCATCTATAGTAAATATAAAATTCTCAAATCACTGATCAAGTGTTTATAGGTGGCGTGTCTGCAACTGCACCATCAACAACCAAATCCACTACGAACAGTATACCTTTTGAAACATATGACTTACTGGCAAGTAATAAGCAGTGCAGTGTCTCCTCACTTCTTCTTTTCATAAACAAACAAAAACAATACATATTCTGACAACCATGACTTCCCCATCAAGATAATTTCAAAATCATTTAACTGTGATGTCTGGCAAGCTAATGTCATATCCAATGCAGCTGCCACGTCTGTATTTTCCCTCAGTCACACATATTATGCTTTCTCATAAGGTGATTGCCACAGTGGTAACACTCTCATGCCTATTGTAGATATTTAATGTTCAGCACAAATTCAGTTATGTTTTCCCACACAGTGTAAAATATGCAAAATATTAATTAAATGACAGTGGTTAAAATTGAATTGTCATTCAAAAAAGATGTGCCAAGCATTATATGAAAGCCTACATTTAATTATTTTGTATACTAATCAATTAGAACAACATATTAAAGAAAAAGTAAAGCAAAAATTAAATGTTGGTTAATACATGCATCAGGTATAGTTGTGTTGTGTTTATGTATATGTTTTCTAGTTCAGTTGAGGGATTTGATCAAATGAGAAAAAAGACATGCATAAAAAATATATCAAATCACAGATGACGTAAAGAGGAGAAAGAAAAATGTAAAGAATAAACTGACAAATAGGACAGAACGCTGTTTAAAAATAGAAAGACAAGTGAAATAGAAATGGAAATTGAGAGCCTGAAGAAGGATATAGCTCCAACGGTTGAGGTTAAAAGCACAAAGGAAAGAAAACAAATATACAGAGAGTTGAAAGAAAGAGGTGAAACAAAGAGAGAAGAAGAAACACAATGCACTGGAGCAAGAAAGCTATGAATAACTACAGGAAGATGGAAACAAATGGAGACAGTCGATGGTGGGAGAAAACCAAAAGAAATTTAACAGGTCTATAGTGATATGTGCAAAGAATTTGACAGAATGGAACAATGTGGAGGCTAAAGACAAAGATGAGAGCTGAATAAAACTTGAAGTGGGAGAGAAAACCAAATAATACAGTGACAAGTACAAGTGGCTGAAACCAGGCAAAGAGTTTTTAAAATATATCACATACTGAGAATCATTTAGAAAAATGTAATGGCAAAACTCTTTACGATAAGGAGAATCCCGGGACGGAGGCCATGTTGGTCTCTGACCTTTTCATTAACACATCCACACCATCAGCGGAGAGGGCACATCAGCCCTGGTGATGCCCCGTGTGACTGCCACAGGCATGCTTGGCCAACTGGTCTGTGATGTCATAAACATGTGTCCCCCAACCCCGCTCCTCCAGTCCCCCCTCACTCGCTGGCAGCCCGCAGCAGAACAGATCAGAACAAACCCTAAGGGACACGCTGACCACGTCTGGACTAATTTAGGGAGGAAGGGAGGGGGAGGAGGGTGACACTGAGTGTCTCAGGTGTCAGCCTTGTGCTTTCTAATATTAAAGACTCTTGGCCTGTGGGTGCAAGTGTGTGTGTGTAGTGTACCCATGTGTTTGTAAGTGTGCTGTTTATGTGCAGTGTATTTTTAGGTCACTGTATTTTCCACTCCTTGTGCAGCGCTCCAGGGTAGCCATAGAGGAGAGAGGTGAGGTGGGGTTGTGGTGGTGGATTGTATAGTGAATCTGGGGATCACCTGAGTGTTAAAAATATATATTGATGTTGACTGAAAGATGTTCCGAACAATCTTTCAGTTTATATTATCACGTAATTCTCTGCAAATATTTGAAATAGTTGCTGCATTCCTTTGGCATTCAGTCAAAAAATGACTGTCCATGTAAGCCCACATTAGTGGCAGAAATAGTCCAAACAATGATATTCACAGTCTTTCTTTTCAGGTTTTTACTATTAGATAAAGCCAACTATTTCTGAAATTCAGAGTCATGTTTATCATTTTCTTGGATCATTTATCTGTGTTACACTCCTAAATCAAATACTTCCTACATGACATTAAAAATAAAACAATATTCTGAGATGCTCTACTGCTACTTCCATCAAACAGCGCATCACTCTCCTCGTTCCCCTCTCTGACTGAAAACAACACTCTCCTCCTCTCAAGGCTTCCTACCACCTGTTCTCTGGACACCATTCCCTCCACTCTCCTGCAAACAATTTCAGACACACTAACCCCAGCAATTATACAAATCATAAACACGTCTCTGACAACTGCCACATTCCCCACCACATTTAACAGGCCCGGGTTACCCCTGTGCTACAGAAGCAACACCTCCCTTGTGGAGAATTACAGACATCATCACTTCTTCTGCTGTATTTCTGGCCAAAACCCCTGAATGAGCAATCATCAGCCAAATCTCAAATCCTCTATCTCTGAACAACATCAATCAGGGGGGTCAATCAGTCGGGCTCCAGGAGTGGTCATTCTACAGAAACAACCCTCCTGAAAGTCCCCTTCAGACAACAAATACTGTGGCCTGCTCCTATGTCTTAACCCTGGTCCCTTCTCCACTCTCCACATCCTTCCGAAAGTCTGCCAGAACTCTGGAGGTCAGCTTTGATGACCAGCAAAGCTTTGCTGACTACATATTGCAGGTAGCATGTGTTCCTCCCTATTTATTCTGTTGTAACAGGTTTGTATGGGCATGTTATTGCATGTGTTGTGTATGTGATCGTGGCAGGTGAAGGATAATTACGCAATGCAGTGAGGGAGTGGAAGCATCTTGTACAGTACATATCACAAGTTTCAAGTACAATCTCTGACCAACAGAGCTCTGTTTATGGATGAATCTCATGATTTTACAGCTATTATGCTTGTTTAATTTGCATTTTGGCCCAGTTTTTCTCTTACATATCTTGCCCCTTTGTGCTGAATAAGCACATACCATGAGCAAGGAATTCTCTCATAAGGCTCAGTTGTAATAATTTAATGTTTTGGGTGCGTTTCGGTGATCATACACAGGTCAAAGCCGTAAGCAATAGGGATGATAATAATAGTCCTTCAGCTATAATTCTCTAGTTAAATCAGGGTTAGGTGTGCATTGTGGGTGAATGATGTGCCACGATATCAACTCGTAGGATGTTCTACTTCTTCTTCAGCATTTATCTAACCTTGTTTAACCCCTTTGCTTCCTTTTTGCTTCCTACAGTTTTTTCACTCTCTTTTTTGAAGGATGAAGTGCAAGTACCAATACAACACAGTAAAACACTCCACTACAGCTAAATTCTCAGTTTATTACTCAGGTAGGAAAAACAAAATCTAGGTTCTGCTATGTAAATGCTATGTTGTAGTCATTGTATTTTTCTCATCTGAGAATTTAGAGGGGAATTGTCTCTTTGGAGGAACTTCTCACAACTCAAATCAAAATGTGACCCCAGGGGCCCCAGGTAGACAATGCAATTGTAAGGGATCCAAATATGGTAAGCCACAGCTTTAAAATTTATCAGTGCATTATATTTTAAACACTTACTGTAACTTCTTTGAGGTCAGATCTTATCCTAAAACATAACTAGTCAGATGTAGGTATAGTGAAAAAAGCAAAAACCACAATAGGGCCCTCTGAAACACAGAGTAGAAGGATAACATAACGTACATACTCAAATAAAGAACACTCGACATTCAAGTACTCAACATTCCGCTGGTTTCTTCCTCATCATCCTTTCACCTCACTTGCTCTGGGCTCCTGCTTCCCCCTGACATTTACCAGTTACTTGAATAAATAAATAAAGAAAAGCATGTACAGGTAAAATTTCCAAATACAATCTGCAGAGGGAGAAAAATGCAGACTTGCAGATTTTCCTCACAGAGATTTGTTACAGTGAATGACTGATGAGCGGGGACAGACAGTAAACAGGAGTAAACATGACAGTGGCAGCATGTGTGTGTGTTTAGCAATGAGCACTGGACTTTAGCTGTTTCTCTCGATGTATAATTAAGAAGCTGAGACATACAAGGAAACACTTGTCTTGCTTAGCATGCAATTTGTTATTTTTTTATGAGGGTGTGTCTTATTGATGACTCTGTTGTGAGTCAGTGATTTGTAGCCAAACAGAAGTAACTTTGATTCAACTTCATGTTCGAGGAATGTAACAATGACCTTTTAAATACTTTCATTTTAAATGTTTTCACAGTTCGACAGTTTAAACTGGATTTACGAAGTTAGATATGAATATGCACATGTGCAAGAATGTGTTTAGCTCTGAGAAGTGGTAAATCCAGGTTGTCACTGGATGTCACGTCTAATATCATCACTAGGCCACTGGAGTTCTATTATTTATAAGATCAATGCTGAGATTCGACCAGGCCTGATACACAACAACCTGTCCTCCACAAGCCGTCTCTCCCACCGTTCCTCCTTGATATTTATGAGAAGATTATTTTCCTTCCACCTCACCATTATGAGATTGAGTTGTGAAAATGAAAACTAGGAGTGTTCACCTCAAGGGATGATAGTCAGTGAGAGACAGCGAGGCAGACACTGGTGCCTCTGACACCTCCACTGACAGGAGTGTAAGGCCAGAGGCAAAATGGGTGAAAAGAGAGGGAAGCAAGGTGCTAGAATGTAGTGGCTCAGGGGCAGGTGAGTGTCAGATGCCCAAAATGACCAGGGAAGTGTGAACTTGTGCTACATGTCCCACACTTCCTAAGCTGTGTCTGAAATTCTCAAGTATGCACACTCACTATTTCCTACATGACACATTTAGTTTACTCTGCAGTGAGCAGTAAATCCAGATACTTATGAATCATCATTGCTTTGCACCACTGACAGGTGTGGTGTAGTCTCGCATAATTGCAACTATAACTAATACTTTATGTGCAACCATCAGCCACAACATTATTACCACCTGGTGATTTTAGTGGTGGACAGAGGTCAGCATAGGCACTCTGACCAGTCTGTAGCTTAATGTTGTAGTTGATCGATGTATGATTGGATTTTTTTATTATTATTATGGCATGCATTTAGAAATGCTGAGACCAAACTGGACAAAACTGATCAGATTCTGCCTCCCATATCTTTTACAGTACCACTACTGAACAAACACAACATCATGGCTTCTTTTCCAGGCTTCGCATACAAAGTTAAAAACATCAGTTCCATCTTTTCTTGATTAGTACTCCAGAATATTCCTAAATTTTGATCATACATTTAATCTAATATATATAATCTTAAATTCTCACAACATTCTCTGTTTCACCCTTACAATTTGAAACCTAACACGTTCATCAGCTAATGGTGTTCCTGTTCTCAACTGAACAACTAACTAACTTCTTGATAAATGTGACTTAAATAGTTTTATATTTTTGTAGGATAAAGGAAACTGAAGACATGATGACACTAGTTTATACGTTTTACATGTACCACCAAATTATACAGAATAAAATGACAAAATGACCAAAGTAAAATTGTTCAGTCAGTACACTGGTAAACACGAGTTATCTGCTCTTCTTGTGTGTCCCACCAAATATGCCAGTATGCCATTACTTTCAAGTGCCTATAATGCCTCCCCCTGAGAACTACAACTCAGAGGCCCTGGGAACTACAACTTCCACAGAGTGACATCAATGTGTCTGCATATCGTCCTTTCTGTGACGTCTCTGCAGGAGTGCGTATGTGCTGGTTTGTCTGTGTGTGGACGCCAGGACAGTGATGTCAGCACTGTGTGGCTGTGGCTGTGGTCAGCAGAGTTGGGTTGAGGTTTGGGCCTGAGCTGAGCTGCAGCAGCTGGAACTGACTCCCATGGGAGAGCTGGGAAAGTGGCCACAAACCTCTCCCCAAAGGACTCAGAGAGAGTCAGAGATAGGGGACGAGCCTGAGTGCAGCATGTTATTAGTGGATGTATTGTGATGCTGTTCTCCCTTTCTGTGTGCCACATTGTTCGCGTAGTCACTAAAATCATCTTGTGTCTGTACGACTATGTGTGTAAGTGTGTGTGTAGCATTGCGCACAGGAAGCAGTGGTGACGCTCTCACACCGCCCACCATAGATATTACAATGGAAAGCCCAAGCTTCTGAGCAACTGTACCCAATCCCCCCCTCTGCCCTCCAACACACACATGGAAAACTACCATACTGCTGTCCTATGTTTGTACTGGGCAGCTGGTGGGTATATTCACTAACACTGGCTCAATAAAGGCTGAGTCAGGAAACATTAGTTTCTGTATGTGTGTATCTATGTGTGTTTGGGGACAGTGGAGAGATGATGGCAAAGCAAAAAGGTGTACACACACTCATATGCTTCTTTCTTGACACATGTGAGGATAAACATTGATTTCCTTGACTGACGTTAACGCAATGTTGAGTAAACACACACCCTAACTATTACACATAGCCACCACAGCCACATGCAGTACAACAGCCCCTGCCCATAGACACCATGGCTGTGTCTCCAGCTTTCTGGATAATGGTGACAGGACCAACAAACAGTGGCAGTTCAAGGTTCAGAGCAGCCTGATCACAGATGACCCACATATACAGCCACTACACACAACACATACCTATGTTATGGTTTACCAGCCTCCGAGCTCTGTCACTTCTCTGTCATGCCGTGTCAGGGAAAGAAACAGAAACATATGGGTCAGATCAAAAACAAAAACTCACACTCTCTTACACTCTTACTGTTGAGTTTAAGTCAAATGTTAATAAAAAATTTGTGGTTTTCTTTCCATTATTTCTGATGTCATGGTCTGTTTGTGCCCACAAGGCAAAAAGTTGCTATTAGCCCTTTGTGCAACCCTCCAAAAAAGCATGAGTATGAAACCGGTGTATTAAGGGATAAAAATATCCAACTTCGAGGAAAAAAATGTTAAGTATTCTCACATGAAGAGCACAGTGAGATTTTATAACGGTGTGAAGGAAACTTAATTTTAGTATCTCCCCTTACGCCAGAGGCTGATGAAAAAAGTGAGGACATCAGAATTACATGTGAAAATGTATCTCTGAGTGTGTTCTGAAAAATTCAGAAAATTAGGAATTTTGTTGTCCTTGTATGAACAAATGTGTAATTTGATTTATTTGGATTTGTGTATGTGTGTGTGTGTGTCTGTTTTTGTGTGTTAGTGATGTTTGTGCACTAAAGTACAAAAATGCTCCATATGAATAATAATCCTTAAAACATTTTGAAAGACTGTGACCAGACAAAGCTCAAAATCAGAGCAAAAACATTGTCTTATTTGAATAAAACTGGCTTGGAGTGAGTGTGCAGGTGTTTCCCTTTCTCACTGTAATCTTTAACCACATATAAACCCTTTCCAATTAGAGCACCTGCTTTTTCTTTATAAAACCATATGACAAACGTCTTACTTTAAACTTTTAAACTGCCAAAAAGTGTATAAAATAGTTACATCAAACAACTACTACAGTAATCAGTAATTCATAATCATTTTTATCCCCTTCAATTATATCACCTGCTTTTCCTGGCCTCTAATAACAAAGTCAACCCACCACATAATGGTTAGTCCCTGTTCTCTTCTTTCATCTTAAGGAATGTCAGATCTGTGATAGACAGGGAAAAAAAAAGACAGAAAACACACAGAGCAGCGAGGAGGGAATGTCTTGAATGTATGAGTGTAATGGCTGGAGGGTGGCTGAAGCAAGGAGAGGTTGGGTTTGTTGGGAACAGGCTAGAGGATAAGGCGTGTTCCCTTTGGCAGCACAGTGCAGGGTAAATCCGCCAATGCCATCTGATGCTTGTGTTTGTGACTGTGCAACAGTGTATGGCAGATGCTGAAAAAAGATCTGGGAGCTATAAATAGGCTGTGTGTTAAAGAGACGCGTTGTAAATATAGTGCCCTGGTGTGGTGTCACTTTACACCCACCCACACCCCCTTTTGGTCTCAGCCCCAGCTTCTACCGGACTCCTCTTAACAGTTTCATTATGCCAGAGTGCGTCATGAGCTCTGGAAAAAAAGACACTTGAAAACAGAGGAAGAAAGGGAGAAAGGAAGAAAGGAAAGACAGGAGCTGGCAGCGGTGTAGTTATGGGACGCATTACGCTCAAGCTGTGTGTGTGTGTGTGATGTAATGTAACTGAGACCAGGCTTCCCCGAGTCCTCTGCTGTCTGCCGGTTTGAGGACACAAGAGAACAAACAGGAAGTTTTGATATGATTCTGTCATCTTCATCATTTTCTCCTCTGCCTGCCATCTCCTTGACTTTCTTCATGTTTCATGGTATCTTGTCTCCTCATCCTTTTCTCTGTGCTGAACTCTCATTTCCATGTTTCTTCTCTCCTCTCATTTCTTTTCTACAAACTTTTTTATCTGTTCTCCTTTTCTCTCATTCCCTTCTTGTTCTTCTCTCCTATCTTCAATTGTCCTGAACATCTCTTCTCTCCTTCTCTCTCCTCCCTTCCATCATCTCTCATTTCCTAGCTCTTCTTTTCTTCTCTTTCTTTCTCCACAACCCTGTTGAGAAAGTGCAGTACTGGTGTGTGTAGGCAAACTCTATTCACTGTGCCCACTGTGCTTTAACACTTTGTGTGTGTGTGTGTGTGTGTGTGTGTGTGTGTACCAGTAAATTGCTCATATCGCAAATAAAATCCTTCCTATGACATCACACAGTGACGTCCCTTGACATTCAAATGTCTGCTAAGGGCAGAGATTTAGTGTGTGTGTGAGTGCGTGTGTGTGTGGTTGCACATCTGGCAAGGATTTTCAAGAGCTTTTTCCTCTTTGTTCCTTTTCAGCTTGAACAAGCGACTTCTTTACAAGAGAAAAGTCAGATACACGCACACTTTCTCACTCTCTCACGCACACACCTAGAAACACACAAATACACACACTATATGACGCAACAGCCACTGGTCATGTTCCCAAGGTCCTGTTCTCAGAGCAGTCTGACTGGAGGCCTTTGTCTGAGCTTACTTTAAAAATAAAACTGGAGCAGGGCTACCACACACACACACACACACACACACACACTCACTCACTCAGTCTTTGTGTATGAACTAAGCCTGACCCGAGGTGGAAAAGGAGCCCACTGCCAACTCATGATGCTGTTTAAGAGAAAAGTGTGTATGCCTGTGTGTGTGTGTGTGTGTGTGCACGTATGCGTGCTCCTGTGCTGTATTCATGTGTGCATTATTCCACTCAGCCTCCTCCTGACAGTGTAATTATGGGCTTGTGTAACACCCATGTGTATATGAGCACACGCTCCCACACATAAACACCTCAAACATGACCACACCACCTGTCATTTCACTGCTGTGCACGAAAACATAATCCCCCCACAAATTACAGGACCAAGATTAAACTCGTCAAACTCTTCATAACTCCTCCTAAGTTGTAGAGACTTTCTTTTCTTATGGCATTACTGACGCTCTGCATACAGCTGCAGCCACATCTGGGATCAGCGTGTAGAAGGGGTACAGGAAAAAAATCAGTATACAGTTCCACCATAACTTAATATGTCACCACTGACAGGTGAACTTTTTATAATAAAAATGTGTAGATACTGTTTATAAAAGAGAAGCGACTGAATGAATGAAACTCAGATTATTAAAATGACAAACACAGATGTAACAATCAAGATTAATATCAGATTTTATATTTAAAGTGATGCTGCAATTTAAACAGACTGTCTGTTTGGACTATCTGCATAATAGATGCATTAGTGATCAATTGTGAGCGACACATGGAGGATACATATCTGTACAAAACTTTAGCACAAAGCGCGATGCACACACACAGCTCTTCTATTCTAATGCTTGTTATACAGCAAACCAACATGAAGCAGGAAGAGTTCATTACGTTTTGGAATATATAAAGACTCAATATTGAGAGGAGAACATTTGTTTTCTTTAGATTTTGCAGGCATTTGATGACTGGCCATGACAAGTATTGGAGGGTACCAATTTCCCCTTTTCATGTTTTAGGGGGGCATGTCCACTGGTCCCCCATGGCAATTACGTGCTTGCTACATAGTTTTGAATGTGATGAGATAAAACTCTGTGACCATAAAATGTATAACTTCTTCATAATAACCAGTTACTGTAGATATACTCAACAATGCAAAGTGGTCAAGTTAAAAACAAGCAGGGACTAACTAAAAACCAATTATGTTTAACATAACAGTCCTGCAATACATCCTAGTAATAGAAACACCTGTTATTATAGCACAGTGCAAGTCAACATCACAAACTGTTCTCTAACCTTCATGAAAGGAGAATTTACTGTAGTACAACTGAGTGCATAAAGATGCTTTCAACCCTCAAGAAAACTTGAAAGCTACAATTTCAGAGCAGACAGCACTGATGCACCTTCTGGCAAATTCCCATCCAAACTATGTAAATTATCCTGAAAGCAAAACAAGCACTTACATTTCCATCATAGGTACCCACAGTGGGATTCAAACCCTTCACTGTGCCATGTTTTAGCAAGTGAGAAACCCTGTGCAAAGAAATCAAGATACACTTCATTAGCTTTGTCTGCTAACCCTGAGAGCCCCTTCCTTCTCTGTTAGCTTCTACGCCTCAGCCACAAATGAATCACTGCCATCCTGAAGGTTTCAAGTGTCAATGTTGCCAGAAAGCACAGATGATACCCAATGAGAGCTCTCACAGTGGATTAGCAAAGCTTTGCCGCAACAAGACCCCAGAGTTCCACATCATTGATTTTAGATGTGGCAAAAAGGAAAAGTAAATGGAGAGGCAACTGGTAAAACTGAAAATTCTATGTAAAATCCCACTTTTGATTTCCCTTTTGAATAATTTTTTTTTTTTGTGTAATTTTATCTCTTCTTACTTATTTGGTCTTTAATTTAATCTTACATTACAATAAAAATAATAAAACATTACACACTTTATTGTACTTATATATTAGATGCCTGGTTTTAAAGCTGTGTGACTTCCTAGCATGTTGGTAATCAGGACCCATCACAAGGCAAACCTTCCTCAGGACACTCCGACACTCTCCTAGGGAACATCGAAGACATTGATGGGGGACACCTGCTGAATCAGGTGCTTCCACGCCACAGAGTGTGATGGAAACTGATCTACTAATATCTGCCATCTGGCTATTAGTGGCCTATACAAACACACTGATGTCTATTAATACTGTAACCTGGCACACTCACACGCTGCTCTATAAATGCATACTCACGCGGTGGCAGTCATACATACCTGATCTGGTTTCAGCTGCACAAACCTTCCCGGCAACACATTATACAAGAGAGCACACTGGCCCACACATGCAGAATACACACATACACACACACTAGCTGGCCTTGGCTCTCAATAGTGTCCCGCTCAGGAGACACTTGAAAGGACACCCTAGAGAGGGGTCCTTTTCACAGTAATAGTGCCCAGCAGCACTTAGTGCAGACCCAGTGGCTCTCTCACACTGTAGTGAAGGGGATGAGGGTTCTCAATTCCACGGCGGCCCACTCTTCTCTTCCCAATGAGTGGGGAGAAGAAGAGTCTTTCATGGACACAGCACTCCACTGGCTGCACACTCACGCACACTCTAAAGCACTCACTCACCCGTCGTCCACTATGGAGTGCGAGATCTCAAATTTGAGTGAACGAGCAAGTGGGAATTGGATGAGTGTGAAATATTTCTGATTATATTCAGATGGTTCACACTCAAAATGCTGAAACTCAGCTGCCGCAACAAAATGAGCACATGAAAAACGCTCAATACACACACAGAAATGGGTGACAAATTAAAGGAAAAAGCAACATAAAGTCTGCTATTAAGCTTTTGGCACCACCATGAACTCCCAGAGCAGTCTCAGTGCTCCTCAGCAGAGATTCTCTAGGACTCTTAAATCTATTGGAGGGATGAAATACTCTCTCATTCGGTGATTTGGGAATCGTGATGGAGAGTGTTGTCTAATGCCGTGTTCAGAAAGATGTCACAAAGATGTGAAAAAATACAACCCTCCCTGCAGTGGCATCTTCAGCACTTCTTCAGCAGGACACTGTCCTGCAAAAAACAAATAAACTTAACTATGTTACATCATCCAGCAATGCACTGTGCTGGTGCATTAAATGTATGCAAGCCACTTTTCTGACCTATTGCTGTGTAACATAAACACTGATGTTTACCATACAATTGTTAAAATTGATGATGTCCATAACTGTCCATAAAAACTATAAAAAATGTTAAACTGCTATTCTTTGGCAGCTGATGCAAACCTTCAAACTCTGGATCACATTTCATCATCTCACTGGTACCTGCAACAACACATCCCCACCATCCACTTGTGTTTTAAATTGTTTTTTTTCAGTCTGAAAACAACACATCACCCATAAGCTTTCAGTTGGCTTGATATTTGGAAATTGCAATGCACACCACATTTAATTCACATCATTTCCACCATTTATTGGTCTGGTCTCTCATGTCCTACATGGAAGCATTTGGATTTGTTAAAGTCCTGCATTCAGTTTTTTTAGCTTTCCCCTTTGTCATAGTCTGCACATGAAGTCACAACTCTAAACAACCTGTCCAAAAATGTATATACTTTTTCACACTTTTATATAAATGGACACAACACTTATATGTATAAAAGTACAACACTTGTTCATATACTATTGCATGGGACTGTTGTTCTTGACATTTTGGGTTGGTTCCAGTTAAGGCCTGTTTTCACTGGAAAGTTCCTGATAGTTTTCCTTCCCAAGGACTAAAATCAAGGACCCTTCCCTGGGGTAGAAGCCAAGGAAAAAATTGTAATTTGCACTTCCATGTATCAATCGCATTTTACGTCATTATATGGTATACGTGCACTTCATTGTCTGCCCATCGTTTCTGAAATGTCTTGGGCTGCTCTATCCTAATTGTCATGGTCCCAGTAGTTCCTGGACCTTCAGAAAGTACTACCTCCTGACCAACACAACCATAGGGCCATAGTTCTTGGGGGGTAGAAATATAGCCTAACTAAATTTAAAACCTGGTTCCTCTGGTGGAAATGTAGTAGGAAAACTAAGATCCTCAAAACGTTCCTGGGAAAAGTTCCTGCAGTGGAAACAGGCCTATAGTTCCAATTGATTGCAGTATTGATACTACAACACATTTTTTGGAGAAAAGTGTGCAACTTCATGGCAACAGTTTGGGGGAGGAAATGCCCAGTTTAAACATGAGAAACCCCATCTGTAATATCTTTGACACCCACTGTGAGTTAGGCCTCATCACCTGACCTCAGTGGCTGAATGAGGTCAAATCTCAGGAGCTTGCTAGAAAGCCAGAGACCATATAATGCAGGATGTTGTAGCAGTAGTTCATGAATGAGAAGTTCAATAATGACTCAAAACTCATATCAAATTAAAACCTTGGAAACTCCTTGCTTCTCTACCAGCTGACTCTGTGTTGTCTAAACGCAGCAGAGTGCAGACCCTCAATTTACCCTTGCAGTGGAAAAGTGAACCTGAGAGTCTGTGGGTCTGGTTCTGACAATCATGAAAGCAGCTTAAGGGTAAGTGGAACTCTGGTGAAAACCCACCTCTCATCTCCAAAGTACATACTCAAGTTAAGTGAGACACCATCTTTCAACAGCTTATCTGTTTTTCACTCTCCTTCGATCTTTGTTCCTCCTGTGTCTCCTGAGCATACGGTGCATATTTTGTTGCACTTGTGGTATTCCCATGAGTGAGAGTATGTGCCAGTTCAGCATCACCGATGGAATTCATCACTCGTGGTTCAACACAGCCAGAATTACCGCAGCATTCCCTGCTGCTCAGTCACGATGGAAATTCAACTCATCCTTAGTGGATATCTCAGCTTGTTGGACTGTGTATGTGTATGTGTGAGCCAGTGTGTTTCTTGGCTGAGGATCTAGACAGGATGAGTACAATACTAAGCCTTTAGGAATCGGGAAGATAGTTCTCAGGATGCCTGGAATTCCTTCCGGAAACCTTGATGTCTGACATAGAGGGTGAATTAGAGTCCAGCGCATGTGTGTGTTTGAAACAGAGATTGAAAGTGTGAGTTACAGCTACTATCTTCCCCTCTCTCTCTTCCTTTTGAGGCCAGAGCCGGCTGTATCTACTCACGGGACTAGAATTATGGGACAGTTATTTGGAAAAGCCTATTATGGTATGAGGAGACAACACACCTCACTCCCACATGCAAACACACACAAACACAGAGACAGTTACAACATCACAGGTGATAGGAATCAGGCTGTTCCAGTGTTATCAGACCAGAATGCGATGATGCTGTGGATTCCTCACATACCTAAGTGGTCAGGTTTTTTCCTCACTATACAAGTGATGCAGACAATTACCTAACAGCAGTCCAAAGTGCAATAAAATTAATTATTTGATTTGCCCATTACAGTCATGAAGTCATACAGAGGAAAAAGAAAGTGGTTCACAGATGAAAGGAATGCAGAGGAAAGGTGGAGAGGGACAGAGACTGCATGTGTCAAAGTAGTGACACGTTACAAATACACACAGGCTTTCTTCATCCCTGTTACCATTATAGCTATTAGCTCATTTACAGAGTGTTGACAACAGAGACAAACAAATGTTAACTTCTTCAAAACCATGCCTTAAAGGATGATTCAAGTTCATTAAAGTGTCTTTTCATCCTATTTTTAGCTGCAGCTTGATTGTGGTCATCATATCTTATTTATTAATTCAATTCAATTCAGACAGGAAAGGAGCAGACTAAGTCTATAGCAGCAAAACTAAGAGATGGTTCAAAGCCAGCTCTAACTATAAGCTTTATCACAAAGGAAAGTTTTAAGCTTTGTCTTAAAAGTAGAGATGGTGTCTGCCTTCTGAACCTGAACTGGGAACTCGTTCCACAGGACTCTGAGGGCAAAGTGTTCTGATGGGATAATATGGTACTATGAGGTCTTTAAGATAGGATGGAGCTTGATCATTAAGTGCTTTGTATGTAAGGAGAAGGATTATAAATTATGTTCTAGATTTTACAGGGAGCTGATGGAGAGAAGCTTATGTAGGAGAAATATGATCTCTCTTGCTAATTCCAGTCAGAGCTCTGACTGCAGCATTTTGAATTAACTGGAGTCTTTTTAAGGAGTTATTGGGACATCCTATTAGCAGTGAATTACAGTAGTCCAGTCTAGAGGTAACAAACGCATGGACTTGTTTTTCAGCATCCCTTTGAGGGAGAAGGCAGTTCTTGAGATTTTTTTATGTACTAGATAAAGAAGATATCTTATTCAAAGATAACTCCAAGATTCCTCACAGTAGTACTTGAGGCCAATGCTATGTCATCTAGGGTGGCAATATGACTAGACAAGATTTTTAGGTTTTTAGGCTCAAACAAGATAACCTCTGCCTTGTCTGAATTGAGGAGTAGAAAATCACAGGACATCAAGGCCTTTATGTCTTTTAAACAAGCTTGAAGTTTGACTAATTGATTTGTTTCATCTGGTTTCACAAATAAATAAAACTGGGTATCATCTGCATAGAAATGTAAATTTATAGAGTGTTTCCTTATAATATTGTCTAAGAGAGATATGTATGAAGTGTAAAAAATGGTCCAACCACAGGACCCTGTGGAACTCCGTATCTAACTTGTGTGTGCATGGAAGATTCATCGTTAACATGAACAAATTAGAATCTATTCGAGAGATAAGATTTAAACTAGGCTAGTGCTGTTCCTTTAATCCCAATGACATGTTCTACTCTCTGTAATAAAATGTTGTGATCTATAGTGTTTAATGCAGCACTAAGATTTAACAAGACAAGTATAGAGAGAAGTCCATTGTCTGAAGCTACGAGAAAATTGTTGGTGGCTTTGAGTGGTGCTCAAAGTCAGTTTCTGTACTATGATTTACTATGATTTACTGTAAATACAGACTGGAAATCTTCATACAGATTGTTCCTGCACAAGTGGTCACACACACTGAAATCACGATGATTTAATTATTGAAATTAACTGTGCAAGATCTACGGGAAAAAGGCAGTAAGTAAGACTGAAGTCCTACAAATGAATGTAGAGCTGTTGAGAATCTGATTCCATCCATGCCAGTTGCAGGTAGGATCTGATCAATTTTCAAAGTCCATTACTGTAAATTCAAATGTTAATAAAAATGGTTAGATAACAGAGGGTTTGGGGGAAATACTATTAAATGATCAATAGCATATATCAAAACATGATCAAGTGTGTGATTAAAACTATGAGTTTTTACAGACAAAGTATTTGCTGAGATCTAAAAAAATTTGTTTATCAAACAAACAAAGTGTCACAAAAAAAAGTGTGATGATCAGACAGATGGTTAACAAGTGAACAGCTCGGCCAAACTATCTAAACCCCGTTATTTGGTGGTAAAAGAAAGAGCAGTAATCCATAATTGCACAGCAAACCGAGTGTGTCTATCTATGGTAACTATAGTAGGTCAAAGTTAAAACAGAAAGTTGATCTATAAATAGTTTACAGTAGAAAATATGTGTAATAATTTAATTTGTTTTTTTTATTTGTGGGTGGCACAGTGCTGCAGTGGTTAGCACCGTTGCCTCAGAACAAGGTCAGCTGTGTGAAGTTTGCATGTTCTCTCTGCGCCTGCATGGCCTTCGCCCAAGACAAGCACCTTGGGTTAACTGTTAATACTAAATGTGTGAATGTGAGCGTGACTTGTTGTATGGCTGTGTTCACATTACAGGCCTTAATGCTCAATTCCAATTTTTCAGTCAGATCAGATTTTTTTAAGTTGATGGTTCACATTCATGTTCGTAAATGACATGTATTCATTTCCATTGAATGCTGTCACAGTCTTAAACTGCCATGAACACGCAGATTTCACAGAAATGTGAACCACTGGTTTACAATAACAACAACGTCATTTTCAAGAACTGCTCAGTTACATATTTTCCTTTCAGTCTGGCTTAAATAGAAGTTTCTCCATACATGCCCAACAAATCTGAAACTTCTTCCTGTCTACATTACCACTGCAGACTGTAGATATGTACAGTATATCTACACTACCAGTCAAAAGTTTGGACACACATAGAAATGACCATATTTGTGAAAGAAAAGCAGATTTCATTACATCAACTTGATCAGAATTAATGTGTAGACATTGTTCATATTGTAAAAGACTATTGTAGCTGAAAACAACTGTTTTTTAAAAGGAATATTTACATAAACATACAGAGGCCTAAATTATGCAAACATTAGT
>JAUMHL010000009.1:12034011-12052904 GCA_032362345.1 Sandelia bainsii | reverse complement strand
GGAGGAAGCCGGAGTACCCGGAGAGAACCCACGCAGACACGGGGAGAACATGCAAACTCCACACAGAAAGGCACCCGCCCGACCCGGGGATCGAACCCAGGTCCTTCTAGCTGTGAGGCGACAGTGCTAACCACTACACCACCGTGCCGCCCGCATTTTTCCTAATATTTTATATAATATTTTAATATTTGTAATATTGTGTACATTCCCTATATTTTCTAGTTGTATTCCAATAAAGAGACTAAGAATTTCATTTATATATGGTCATCATAGCATTGCTAAAACAACAAATCTAAGGATGACCTAAGACTTTTGCACAGTACTGTAAGTAGCGGTAGCAGGTTGAGTGATAAATAAAAGTGTACAGTTTTTTTATTTTAGAAAATCTAGAAATTCACTCATTCTTTTGAACTTAAAAACAAATAAAACAGATAAAAATGCACAAAATAACAAATTATTTATTTGGAAATACACACTTTGGATGAAAATCAATTTAAATTAATGTATTTTAACAATGTATTTTTGTCAGTGAAAACTGGAGGAAATTTTAATCCACATATAGGAAAAAGAATATAGTAAGTAAAGTTTATATGAAACAACAGTGCTTCAGTGGTTGAGTAATGTAAGATTCATCATTTTGGTGAGAATATCTGTTCCCTATTATCAAGAAAGATGCAAACTGACAGCTGTGAGGCTTCTGCAGTCATACTTAAAAAAAAAAAAAAAAACTTTTTTTGGCGTGGGCTGTGTGACATCATTTGGAAAAAAAAGTAACAGTCTCTCTCTCCCTTTTGGAAACAGGATGTTTTTATCAATTCTCTCTGAAAAGAAGCCCACTGAGACCCCTCAACACTCTGTCCCACATGCATACAAGTACACCCACAAAAAACACACATTCACAACTGCCTCAAAGACGCACAGCGTTTGCCATTGAGAGGAGAGTCTTAGCCAATCAGAGGAAGCAGAGTGATAGAGGAGGAAGTTAGTGGTCACACTGTATGTGTTCATCATCAGCGCTGACAGAAATAGCTCTGTCAAAGAGTAAACAACACATCCCATTCATAAAAAAAAACAACCGCCTACTCCCCTACAGTGTAATGAGAGGGAAAGCAAGCGATAAAGACGGGGAGAGAAACAGGCAAGTGCACAGCGAGACAGAGAAAGATACTGCACAGAGACAGACACAAAGGGAGACGGAAATATTCGTAGACATAGACAAAAAGAAAGTGACAACAGAGTAGTGTGAGACATGGGGCCGCAGTACGAGTGAGAAAGAAAGCCTGATGATGACATCATATCCTCGTCACTGCTGGTTCCACTTCTTTGGTTTGGAAAACACCAGAAGCCTACGTCACGTGGTGAGACACCACTTTCCAGCTCTCTCACGCTTTCTCAATAGTTCACACACACACACACACACACACACACATTGACACGTACACAAATTCACACACGCACACACACATTCATAATATGTGCTGCATATACATATGTGCTATCACAGATGCACATACTGTACACAGTAAGCCTTTGCAGCCTCTATGCATCCATGCGTGTTAACTGGAGTCACCAGCTGTTTCACAGCCCACGCGCTGTGCCATTACACCAAACTGCTTTCCACTCTCACACACACACAAACGCACAATCAAACACACGCACAACATGGTTACCACGCAATGCCAGATAAGGAAATTGTTCAGCGCTGTTAGGTTACATACATACGTGTGTGTGTGTGTGTGTGTCTGTGTGCATGTATAGTGTGTCAGAAAGAGGAAGTGATGCAAGCTGCAATGGAAGATCTATTTTTAGAAAATAGCGGAAGTGTCCATCTCACTTCTCTTTCCAGGATTAGCAAATACATATAATACAGACATACACTCACACACACACTCACACAGTAACCAGTGAAAGTGCACACTTCCTTGCCACAAACACCCACACAGTCTTCCAGTGGTACATGGTTGTGGATTCAATGAAATGTCTAGAAGATAAAAAATCATGCACAACATCTATTCATCATCATCAGTCATAACTTGTAGGTAATATTCTGTGTGCAGATCTGCAGCCAACAAACTTCAGCTCACTTCCACTTATGTGGTAGAACAGCAGACTTTTATCAATATAGGTGAAACAAGTGAAAACAAGTCATGAGATCATACTGTGTATAAGGTCATGAGGTAGTCATTTGCTTTACTTTTACACACACACTCACAAACAGTTTCAAATCACCATCACCTTACCAACCAATAAGCAACTGTCTAATCCTGCTTTCTAAAATACCCTGCAGGACTAACCAGGTGATAATAAAGCTGTGTCATTGCAATATTGATGTCATATGATTGTCATGGCACTGAGGAGAGAGTGGGTGTTTTCACTTCCATTTACATCACATGGTAACATGATGAAACCAACAAGTGAGACTCGAATGAGAAACCTTGTCATTACCTTGATCACTGGACCACAAACCTAATACCTATGTGACTAAAGGATTGAAAGAAAAAAATGGCACATAGTCTGGGCGATTACAGTTTTACAGTTTAAACCTTAATCCCCACAGGACTGTGTGAGTATCGAAAGATTTGGCCTCAGTTCTCATGCAATGTAGGTGTTATCCAGCCTGTTCTCTGTTTTCATTTTTCACTGAAACTCATCCATTTAATGTTAAACTTTTTGCTTCAGTAACACACTAAATGCTGTGTTTAGGCCATTTGAAGGCCATTTGTCAAAGCTATACCTTTTAGACCAATTTCCTAATTTCCTGACAGCCACTTGCTTCCATTTACCCCAAGACAATACACTACGTTCATTTCTTGTTAAAACCTGGCTCGTTGTGCAGTGAAGTTCAGTGCAAGTACTGATTTAAATACTCTCTATTCTGCATTCAAGGAAGCTCTGATTTCTAAGTTTTTGACATTTGGCAGCAACAAAAGCATTGTTTTCACAAGCAATGTGTAAATGTTCTTGAAAAATCAAACCAGATAAATCATAAGCAATGGAGGAAACGTAGACATCATGTAAAACATGTTGTTTGGCATGTCATATCAATAAGTTTTCCAAACTGTTCCATTCGGAGGTGCACTACTACATGGTGATGATCCAACTGTGATAAGATCATAAAGGCAGCTCAGTGTTGGCTATGATGCAGTGTCTTATTAAAATTTCACTACAAGGTGATTTTTGTATGATGAAATGAATGGAAACTGTTTGACAGGAAATGCTTTGGAAAATCAATCCAAAGTGTTAAAGGTAGACTGCTTCAATTTTATATGTGAAAGTCAGTTTACAAAACATTGAGAGTACAATTCAGCATATGAAAACAGTTATAAGTTTATTTTACACTGCCTGTTCAAAGTGGGATTATTGCACCATTTTGCCACCACATTGTTCTGTATAAAAGTTATAATAGTGGCATGTGCAGGTTCATTGTGGACCCTCCATTATGCCATCATCAGAAGTTGTGATTTTGGCACATCACGTCTGCCTCGCTTTCTATAAAGGAACAGGTGGGTTCAGGAGTTGGGAGTGAAGGCATGTGAAGTATTTATTATATTTTATTTCCATTATCAGCCACCAGGGTTGTTTCCACAGTTGTTTCTCTTGGGAGACACTCTCAATACATTGGAGGAAAAGATCTAAAAAAGCAACACATTATGCTGCTATACAAAGAAATTCAAGAACAGATTAGAAAAAAAGTAACTGACATGTATCAGTCTGGAAAGGGTTACAAAGACATTTCTAAGGCTTTGGGACTCAAGCAAACCATGGTGAGAGTCATTATCCACAAATTGAGAAAACGTGGAACAGTGGTGAACCTTCCCAGGAGTGGCCGGCCTACCAAAATTACTCCAAGAGCACAATGGGAAGTCATCTAGCAGGTCATAAAAGAACCCAGAACAACATCTAAAGAACTGCAGGCCTCACTTGCCTCAGTTAAGGTCAGTGTTCATGATTCAACAATAAGAAAGAGACTGGGCAAAAATGGCATCTGTGGGAGAGTTCCAAGGCCAAACCCACTGCTGACCAAAAAGAACACAAAGGCTCATCTCACATTTGCCAAAAAACATCTTGATTATCCCCAAGACTTTTGGACAAACATTTTGTGGACTAATGAGACAAAAGTTGAACTTTTTGGGAGGTGTGAGTCCCGTTATATCTGGCATAAAACTAACACAGCATTTCATAAAAAGAACATCACACCAACAGTCAAACATGGTGGTGGTAGTATGATGGTCTGGGACTGCTTTGCAGCTTTGGGACCTGGATGACTTGGCATAACTGATAGAACCATGAATTCTGTGCCCTACCAGAAAATAATGAAGAGAATGTCCGGCCATCAGTTTGTGACCTAAAGCGCAGGAGGACAATGAGCCGAAACAGATCAGCAAGTCCACCTCTGAATGGCTCAAAAAAACAAAATTAAGTTTTGAGACACTGTGGCATGAACTTAAACAGGCCATTGTGACTCAATTTAAACAATTCTGCAAAGAAGAGTGGGCCAACATTCCCCCACAGCGATGTGAAAGACTCATTGCCAGTTATCACAAACGCTTGATGCAGTTGTTGCCGCCAAGGGTGACATAACCAGTTATTAGGTTTACTTTTTCACATAGGGCCAGGCAGAATTGGACAGCTTTTTCCCTTAATAAATGAAATCATCATTTAAAAACTGCAATCTGTTTTTACTCTGGTTATCATTGTGTAATATTAAAATTAGTTTGATGATCTGAATCATTTAAGTGAGACAAATATGCAAAAACATAAAAAAGACATATAAACTACAATGTGCAAGTGGCTGGATGAAGGCAATTGAAGAAAGTGGTCAGCTACTTTTTGATGTTGTGTGTTACAACACTTCACCTCATGTCAGTCTTACCCCAAACCTAACCACTTACCTCTGTCTATCACATGTCACAGTCTTCCTTGAGTGTCTCAGTTTCTCTTTTACCATAACATTATGTCTATTGCAAGAACACAATGCTTGAAAGAAAGTGAATCTGTGACCGTAATCATTAACACACAACTTTGACTGAGTCAGAGTCTTGTTGTATAAAACTAGCAAAAGCAAATCAATGCTTAGTTCAGCTGCCATTATTGTTTTCAAAGTGATATGCTGTGTATTACCGATGTGTGTTATGTGTCACGGTGGATATCACATTAAGCCTCATGTCACTAATTCCTTGTTGCTGGCTGCTGTATAAAATTAACACTTGGCCAGCATTTTGCCCATCTTTCAGAGTTTAGTGTAAATATCAAAGCCACCGTATAGAAGGGTCAACAAAATGGCTAAATGCTTTTGCTCTGTCTAAAAATGTATGTAATACTTTTATGGTTCTGAGAGAGCTTTGTTAAGTTTGAAAGATGTGTGCTTTTACCAAGCATAGAAACATTGAACGACACTATCATGCTGCAGTATGGGGAATGCAGGACCACACCACAGTATTTTTTGGTCCTTGGCACATACTCACCATCAACCCAAAGTTTATGGAACTTCAACAATAAATCACTGGAGGGCTTTTTAAAACATAAAAAACAGTAGGCCCAAAGAGTTAGTACCTGTAGAGGTAAAGGGGAGGAAGAACAGACATTTTTTCTCTTGTTCTGGGCACAGGAGAGGATGTTTTTGATGCAGTATGGACCAACCTTTCACTAACACATAAGCAAACACACACACACACACACTGCACAAGCACAAGGGCTAATCCACTAGCACCCCTGGGGTGTACCTCTGGGAGGGTTAATGGACGCACTCACTCACCCTGATACTTTCCTCCCCCCTTAAGCTCATCTTCCACTGCCCTTGTTCTCCCATTCCCCTCTTTTTTCCCCACACCACTAGTGTTTTCCACCCCAGTGGAAACAAGTAGTGGTGGGTGGCAGGGCTGTTCACCAGTGTCTCCAGTGTACGCAGGAAAATGGGTCAGATACAGAAATGAATGAGGGAAGGGGGGGATTCTATCGCAACCAATGAGTAACATATGCGAGTGCCGGGTGTATGTATGCGTGTGTGTTTAGAGGTGACAGGTTGAGCTGGTGGATAGAGCCCAGGGTGTCAACACTTTCAGGCACATTGCTTGTATTTCTCTCCCAAATTCACATTTTATTGTTTTTGATAACAAGTAATTTCTACTTTTTAAAACAGCATATAAAACAGCATTAAACACACATTCAAATGAGTAATATTAAAAGTAGCTTTATTTCAGTAGTTTTCATTTCTTGCATCAGTCAGTGTAGCAACACACAAATTTTATCTCATAAACAAATAACTCTATTTTGACACTCAGTTTTAAATCTGTTGTATACATCGTTGTGATTGTGGGCGTCTTTGCTGTGTGTGTGTTTGTGTGTGCAAGCGTGTGCATAAGCGCATGTGTGAATGGTGTTGATGCGTAGGAGACAGTTACGTGTTTTGGCTTACAATGTGCTGTCGATTTCTTGAGTTGTCATGACGATTTTTAGTAGGACTTCACCATGGTGACCATGAGAGGACAAACACAAGTGCACACACAAGCACAATTATAATCCAGTGTAATGTGATATTTCTTAAATAAGTGAATGACACACTTTTGTCTAGTTTTTGATTTGTTATAAGTGCTGTTCTGCTTGACCCATTTTAAAGAGGAGGCTTTTTATCAAAATAGCTCCTGCTGTCTAACCTACTACTGATGATTTTTAAACAAACCAAACAAAACTAAGTCTGGTGGTCTTAACTGGTCCACTCGGGTCCTTATGAAGACCTGACCTACGACTAGAGTTGGCCCGATCCTAAGTCTAACTGAGTTCTATTGTATTGATGCAGGTCTCAGGATTGTGTTTCAGTACCTGAGTGGATTCAAGTGGACTCAGTATCAGCTTCAATCACAGGGAGAGGGAGATGTGTTTTTGTTTTGTTTTTCAGGTAAGGCAGTGTGAATGTGAGGTGCAGAGAAAAATGATGTGCAGTGTTACTCTTTTCAACCAAAGCTGCTCTGTAACAGGTGACTGATCATGTTGCTCTCAGTGCTGCTCTCCTTCTCTGTGACTTTTTTGAGGTCCACCACATTATAGATTATAATTATTCTCATATTAAGTAGACATCAGGTCTAATTTAGATCAGATGTATTTTGTAAATAATTTATGCACATTAGATCTAGTCTAGTAGCTTTTATTTTGCTGAGCCAGTGACAGACGCAGCTGGAGACATTATGTTTTTGGGATATCTGTCCATACATATGCACATTTAATTCTTCAGAAAAATATCTCTGGAAAGCCTTGAGACAATTTCTTCAAATTTGGCACAAACATCCATTGGACTCAAAGGTAAACTGATTAGATTTTGGTGGTCAAAGGTCAAGGTCACTGTGACCTCATGCCTGTCCCATTCTCGTTGCTGCAATGTTTCAGTATCAATTGGTGGTAACTTCATTACATCTGGCACAAACGTCCACCTGCACTCATGGGTGAACTGACTAGAATATGACTCTAGACATACATGCAACTGCAAACTGTAACTTGACTGGTTGGCAACAGCATAAAACTACAGTGTGGTAATTGTGGTTCTGTTTTGTTGTTCTTTGAGTCCAAAAACCTTTACTCTGACACACTACGACCTGACAATTCCAATTAATTGCAACTTCAGCATTCTTTTTGTAATTTTCATTCGTATCTGTAATAATAAAATACTGAATTTTGAAAAGAAAAGAAGGCTATCACATATTTTATTTTTCATTTATTTATTCATATCTATTTTAGTTCAAGGATAATCTTCCAACAATTCACCCTAAAAATGACAAATGATGAAACATTTTTAAACACAACAGTCATATAACACAGACACATTGTCCTGTAGATAAAAATCTACCCATCTACCTTGTGCAAGATTGTTTTTATAATATCATTATGTAAAAAACTTGCAATTCACCCAATTATCCCGACCATTTTCATCATCCTTTTGGAAAAATTTGTAATATGAACTGTCCAAGTCAAGCTGTTTTGTACTTTGATTCCCAGCAACCTCCCTTCTGTTACTTCTTCTGATACATTAAGTGCTGTATTTTTGATTTTCATCTCCTTCTAGTTGTACATATTGTCACACTTTTGGTTGTATTTGCATTTAAGACCAATTTATTCTTTGACAATTGCTATGAAGTAATTTAGTAAACACTCCTGAATTTGCAAGTCAGCTATTGCCATAACAGTTGTGTCAGCTTCAAACACACACACACTTTTAAATTTATTAAAATAAAGGAAAGATCTGTTGTGTAAATGATAAATAACAATGGTCCAAGGCAACTCCCCTGTGGGACGCCACAGGTCATAGTACATAGCAAAGAGTAGGAACCATTTTCATAGGCAAATTGCTTTCTGTCACTTAAATAGAATTTTAATAGTTAGTGTTTACTAGAGCCATAATGAATATAATTGTAAATATTGTTATATGGTCTATTAAATCAAAAGCAGTTGTAAAATTAAGCAGAAGTAAAGACACAAATGTTCATGATCTAGAGTAGATAGCCACTGTCATAGTACCTACACGACTACTACAAAAATGAGACCCAAATTGCAACAAACTGGACGTATCCTTTAAAAACAAAACGTCATAAAATAATATTGTAGGTTTAGCATTTAGCATCTCCTGCATTACTTTTCATCTGTGAAAACAGACAACACTGGCTTAAAATGCAATGTCACTACATGTTTTAGTAAATTAATGTACTTAGAGACACAAACATAACTGACTTTCATACTTTGGTAACAATAAAGACTTGTTCTGCTGTACAGCAAGAGGTCATACATCAGTTGACCATTATAGGCTATGACTATTCTGTGGCACAGAGAGTGACAGTCTCCCACATAATATCTCTCACAGGATGGACTCAGACGTCAGCCAATCACACACAACAAAGCTCTTGACATCATGGCTGACATGACAGCTAAGCAGGAACAGCTGTGTAGTAGTTACAGGCCACATCACAGGAGAGTGACGCAACGATATGTCTGTTTGTGTATGTATCCCATGAGAGTGTAGGTCAGCACTGCGTCTGTATAGGATAGGACAGCACTGGTGTGGTCAGCGTGGGAGAGATGAGTCACAAGGTCAATCTGAAGCCACATTTCAGTGAACGAGGAAGTCAGTAAAAGTGAGAGCGAAGAAGTCAGAAGTCAGACAGAGAAGGGAAAAAGCAGACTTGATAGGCAGACAAAGGCAGTTTATGTTTTAGTGATATGGTAAGACATCACCAGTAACATATAAATCACATTTTGTATTGAGTCGGTCAAAGCAAAGATCTCATGAACTATGAGAGTCCCCACAAATTGACATGTGTTTCCATGCTGTGCTGTGCTACGTGTTCATGCTGCGTACAGATAGTTGTGTGTGAATGGTCTGCACCACTGGGGAAAAGAGGGAATCCTGCCCAGACATTCCATGGCACAGATTCCCAAAGAGTTTCCACTACAAGTAAGACTCACACACACTCTCTCTCTCTCTCTATCACACACTCACACACACACACACACACATACACAGACACACACAGCCTCTCAGTATGAATTCCTGTCTAATATACTCAGGGAAACAGAAGACAAGAACCTAGAAGAGGCACCACACAGACACCCTGACAGCTAACAGCTTATTGGTATATTAGTGTTGTGAATAGTGACAGATAAGCTGTCAATCAAGCAGGTTGTTACAGTGAACAAGCACATGCAAATGCCTACCAAGAGGGGTATTATGCTCCAAATGGGGCTTCCCATAAAGCAAAGTGAGGGCAGTCCCTCCAGTACATGAGAAGTCACATCTGAAATACACTACAGTGAAATATATGAATATATTAGTACCTATGTTGTGAGAGTCAAGGTCATCATTATTCAAAAGTGAAAGGCAAAAGTGGTTCAGTAAATACTTTTATTGAAATCTCAAGGGAGCCCGATCATATGACTAATGACACTCTGAACAAGTGTAACAAGCAGATGAACAAAATACACAAACTTATGAAAAAGCATGAAAATTACACATTAACCAAAGAACATAGAATATGGCTTTATTACATATTTATGACACAATATCCTGTTGCACTTAGATATGCTAATATAAACCAAAATATAGTAGCTTGAGGTCTTAATCCAAATACTCTAAAACTACAAATGCACTATTTATTCAAAAACAGTGTTCAGTCCACCTAAATAAAACTGTAACAAAATCTCAACTTCCACCTTGCACTGTGTTTACAAAAGTCAAAAGAATTAAGACTGCTGCATGCTTCTTGACACAGGCTGCGCACAACTCCGCACACGGCACAAACCTCCACAGTTCTTCAGTTATGTCTGGTCCATGGATTTAGAGAATGCCTCATGAAGTTTTAAACAACAAATGCACCAACAGTAAGGCAACAAACATATTTAAAAAGACCTACTATGTTTACATACAGACACTCTTGCCTTAATACAGACTTGTTACATCTGGTTTTGCCTGCTTTCTTTATCTACAGCTGCCTTAATGAATTCATGGTATTAACCATGAAATTGACAAAAATGTTGGAGGAAATGTATCCACTAGTTCAGATACAGTATTTCAGTCTGGACCACTGTTAAAACCTATAACTGAGACTTAACCATAGAGTTTGAGGTTCTTTCTGCTGGTTATAGCTAGTTAGACTGCACCATGGTGCATGCAGTGTATGGAATGCAGCAGCAGTCATTCAACATAAACTGAGGAACAAAATCATCAGTGAGAGCGACGTGACAGAAGTCTGTCATATCAAACGCACCTAAGTTTGGAGAAAGCACAGTTATAGCTGTAGCACGGTTATACCATCAGAGCCCCAGGTCCCCATCCATCCATCAGTCGGCCTCTGCACCACTGCCCCCGCTGAGTAGAGTGCGGCAGTGGAGCATTTCCACAGTCATGGCCAAGAGCTTCCAAGGCATCATGGAGACACACACACACACACACACACACATACATACAATTCCACAATTGCAGCTTCACAAGCTTTCCAGATATACACACACACAGAAACTTCAAGTGCCAAGAGTTATGTAAGCCACAGGCATACCTTACATAAAGACCAGATATGTTCATGGAGAAAAATAATTATCTTCACTATGGAAAAGGCATCTTTGACAGTCACATATTGTACACTTGTACAAGCACACACACACACACACACACACGCAAAATGAAGATTACTAGTCATGTTTATTGTTAAGGTAATGGCTATTGCTTACGCCACTGTGATTGCCTCATGAAGTCTGTTCTATTCCTGTCTGTTTTGATGACTCTTAATGCGTTTCCTGTGTGTGTGTGTGTGTGTGTGTTCTCTCTAAAGCTTAACTATGTGTCTTGTCTGTTAACACTGATAAGTGGCCAATTATAGCAGCTTTCTTTCAGGAGAAGATCCAAAATAAAACTTACACAGTGACAGATATAGACCACTGCTTTGCATGTTGCACTTGTTTTGGACGTTCACTGGATGTTAACTGTAATTTGAATGGAAGTACTGCTAATGATGTATGGTGAGATCAAAAGGGATATTTTTCTGAAGTCTTTAAAATCACATGCTACCAGGTTATTTGAAACCATTTGTATTTTAACAAATAAACAAAAATGATGCCAAAAAATATTACCACAGTATGGTATGAGTTTTGTATATATGTATATGTTGTGGAAATATGTCAAAGTCCAGCTACTCCTCCCCTGCTTGGTGTGGAAAGCAAACCAGAGCAGTGTTTCCACAGTGGAAGCCTGTTCCTGGATAGAAGCTGCAGTGGAAGTTCCCCTTCATGGAGCAAAGGAAACAAAGAAGGGAAAGAGGAAAGAGAAAGCAGGGGAATGAGTGAGTGGTGAGTTTAAAGAGAGGGCAACAGAAAGAGGAAACAGTACTCAAAGACAGCAAGAGTCAAAAAGAGAGTGGGACAGAGACAGTGAAATGAAGGTGTTGTGGGGGAAAAGGAGGGGGTTATTGACATATGTTAAGTGGGTCAGTCTGGGGTTATGACCTGCACATGTACATATAAAAATCAAATTAAAGGTATTCTGTGGAGTTTTTGACCATCAGTGGCGCTGTGGAGCAATACTTTGATAAGCTCATTTAACACACACAAGGATGTGAGTGACAACGCACATTTTTGATGACTGCACAGGGTGTGTGGTGCATGCAAATGTGTGGTATGGCGAAACATTAAACATGAAGACAAACAGGTCAAACAAGAGGAGGTCTGTGAGGATGCAGACCAAAAATAGCCCTACACCAACAAAGTTTATCTGGGGTAACGGATCCATGAATTTTAACTTTTAGAAGTCAAAAGACTAAGAAATTGGCAGTCAAAACATACCAAGAACCACGGCAATGTGCCAGTCAAAAAGGAAAAAAAACAATTTTCAGCATGCAAAAAGACAGGATTTTTTATTTTTAGGACTCCAAAGCTCAATTTATGTTTCTGCGTTTAATCTATGCAGAGGCTGTATTATAGGATATACAAATGGCCCACGCTGCTGTAAGCATCTGCAGTGGTGTGGCTGTATCACTCTGAAATTACACCCCCAAACCACTAGTTGGCGATGGGGTTTCTATGGCACTGTGTTGAGCTTCTTTGCCATTGGGGTGAGTTTTTTTTTTTACAAAATTTCTACAAATAATGACAACTGTAATACATGGTTTCCAGCCAATCAGAAACCACTCTGTGGTCACGGCATAATCTTATACAGTACTTTCACTCACTTACTGTATTTTTCTTATGACCCCTCAGCCACATGCTGAATGCAGATTTCAAAGCAGCGCAGCAGCCAGCCAGACTTAGGCTCAAATTAACTTATTTATCTCACAGGTATACAACTTTCCAAACATTATACATTACTGACCAAACATTTAGAAAACAGAACCCTCTTTTTAACAGTGTTAGTTAGGTGAATCACATCCGGTGACTAAGCAGATTATTCAACCAAAAGGGAAGGGGAGTGCTGTTTCCATCGTCTCAGTGACAGAGTTGAAGCTGCTCACATGGTCACTCCTACTATCACTGCAGGATCGATAGCACACATTCACAATCACAGATTTTTCACACATGGACACACTGGTTGCCCACATAAAGCCTTCAAAATGATAATAGTCTTCAAAAAGAACAGTTTGGTTTCATTTAGGTACATAGAGCACATTTTCTGCTCAAGGTTAAGAAGACATATCTTTAAACTAATAATCATAATGCTGTCATAATGCTGTCATGCTTGCTGCTGTATTAACGGAATTTTAGGATTCATACTAGAAACTGAGAATACTTGCCATCTACTATTTTGAATCTGACTGCTCTTTTTTTAAAGCAGTTTCCTGAGTCAGTGCACCCCTTTACCAAAAATGAGATTATCTCAAAGATCTAGTCTGTATCTTGTTTGCACTCATATTTTCAAGTGACAACTGAATTAATATTATGAGTAATATTGTAAATGTTTGTTCTGAAAGTGTTAATGCTAAAGTATAAGCGTAATTTTGTCTTTGAAAAGGTTGGTGTCTCTACCTCATAGAGAGGAGCTGCTACCGATCTACTGCTGTTGCTACTGAGATCCCATAATTAAAAAAGAAGAAGAAGAAAAACACTGTAGCGGGTACAAAACATGCAGGGTTTAATTGATGTGTCCTGATTGCTCAGTTTCTCCATGTTTGACAGAGAGAGACAACATTATGCAGTGGATGCCAGGATTGCACTTGTGACCTGATTTAGAGGTCAGCACAGGCAAACTGCAGCAGAGCATTTCGTAAATATCAAACTTGAACAAAGAAAGCAGGACTTTGGTGGTCTTGGACTTGGCAGTACTTCGAGCCTCAAAAACCTCAGTCTGGTTGGAGCTCTATAATGTGGTCATCTGACTGGTTGTGGGGGAGGACAATGGAACCATAAGTGGAAAATCACAGTCTCAAAGTTTTTAATTTAACTGCTCTACGTTGTCATTTCACAGGCGGTGGGTGTTTGCATGTAGGCGCACTTACAATAAAATTGATATTTGATTTCCAATATTCCTGAAAATTATACACAAAGGTGGAACTCCCTCTGAGCATCTTACATCAGCATCAGATTATGTCAGCATTTATGGGTAGTGTTTTACGCTCTCCCACACAGTCAGCACTTCCAGTCATGGGGAGCGGCAAGCGTAAATACTTGCTCTTCAGGTATGTAGCTGGCCGAGCATCAGAAGGGAAGTCCTGACGCCCCGTTCTTACCTGAGGAAAACTCTGGGAGTGTCTTAGAATTATTGCTCGTTGGTGCCCACACAGCAGCCATGTTAGATTCCTATACCCAGGTAATTATTAAGCACCTGGTTCTACTGTGAGAAGAGATGAAATTTAAATGAGTTGAGACACAGTGAATCATACGATATGACCTTTGTAGCATAAAAGGCTGAGAGTAAGCCAACTTAAATAACAAAATTAATTTTCCCATGAAATCTATCCCATCCATCTTATGTGGCTGCTGTCATCACACTGTAGTACAGTGGTTTTTGGTTTCTGCAAATAAACTGAGATAGAAAATTAAAATCACAAGGAAAAAGATAAAGAACAAGCAAAAGACCAAAGAACCTATCTATTAACTACCTACTAAACCTATGAGAATACTCTTGTTGGCATTAATGATGAAGACAGTGGTAGTAATAAATGTGCCTACATGAGGTTATTCAAGGTCACTCCTGAACTAAACTTACATCACTTTATATCTAAAGAACTTGGATTTAAGTCACTGTAATGGTTATATGTTCTCATTATTTTCCTGTTTATATTATTTATTTTTGTCTGAAATTCATGGTCATACTTAAAGCATATATTTCACTATAAATGTTTAATTGTGCCTGAATACTCTGCTGCCTATAGTGAGTATTACTTTTGTGCTTTCACCTTGAATATGTGAAAAACCAACACCTCTCACAATCAGACCTAAATAAGAAGTGAAACTGTTGTTTTGCTTCTGGCTTTGACTGACTGACGTGTTTCATATCATCAAGTGATGAAACAGAGTAACAAATAAAGTTATGTGATATTGTGATATCATGTGATGTTCTATCACTGGAGAAAAGTTTAATAATTTTGAAGCACAAAGGCTTTCTCTTATTTTTATATCAGAGAATGTGCACATTTGCATTACTGATTGAGATTTGTTCAGTATTGTGTTATTTTGGGATGTCTTTAAAATCGTCTTCAGGACAATTTGTGGTGAATAAGGGAGAAATATAAAATAAAAAAAAAAAAAAAAGTCAATTCTTCATAAAATGAGTCTGATCATTCTGATTTCTCATTTTTACACCCACTGCAGTGTCATTTAGAGAAAATTTGGTTTCTCCTGAAATTCATGATGTCACAGCTTCTTGTGATCTGATCTATGAAAACCGAAATAGACAGGTGTGAAAAAAACCCTACTGACAAATCTAAGGAGTATTTTTTAGTTATATGACATACAGGTACATCTCATTACGTTTAAGAAAAAAAGCTCTAAATGTCTAAATGCAGATGTTGATCCCCAAAAAACAGTTCAAGTCAACCAGCCTTGAACTAACAAAGGTTTACGAGTTGTAATTGACACTCCACTGGAAAATGTGTTTTAATCCCATCTACCTACGCCATAAAAAATATGAAAGGTTAATGGAAATTTGACATGTGAGTAAAATTAATGAGTCAGTAAAAAAAAAAAAAACTTTTAGATCACTGGTGCCATCCACGTACAGAAACTATGCATACTCTGACAGACACCCGGAGGCAAAGACATGATGGGACAAGTTAGTTTCTAAAAGCCGTCGTCTTCTGTTCCCTTTCTCTATGCAAATCTCCACACACCTGAAGTTTATAAAGCATAAACGTACGTCTCACTAACAATAGACTCTACGCATATCCCTCCAAGCATTTCATTCATACAGAGTGAGGAAGAGCCAGAAATGGAAACTTCCCAAATACTGTTAGTATTTGTTAATCCCTGGGTGTATCAAAAATAAAGGTCTTAACAGCCCAATATTGCAAATAAAAATAATTATAACAATCAAGTATAGCGGTTCTGTATAATTCTGTTCTGTAATAATTTGAACAACATCAGATATAAATGTTATCATTTTAATACTGGCCTGCTGAACTTAAAGACACTTTTCCACAGATTAATATGAATGTACAGGTATTCACAGACAACATGTTGATGCACAGGTGTAAATAGTAAAGTTAATGATGGCTGAATTAGCTGCTGCAGTTTTAGGATCCTGTTATAGGCACAATCCTGACTTACCGTCCTGTTGTTACATTAACACCCATCCATCCGTTATCCTAACCACTTGTTCTCTTCAGGGTCATGGGGGTGCTGGAGCTTATCCCAGCTGTCATTAGGCGAGAGGCAGGGTACACCCAGGTTGTGACAAAAACACTTCCTGTCCTTTTCCTGCTATGACAAATAGATAAACTGTAAATATAGTGAACAAACAGAATGGGACACATAACAGGATACAAAATTCCCTGTGTCAGAATATTATTATAAATAGTAATAAGTTGTTAAGCAGGATCCTCCTGTACTGACATTTTTATTTACAGAAAGAAAATAATATGAAGATGTGTATGGATCAATGTCAGCATGTTAATATATACTGTATATGTTATGTGTGTCTATAAACAGAGGGAAAGAGGAAGAGTTGTTAGGATGTCCATAGTCTTAGAAGGCATGTGTCAAATCTGCTGTCCAGGAGTAAGTTGGCCCATGACCAGAAACCCAGATTCATCAAAAAAAGTATCAAAAGTGCCAGCGGGGGGGAATAGCCCAAACAAGGAAACTTTCCACCTCTGCCCACAACTGTGACTCATGTTGAAATGCAACCACTTGTTTATCTCTGTGAGTGTGTGTGTACGTGTGTGTGTGCTCATGTGGTCAGTGTGTGACCCAGAACGACACTACCCAGGACCACAGCAAAGTATCAAACACAGAACACATATTTAGACCCCTTACGCTGAGTAAAAATCACGGAAGACACACACATTCTGCTCAAGTGTCAAATAAGTGAAGGGCAAAGACAACACTGACTCAGCTACCAAAATGTCACCAGTTCTTTGTACAAAGTAAGCCTGAACACCAGTTACAAGCTGTCAAGCAGATACCTGCGCACAGGTTGTGGGCTCAGATGACAAACGCATGTCAAAGCATGTACAAAGCAACAGGCATCAATGACGAAAGGGAAGCTGTTGCTTACATTTATATTACCCAGTAACACATACACACACTTTCACATGCTGCTGAAATTCCTAAACTCTAAAAATAACATCCACTGTTTCAATTCAGGTCCTCAGCAGCATGTTTTACATTGAGTTTATTTATAGTATGCATGCAAAGTTTTGGTTAATCCACTAACACTTGCTTAGTTAAGCCTCTATCACTATAAACAATGTGTGTTTTCAAGTGGACACCTACGATATCTCAGCTGTGAGGGGAATCTGCCTGTTTGTTGTCTGATATATTGATATAAACATTCTAAGAAGGGGGAGCCCTGAGACGTTCAAAAGACGAAACCACATCACACACACTATTACAGACACACACACATCCACATTCTTGTTTCTGACATCTCCTAGAAAATGGCCTTTAAACAACTGCCCACACTAAGGTGACTCACACACCCAGTGTTCACATATTTCCCCACACTATCTTACAAATTACGCCCCTGCACACTTAAATGCACCATGGGAAGTTCAGTTGAAAATTCAATACCTACAACAGTGACACATTTGTTTTTTTCAAGAAGATTTACATAACAGGTCTGTGGCTGGGCTTCTGATTGGCAGGTGCACAAATATTGATCAAATTTGATGCACTATGGCATACATTTTCACAGACACAGAATCATAATTGAAAAAAGAAAAGAATTTTAGGATAAAAAAGTCCAAAAACCTGGACAACCGGGAAGCCTATAGTATTTGATCTGATGCTATTGCTTAACACTAAGACTGCTTAATGTCAAATTCTATTCAATATCCTCAGAGTTTTTTTGCATGCCTTTTGTTTTGCAGCACATGACCCTACAGTATGTGGCACACTAAGTTAAGCTGAGATTGTGGAATCGAGGGTCAAACTCTGCACATAAAAGATTCTGCAACATTCAAGTGAAGTAACAAAGACCAAAACACATTTTTGAATGGAGGGAGTCTTTCAGTCAACTGCAAAGATCTCTTTTGTAGACCTGCTGTCTGTAACACCAGGATATGGATAAATATCCTTTACATTTGCATTATGTGCTGATGTTTAAGCTGTTTGTTTCTCTAAAGTCAACAGTTGCACATCATAAGCTCACCATCATCTACACAGGATCCAGAGCCTGTTTGATCAGTGTGTGACTAACACAATTTAAAAAACCCATCCATTAATAGTCCAAACCCCACAACACAAATATTACTTTTAATTATTGATGTGCTGCAGCTACAGTGTCTGATTAATTCAGTCTGCAACTGACAATTGTTCCACACAAGCACATTCAGTAACTGGTTAATAATGGAGATATCTACCTTGTCTACCAGCATAGACAGGGTGTAGCAGCAATTTTTACAACAATGGTAGTTATTATTAAGGAGTCAAACCAGTTTCACTGATTAGCGTTGCTTTATATTACGAAACCTGACAATGGAAAAAGGTTGTATTCTACCTCTAAATGTAATTCATAAATCATATCAATATATAATGCACTTACTGTATATTATAAATCAATTTCAAATGCGTAGCTCAAGTCCAAATACATGAGATTCCTACTTTTTTATGAAATAATCAGCCTCTTATGAAGGTATGAAACAACACACGCTGTCATGTGGTTCATGCTGGATCCTGCTTCAGCCTGATGCAACCGTGTGTGTGTGTGTGTGTGTGTGTGTGTGTGTGTGTGTGTGTGTGTGTGTGTGTGTGTGTGTGTGTGTGTGAGAGAG
>JAUMHL010000009.1:11998023-12033905 GCA_032362345.1 Sandelia bainsii | reverse complement strand
TGTGTGTGTGTGTGTGTGTGTGTGTGTGTGTGAGTGAGAGAGAGAGAGAGAGAGAGAGAGAGAGAGAGAGAGAGAGACAAGATACAGTATGGTACATATCCATATGGTTCTTAAAGAAGTGCTTCAGGAAATATTTCTGAACTGATGTAAAATGAGATGAGTCACGTCACAGCCCATATAGACACTGACAAGCCTCCAACTCAATTAACCAGGACTGCACTTACACATACAGTATGTGCCCAGTAGAATACAAAAAAATACATGTGCCTAAATAAGCAGACACCCCCCTTTATCTGCTTGCTCAACTTTTACACTTAAGAAAAATGTATGGATACACAGTGGATAGCTTGTGAAACAGCCACTACTAGACACACAAATAAGTCCACATATATTAAAACGCATGCAAAAAATGCAAATAACAACACAGATAAATGAACACAGGCTGTGTTTTACTCACACTGCACACATCCTCCAAATTTACACAAAGCCGTGAATTACACTGTTAAATTTCACTGCAGGGCAATAATAAGGAAGGTGATAAATCTGCCAACAAAGAAGTGAGGGAAACTACATTACGCACAAGCTGTTGTGCATCACCCTTCTCCCCCTCTGTCGAGACACACGCAAAAATGTTTTTAAAAAAGTGTACACATCATATAACTGCTCACAATCCCTGAGTGATATACAGTACACCTACTGTGTCATGGTTCATGGAAACACTTCTCTTCACTCCTCTCCTGTCTTTGGGCAGTGGTGTGATAAGGCAGTGATGGGTTGTATTACTTCACTTGGGTACTCCCGGGGGGAATCCCCCTGGTGTAGCTGTGTATGTGTGTGAGTGTCTGTGTCCCCACAGAAAGGGAAGAATGCCACCATTGAGCGCCCTGCCATTGCGCCAGCAATCCTCTCCCCCGCACCCCTACCCGTTCCCGTCCTCGTTTGCACTCTGACGTACAGTTGGAGCAGATTTGGTAACACGAAGATAAAAGCCTTCCTCTGTTTCTCTCTTTCTCTGCTTTCCTCTTTCTCCAGTATCACCAGAGCACTGAGTGCTGGTGCCTTGGCCATAGACATAGAGAGCTCATTCACACTGACACAATGACTTTTCACTTCTGCTTTGTGATAAGACAGAGTTCAGAGTGTCTCAGGTCAATATGTCCACCATATAGTCAACAGCTCAGTACAGGACGAAGATGCTAGTGTGCACTCAAAACTGTGACATACAGCACACATGAAGCACTTTTTACACAAAAAAACTAACTTCCTCTGACATAAATCTCACAATGCTGATAAGTCTGCAGAGGCTAAACAGTTCTATGCGTAGGCGGTGGACCCTAAACTTGTCAGAGCTAATGTTTATAGCAGGATAATTAGTTTTAAAAAACAGCAAAAAAAAGAAGCACAAGAACAAAGACAATTGATTTGATTTGGAAAGTTCATTTTGTCTGGAAGAAAACAGTGAAACGGAAATTCACTCACCATTCATCCCAGATCTTGCACAAATAGGCCAACTTTAGGTAGAACTCAAGACTGAACTTAACCCTGCAAATAAAAAGCAAAACTAAGGTCAAGCACATTTCAGTAACTGTATGACTGACTGGTGCAGTGGAAGAGAAGAGGGGGGCAACTGTGATCTTTGAAAAGGTCAAGTGTGTGTCCACCTGCCATTAAGCCTTTCAAACTTTGCTTTGGGCAGAATGTAAGTAATGAATGAGGATATGAAACTGTGGGGGACTCAAAGAATAATTTGAATATTTGAGGATGTAGGTGTCTTTAAGTTTGATGTAAAATGAGCTCCCACGGGGCACTGACAAAAAGAGACAGAAGGAGGATTTATACAACTTAAGCATTTTGAAATTTGGCATTAGTTTTGAAAATGTTTTATGGTAACAAATAACATGATCTTCATTATGGACGAAGGCAGTTTGTGTTGACATTTACTTTGTTTACTGCTTCTCACTTCACCGCCTAGCTGGTTGGTTAGATAGCACCCAGCAAGTTCTTGATGAAGTCAGGAAATGTATGTTTAGCCAAGGTGAAGACAAACCAAAGAAAACAGCTGACATGCACAGAGGAAATACAATCACATGAGTGTCAAAATGTTTCTGAAGGACAGTTCAGTTCACACAGTTCATACACATTGTGGGGATTCACCTACCACTACCACTAGTCCTAAAGTAAACAGTTCTTGTTGGTCTGGTAAAGTTTAGGCCTTGATTTAACCATTTATATGTTATAGTTCAGAGCAGCGTGGCTCATCAGGGAATTCACACGAGTAAATGCAGTGTCCTCCTTGCTGACAAAAACAAGTGCTTATGTGTATGAATGACTGTGTGTGTGAGTGAGTCACCTGACACAAAACGCTGGTGGACGCAGTTGATTACCCACACGTCCAATTCTATTTAAAGGACGCAGTCATAATCTCTAATCACTTCCATGTCTGGCGGAATAAGAGAGCAGGTTAATCTGGGTTTACAGGTCACCGTGATGAGGTCACAGCTGGACCAGCTGATACCCTGAGAGAAACAGGTGGAATACACAGTCAGGGACACAAACAATGAAGATGACCAGTTGTAAAGACAGTTTACAAAAGCTTACTCTACATGAACGAAGCATACATAGAGTATAGATACAAGTGGTAAATACGAACAAATGTATTGGCATGCACTTGTGCTTTTGGTCATTCATAATACCACAACAATTATGAAAGCTCCTTCTATAAAAGAGAGAGTTTAGTTTAGGTGACACATATATTGCTTTATAAATCTGATAAGAGCCACAACATCGGAGGGAATTCAGAAAAACTTGTGATCTATGCCTATAAGGATATGTTTTTCCACAGGGATGGAACTGGGTTGGAATTAGGGGTAATTTTAAATTACATTTAAAACGTAATCCTGGAGTTTTCTGAGCCTCAGAGGCCTGATGACATGTGATGTGCATGCACTGCAGCTGATCCAGACACAGAGGGAGATTACAGCTATGCCTAGTATTAATCACCAGTCACACTTCCAACATGTTGAAAACAATTCAGCAAATTAGTGGAATGTTGCATCCTTTGCATGTTTCACTGCACATCATAAACTGGCATAATTTGGGTCACTGCATGTTCTGATGGATAAACAGGACTTTTCTCTATGCACGCATGCAAACGTGTGGCTTCCTTATCTGCAGTTCGGAGCGTGTCTGTTTCAAGGTGTAACACAGGAGAGGGATTTCCCAGGGAGGACGGCTACTTTAGCCATGAGTGATTAAAATGTGCACACTCGCCCTTCTCTGTTTTAAGATGCATTGAGCCTTGACTGCAGTAGCACCGGTGTAGCCTGGCTTCAGTGCTTTTTTCCCCGATCAGTTAACACGAAGTTATATGCACAGCCGAGGAGGTACGAGAAGTACTGCTATGCAAAGCTGCAAGCCATCACATTCACAAACCTCTTGTGTGTGTCTGCTTGGAGAACCGAGAGTTATTTATCTTCGGATCTACGGTCTTTTCGTCCCCCGCTTTTCCAACTTTTTCCCTGGATAGAGAAAGCCTGTGGCAGTGAAAGTTACTCTCGTCCCTACAGCTGTTTCACTCTGGGAATGACGGCAAAATCAGCTGACTGTAAAACTATCTCCTCAATAACTAGTTAACACCGAGTGTGCTGACTTTTGGAGCCGTGGATCATTTAAAACTGTAGCCTATATCGCTCAGGTCGCCGAGTGAAAACGGGGACACGCTTTACAGCTAAAAATACCTGTCTACGACTATATTTGGCTTGGCTGGATCACAATCGCACCGCGAAAATAGTCGGACCCGCCCCGGCACAATGAATGGGCTCTCTGCTATCTCCCTCCGTCGGCCAGGTGCTAAATTTAGAAACAAAGCTTGCGTCAATCACGAGCCTCAGTGCGTCAAGGGTTCCCCCGCCCCCCGGGGCTCATCATTGGTCCGAACAGGACGTTGGCTGAAAAATACGCGCCTCGTGATTGGCTGTTCTGCATTATTGTTCTCAGAGGCTCCGGAGGTGCTTTTTAATTTTTAGATTCCCGAGCACGCTGCAAGAATTGGTCCCCGTCATATCCCGTCGACGTTCACAGTCTGCCTTAGCTGGTTGGTTTCAGTGTTTCCTCTGCTTTCACCAAATTACTTATAAAAAACAACAACAAATTTTTAAGCGAGTTACATTGTTCCCAGAGTGGCTGAAGTTAACTTCAGTTAGTAGATCGATTTTCAACTTTCAAGGTGTTATTTCTTAAAGGTGTTATTTTTTAAAGATGTTATTACATCTACAATATACATCTTTAGGTATAAGCATGAGAGTCAAAATTAATCCACTCCACCCACCCCTCTAGCTTCCAGCTCCACAGTGCTCCCCTGCGCTACACCACACTCTGCTCAGTCTTATGAAATTACTCTAAATACGAATGCTACAAAACTTACCAGTTACCATTCATTTATTGGCCTTCTACAGGCTGGATCACAGGAGCCTTTGACAGCACCTCTCCACATTAAGATGTTTTGGAGCATAAAAAATATATGAAAAATTACATGGTGTACTTTTGCAAAAGACTCTTCCAACTTGTTCCCCCTACAAAATCCCCAATTTCAGTCCACAATGAAGCTGGATACTGACATCATGCTGTGGGATATTATTTAAACAAGTGGGTTTGTATTGGAGAAAGGGTGAAATCATCTTACTGGGTCATTTCACTTAACAAAATACCACGTGGGACCTAATAAGTCTAAATTATATATTGCCAGGATGAGTTTTAACAGCTTGAGTTCAAGAAATGTCATGAAAATAGCCTGAAAGAAGTAATAAAGATACGTATATGATATAAAGATATATATGTCAACTGATTTATGTTGCTGCTCGATTGTGCATGACTTATTATGTCCTTAAGGCACAAAGCCATGCTGAGTATCTTCACACACAGGCTCATGTGTCCCAAGGGACATAAGGTGCAGTGTAGGCAAAAATTAGATCAGGTCACATTAAGGTACATTTGCATTATATATAAAATTTGCACTGGACTGATGTTTTAATGATTATTATGAAGTAGTTTTTCAAACTACTTTTTTTAGATCTTTTAAAAGCTAAAAAAAAAGAAAAAAAAGTTGGACTAAAGAGCCTGGCAAATGCACATGGTGTGGGTTATCTGTTGCATTGATGCAAGCTTGACCGCCGGATCCCCCTCGGTTTCCTCCCCTGCAACCATCAAACCAATCACTTTCCTCTCTCTCCCCCTCTCTCATTATTGGCACGGAGCGCACGGCTTATGTGTCTGTACTGTACGGAGAGAGAGAGAGAGAGAGAGAGAGAGAGAGCTCTGCTCTGGTGACGTCACCTCTCCCATGGCGTCACATTGACGTAGCGCATACCGGGCGCTCTATGTGGAGGCAGAGCCCACATAAATGCACTATTTGACTTTCTCCCCTCAGACGGCGCACATAAACAAACCCGCGTTACAACTCTACACTTTGCAAAGCACTCATCAGCACTGACACACTCAGAACACGGGAACGGACACAGACACACTCCTTACACTCGGGAGATTTTATTTTTTTTATTTTCTATTTCATTTTATCTTACTTTGTGTACTTTAGAAAAAGTAAGAGGGAGAACAAGAAAGTTTTTGCCGCCAATGCAACCTGTGCCTCTTCAGTAAGATTTTTTCTTTGTATGTATTTTTTCCTCGTTCCCTCGATTCTTGGTGATTATTCTGGATGGAGACAGGATATTTCATGCGAGGTTATTACTACATGTAAAGACGGAACCGTTACGGCAAACCAGTAAGTAAGTTGTGAATGAATGAGTGAATGAATCACTGATATTGTGCCATGTAGCGCACTTGTCAAATTGTCAGACTCACACACAATCAGTCATTGAGGTAAAGCTTATAGTATGGTTTATCTTATGTTACTTAAATTTTATGTCAGGATGAATTTATCCTCTAATGTCAGTGTTTGGTCTATACAACTTTGTGTGTGTAACTCCAGTACAGCTGCTCACATTGTCTGTTTGTGTGTGTGTGTGTGTGTGTGTGTGTGTGTGTGTGTGGTGTCCCCAAGAGCAAGTTAAGCTGAATTTGAATTTAATTTGCTCTGGGAAGGTATCATATCCTTTCTGGTTGTCATGGAAATGAGATGCTTCTCATTCACGCGATGAATAGTGGAGTCAGACGCCCTAATGGTCTGTGTGGAGAATAGTCTAACCTACATTCAGGCAGGAGCTGAAATAGGAGAGTCAAAGCCATGTGTTTTTGTGTTTTTAATGAGTGATATATGCGTATGGTGCATTGAGTGTGAGTGTGTTTGTAGAACAGGGGATGTATTTGTGTTTGTATCCGTGTCATTGATAAGTAAAATTGCTTTGCAAATTAAGCCCAAAAATAAATAGGATTCTTGACTCTGCTCTGCTTTTTAGTGTAGGCCTTCTTTGTTTCCAAGTAGTCTTAACTCATTTGAACTGTCCGGCTGATGTTCAAGCACAAATGTTAGTAATCACATTGTCTTTGTGAGAACACAGCCTCTCTTCCCATTGATCGCAAGAAGAAGAAAAAAACACTCAGCCATTCAACAGAAAGACACATCAAATTTCAGAAGCCGTCTGAGAAATATTTCCTAGAGACATCTGACAACAACACAGACATTGTAGTCAGTCATTGCAGCTGCCAGGCTCGGAGCTATCCTTATGGTTTATTATTAAACTACTAGTGATAAGTAAAGGTACTTCAGTAACTTGTTTATTTTACCTTTCTTTCTTTCTTTCTTTCTTTCTTTCTTTCTTTCTTTCTTTCTTTCACACACACTAGTTTACGCACGCACGCAGGAACTTCTGATAGTCTCCCTCTCAAGGCTGATTTACAGTACTCACATATTTCTCTGGTCACTCCTTTATGTCCTCTCTTTTCTCTGTCTCTGTTTGCTGGAAGCCTGGCGCTGTCCGGGGTTATTGCTGCGAGGGGCTACCGGGGGCTACCGGCGCTCCAGGGCGCGTGCTTTGCAGCTCTTACGTTGTTCTCTTGGTTACCGGTACGCACAGGGCCAGAGCCCCACCGGCCGGCTCGGCCTGAAAATAAAGCGAGAGAGGACCCGTTTGTTCCTTTAAAAACAGACTGCGTGTCTCACCTTGCTGTTAAATATGTTTAGTTTTTTTTACAAGTGAGCACTCCACAAAGGGTTTAACAATAGCGCATTTAATTACGCTCCTAACTCCATACATTGACTGAACAAGGCTTCATTTGGTTTATATCAATGACTATCTTATTTTTGCTGCTGCTAGAATCAACTAGTTTTTAGGTGTTTTCTTTACTAAAATGGCTCCACAATGAATGTATTAATGGCTTAAATGTTCCAAATCAACCCTAATCAAATACTGTTATACAGCCTAACTTGTTTATTCATGTTTCTTTTGTCTTTATTCCAACATAGATGAAGGCTTTGTGAGCCATTAAATTAGTATAAAAACCGTATTATGACAAAAGGACCATCAAAAGAGGTTATGAAGGACCAATGTTTCGTCTCAGAAAGGTTCTGTAAGTTCAGAGTGGTTGCTGTATTTAACACAAAGTGGGCGAGTTTGATCTGTTGATGAAAGATTAAAGGTGCCTGTAAGACAGAGAGTCGGTTATGATGACTGTGGTTTGTCAATAGACAGTATTGATGTGCATATGGTCGAGACTGAGTGGTCTCTCGACTTCACCATATCCCAGAGGGTCCGTGTGTCTTGCAAAATGAGAGAGTGTGTATTTCTATATCTATATGAGAGAGTGTGACAGAAAGGGGGCGCTCTGAGCCATGAAATCCGACGGCTACGGCTCGTCCTACTGCAGTGTGAGGGAGTTGGAGACGCACGGCGCACAGGAGTCCGCTGGTTTAGTTTCGGGTCCGACTCTCCACAATTTCCCGATTCCCAGGTCCCTCTGGATGAACCCTGCGCAGGCGAATACGTTGGTGATCAGAGGCAAGAGAAACGATGGTCTGGAGGCTGTGGCACAGACTGCTTTTATAAAAGTTGTCACTTTTGTAGGTCTGTATTTGTAGAAGATGTGCATAGATTTTAGCTTGCATGAATCTGAACTGTACTTCGCAAAAGGAAATCTATAGACTAATAATAACAGGACAGTGCTTAATTTTAGAATGAAACTTGTCGCCCACGTACAGTAAGTGTAAGTATTGAAATTAGCTAAAAGTCCTCAGTTGTGGTTCTTAATATTCTCTTTGTAGCACGGATTTAAAGTCAAATTTAATGTCAGAACTGATTTCTCTTTAATTTAAATGTGTAAATATTCCTCTTGCGTGATGTTCATATGTGTGAATGATGGCAATGGTTGATGTGCTACCATATCATGGCATCTGTCTCTGATGTGCGCTCAGCAGTTTGGATGCCCTTTCATCTTTCTGCTTGTTTTCATCTGATTTACTGGCTTTGTCTGTCACATTAGATTGTTCGCAAACAAAAAAATATTTTTAGAATAAAATGAAATTATTGCTTATTGTCCTAAATTGTGGCAACATTTCTCTGGGCCCAAATGTTTTGTGACATTTGGAATGTTGCAAAGTCCTACCTCGCCTATAATTCCAAATAAAGTTTGGTAGAGCCATGTAAAGAAAGGTTTCGTTGACGGAAAAAATAGTAAAACATCAATTACTGCTCACTTTTCAGTGTCTTTAGAGTTTTGACGATCGCTGAGTAGAGATGACTGCACCGGTATCTCACTGGCTGTAACCCATACATGTTTCCTCCAGACACAGGTTCGGAAGAGCGCGCCCAGCCGAGCTCGGAGCCCCGGCGATTGCATACTTTGTCTGCGACGCCGGCCGAGTCCTCTCCGCTCCAGGAGCCCTGTCCCAGCCGCGGCCACGCCACCCCTCAATCCCGGACACCCAGCACCATTCAGCGCGAAGCTATTTCACCAGGTACCGAACTGGAGCAGAGTTCTTTCTTTCTTTCTTTCTTTCTTTCTTTCTTCACTTTAGCCTATGTCTCTTCTCAGCTGATGTGTGCACTTTTTGTGGTGTGAAATTTGGTTTTGTCTGAGTATAGGGAAAATGCTTAATAGCCTTAAAAACCCTCTTGTCAATTTAGGGTTCGCATTACAGTTAAACTTCGATAATATATATATATAGAGAGAGAGAGTCTCAGTGTGCGTTTGTGTAAGTGTGTGTGTGTCTGTGTGTGTGTCGGCTGGCAAGTGTGGACTGAGTTGACATTTCAATCATAGACAAACTGACAGAAATAAGAGCTTTCTGAGACTAGACACACGTAAATCCAGAAACTGTAGGCGAATCAGATAAGTGACAGACGTCGATGCTCCTAATACCTCAACAATGTTTTCAAAAGCCTTTATGACTAAAATAGGATAAATCATAGTTACATTTTTATATTTTTTTTAGTAATGAAATATTTTATACTAAGCCAGTCAAATTAATATTTATTATTTCTCCAAACCCTTAAATATAACATAGATATTTAACATAGAGTTATTGGTGGTGTAATTTGTGCTTTGTGTGTGTGGGTATTTGTGTCTGCATATGTATGAACAACACTTAACTCCTTGTGTGAGAGGTCACTGAAGTCACACAATTTATTTCACTGACCAATCCAGAATATTTCCTGTGTTTCTGTATTTATGTCTGCAACTTAATGTTTTTATTTGTTAGATCTATGGCATTCTGACAATGAACAAGCGCACTCAGTTATTGGAACAGCTGCAGTTTGTCCAGTTGAAATGCACACCTCGAGGTTAGAGACTGTTTCCCTTCACCTCACTATGCTGCACCAACTGTGTCTGACTCTGCTTGGATTGTCTGTCCTCTTGCTTGCACACACACCTGCTTGCATGCAAGTGTATTAAAGGTAATCTAATGGGGGTGTTGGAGAAGGTTTCATACAGATTTACTTAGTTGACATAAAAATAAAGATGCTTTGTTGATATCACTGTATTTCTGTTGGTGTGAGGGTGCATGTTTGTGAGCTTGTGTGTGCTGTGTTACTGACTGAGGACAAGGCACACCACCAAATTTAAATCACTGAGAAGGAGAAGAAGTTTGCAGACACAAGTGGTTTTACAGGTTCTTCTCAGGATGAGGGTACATGTTATTGGCAGAATGAGCATATACAGGTTCATGTTTACATCGTGAACATCACTGCTGATGTAAATGTGTGTGTGCATAGCCTAAATGTGTGTATGAAAAAACAACTCACAAAAAGCTTCCTCTTTCCTCACCTGACACACATAGACAAACATCATAATCTACATATATAGTTTGAAGTAGTGGTCAACTGTCAAGTATAGTGTATTTGCTTTACAACATGTGCCTCTCTTAGTCTTTCATCTTGTCTTAGATTAACCCAACTCAAAGCCTGCTGTATTTAAATATATATATATATGTGTGTGTGTGTGCAGACGATGGTAAAATGACAGGCACAAAACGTTTTGAACACCCCCCAAACGCATAAACAAGAAACACACTCAAAAGAGGCCTGACCTACTGACATAACACAGAGAGCCACAAAGTTCACCACGGTACTCACCTCCTCTCATGGTTCACTTTTTTCTCTCATGTCTCTCCCTTCTTCCTCTGATGTCTAATCAGTTGCAAAAGTCTTTAGGTATAGCCCATGACGCCCATATTGCGGTATGTGTGTTTTTCCACGTGGGTTGAAGAGCTGGTCACTTGTAGAAAAAAAACATGATGACATCAAATACACATAGGCCTACAGATTGACTCATATCCTCAAACTGAAAAAAAAAGAATATTAATATCCTCATTGAGAGATAGATCATCATTTTCTATATCTGATATATTTAAGAGTGAATTCTGAGAAAATAGTTCACACTTAAATTTTAACATTACCCTAGAAAATTATGGTTTTATGCTGGGGGTTTTTTTTTTTTTTCAAATCAAGTGTAGGATTTTAATAGTTATTTTTAACCACCAGGTTCTCTTGGTTCTTAATTATTACAAACACTACAGAAATTTTAAATACATACAGCAACTAATAATTAAAGTTATGTAGATGAGTGTGACTAAAACTGTCCACCTTTTGTTTTTGGATCCCCCCTCAGCTACAATCGCAGCTGCCTCTCAGGTGCATAATTTAATTGTGTTAGAGCGGTTAATGTGTCACTCTTCCGCTGTGAGTTTTTCATAGTTTATTGGACATAAAAGCTCGCAAACTAAAAGTTTAGGCTTGTTTCAAGATGTAGTATTACTGGCTTATTAGTAAAAGTTTTATGAAGGAGGCCTAGCAAGGTTTTTTAATGAGTGGTGACGGAAAAATAAGAAAATATCCTTTAATTTCCGAGGGAGATCGTTTGGATGGAGGCATTTTTTGAGTCATTTAACAACAGCAGGACCGAAATGTCCCGTATTTGACTAGACAAATAAGACGCGCGGGAACCTGGGCGATTACGGCAGAGTGCGCGCATGCTGGGCGTCAATGGGAGCAGCGCTGTGTTGACAGTTCCCTGCTCAGGAGTGACGAGCAAACACCACTAAACCCTGGCTACGCTGATACTCATGACTGATTAGAAGGCACTCACGCACACACGCGTGCATGCGCAGGGGCACGCATGCAACCGCAGGTGGAGTGTATTACGTAAAGACTTTGATAAGGCAATACTATATAGTCCACAAACACACACAGATGATGGGGTGGTGGCCTGCTGCGGTGGCTGTGACAGAATTGAATCAAGGGGAAAACTCAAGACATACCGACTGGCGTCTGCAGCAGTTAGAGGAAATATTTGTGCCTGTGTGTCTTCATTTATTTGTTTGTGTGTGTGTGGGTTGTGTAGCAAGCATCCAACACCACCATGGGGTTCCATTATTATTTAATGTTATCTCATCTGTTTTGCGATCTGACTAACCAGAGTACACCCACACACACGTTTGCAGACACACACATTCAAATCCTGAGCGCACACACAAACACAGTCACTTGTTTTGGATCTTTGCTTTATCCGCTTTTCCTCAGAGTTGTGTGCTGATGAACTGCAGCTCTTCTAACTACACTAACTGTGGGAGACTCAGCAGTGTTCAAGGTTGTGTGCGTGCTCCAATATTACTATAGTTATTCAGTGAAGTGTGAGAAGTGTTAAAGCAGGAAATTGAGCAAATGGCAGTAAATGGAAAAATTTGTTCAAAGCTTTTCACATTCTATGAAAGGTACATTCAGATTCATTGCAAAATATCTGACATTTCATGAGTTGAACAAACTGCCTGTTCCAATAGAGCTGTGCAGAGTTTTATTCAGTTATTCAGTTTAATTGTTTTAATTTCCTTTTTAGCACTACCTTTGCATGCACGTCCCTCTAGTAGAGTCTTCATCCTCGTAGGTTTACGTAGGGTGGCGCCTGTACTGTGCTTCTGTTGGCAGTCTCCTTCGTGTCCTGCTTCTCTGTTTAAATTGGTGCTTAACTAATATGTCATTAACAATATGTCAACAAATGATTGTTGTCAAACAGCTGTACCACACTAACACCACCGTGTGTGTGCTCTGTCTCCCTGGTAGACATGCCCTGTGTGCAGGCTCAGTACGGGCCTGCTCCTCCAGGCTCAGCCTACTCTGGCCAGTCCTTCAGTTACCAGAGTGACAGCTACAGCTCTGACCTCATGACCCAAGACTACACCAAGCTGGACCTGGGTGGGGGCGAGATCTCTGCCGCTGCCACGACCTCCCTCCCCAGCTTCAACGTCTTTGTGGAGGGCAGCTATGAACCCAAGTCCTCCTGCCTCTACCAGATGCCTATACACAGGCCAACCATCAAAAAGGAGGAGGAGAGCTACCCAACTGCTTCACCATTGGAGGCCATGTCCTCCTCCACCATGTACTTTAAACAGTCTCCTCCCTCCACTCCCACCACCCCATCCCTGCCACCACAGCCTGGCGCCTCCTTCCTGTGGGAAGAGCACTCTCTGGCCCCACAGCACTCACACAGTATGGGCTCCAACCTGGAGACAGGCCCCTTAAAGTCACCCCGCTTTCCTCACTTCTACCAGCACTCACCGCCTCACAGTGGTGGCAGTGTCAGCGGCTATGAGAGTCTGGGTGGAGGACTGGTTCGCACCTCCTCCTCTTCCTCCTCCTCCTCATCTTCCATCTCCCATCCTCATGGTCCACCCCTGGAGCAGCCCATGTACCCACTACACCGTGGGGCTGGAGGTAGCAGCCTTGCCTTCCGCTCTCTGGCTCTTGGGCCTTGTGGCCCCCTACTAGGAGACAGCCTGCCCTCGCCTCCCCCACGTGGCCCCCAAGGAGAGGGCACCTGTGCAGTTTGTGGAGACAACGCAGCCTGCCAGCACTACGGTGTACGCACTTGTGAGGGTTGCAAAGGCTTCTTCAAGGTAAAAATCATTCTAATCTAAAAATAAATGCATTTTCAAGCTTTTACTTTAAAAGAATAATTAAAACCTAGAACTGCAATGATGCCTTTTTCTACGAACACACTGTTAGTTTTTGACCTCTGTGGCCTCAGAGCCACAACAGAATACATTTTGCACTCATACCTGACATTTCACCTTAAAATATCATCTAATGTAAAGCTCCTGTAAACTGACTGTGAATCATTTGAAACTGTTTTCTTGAATTCTCCCACTCTTCACCCTACTCTAATCTCTAAATCATCTTTAAAGTCATTGCGAAAACACAGCACACCCACAGGGGTCATCTCTCCCAGCAACCAAGTGGGCAAAGTGTGCGTATGCATGGTCTGTGTGTGTGTGTGTGTGTGTGTGTGTTTGCTTTTGTTTTGTGAACACAAGATGACAAAAACACATTCTCCCTCAGATAATGGAAGAGGGCAACAAAATTGCCCTCCTCGATTGGCGCTCAGTTTCTGTCTAAGAGTTTAGGGGAATAGGAATCCTCCTTGAAATCAAAGTTTACTTTCAGCGTGTTTGTAGTGAATCAGTGGCCACAAAATTGACCACAGCTCACTGACATAATACTTGGGATGATATGAGTCAGTTTGTAATTTGGTTCATCAAATGATTCACCGTAATAGTTCTCAGCTAGGTCTCATATCCCTTGTTACCGCACACGTGCTCACACACACAGCATATTTTAACATTAGTAAGAGATGGTTTTTAGTCAGTGACATTTTTCATTCTCCTTGTGCAAGTCACAGTCTCTGGCATGTGCAAGTGGTACAATACTACATTTTTTGAATTACACTAAACTCTAATTCAGTGGTACCAAAGTAATTTCTTTGTGCAGTTTTTGAATTATAAGGGTTTCCAGCACACTTGTTAAGCATTCTATTGGTTGTATGAGACAAGAGTGAAATAAAGAGACAGCAAGAAGGAGGGTGCAAACACTGAGATAATTGAATAATGCCTCTGGTAGGTGGAAATGAATTATCCTTCTTTCCAATTAGTTTCACGATTTGTTTTTATTTAGTAATTAATTAACAAAAGCAGTGTCTGGTGGCAGCAGGCCGCGGGCTGTCTGCTTGCTGCAGCGCCCAGCACCAGCACAGCCTGTCAAACCTCAGTATGTTTCCTTTACACAACCAACCATGCACACACAACATATTCACGTAACCACACATACACATATAGAAAAACATATTTATTCATCCAGTGGCATGTACATATTTTTCAGTCAGTTACACCCTGATTCAGGATGTCACAACAGAAACTAAAACATACCTTTCACACACATGCTCTTTTTCATATTCATATTATCAGGCACATTACCACCATTATCCTGATGGTTTATTGTCTCTTAAAAATATTTTTCCTGATTATATTTAATTATACCTGAATAGTTATTACACATTAAACCATAGTAGAGGCTTGCTGTAAATTATTGTTATTTCATTAGTGCAATTTGAAACACATTTCACTGTGAATTAATTTTAGCTTTTAAACAAGTACTTAATTTAGTATTTTAACAGAATAATGTGTTCCATTCTATGGTTTCCACTAATTTAGTGCATCTGTTCAGATTTTTTAAAATTAAAATCCAGATCTCAGCTGTTAGTATAATATAAACATTATATTAGAAACAAAAAACATTACCTATTTTTATGCACCCACTGCCCTAAACAGAGTTAATTTAGTTATGCTTTGTCAGTCAAAATACAGACAGGCCAGTTTATTGCTCACATTTTTTACTTTCCATTTCTTGCACAGCATGCAAGTCACAGAGAGGGTAGGAGGTGGCGGTCTAGTGGTGAACAACTGCTGAAAAACAAGCTGGATGGCAACATACACATGCCATTATCTCCTAAATGCTCATATAAAAGTTTGTCATTTCATGCATTCAGGAAAGAAATCCAACCAGCTTAGGAGTCATGCAGCATATGTGCATATACAGTACACAAATGTACACTGCATTTGCATGCCATCATTTTTAATTAATTAGAAAACTTAGGTCATTATTTACATAAAAACTCAATCAGGTCACAGATACTGTACCTACACATATTTTTCTTCAGTACAATCCACCCCTGCACTTTCTGTACAGACAGTGAGAGAGTCTTATTGCTTTAGAGGGAGGAGGAGGGGGAACAAAGTCCCTTTAGGCTTTTAATTTAAGCGAAGGCTATTAGCACATGTTACATGTCAAGAATCTGCCTCTGCATGCCTCCATCCAGCTCCAGCAAGCAGGCGTTCATATGTGAGTGAGCTTTTAGCGCACATGCCTCATTTCTCATATGTGACTCCTCTTTTTTCATTGAATTAAGTCTTTGTACACTTTCTGACACAAAAGATTAAAATTAAAGTTATTTTTCTCTGTGTAGTAAAATTATGCAGCTAAATCAAAGATTAATTACATATGAAATTACTTGAAGTAGAAAAAAAGTACACTCTGTGGCGCTGATTTACACAAACTTATAGGCGCACATTTACAGATTTCATAATCATATCAGAATCATTTGATTTGTGTGTCTATATGTATATAGTGCATATACATATAGGGAGGTGTATAGGTGTATATAGGCAACCCATTGATGAGTATCTGTGACTTGTTAGTTAGGCAGTATTAACCCTGGTGTGTTGTGTCTCTGCTGAGATGCCAGTCATGCTCCGTGCTCCTTATTACAAAGCAAAGTCACAAGGGCCCCAACTACACACACACAGCAGTGGAAAGAGGCCAGTTCTCACTCATGAGAGTTTAATTTATCACCTCAATTGATCATTTCAAACTCGGGCTTTTCTTGGAACAGCTAGCTTATAAATTAGGACCTGAGGTCACTAAGGGAGACAACATCCTCACACAACCACCAAGGTCTTCACCTAAGCCCAAACCACTTTGATCAGAACCTCCAGCAGGCTGCAGGAAATACAGCTGCTCCTAATGCGAAAGGCAAGAAGAAAGAGTCAGTTATCATTTTAGGTCTTGTCCTGTTATGCTGTTAAATATCACACTATGCCAAAAGCTTTGCTGTTGGACAACCTGCACAAGAAGGATAGTAAAAATGTCCTTAAACTTTGCGCTGACTTTGCTGCAGAGCTGTAAAGATGTAAATAGGCTAAATATTGACATGTGCATGTTCTGTGCGTCATTTAGCCCCTCGTGCAACTTAATTCGGACTCTCACTGAACGGATGCTGTTTTCCTTCAACCACATTAATGACCATAACTAACTTATCCCCTCGCATGGGTCACTGACCATTGAAGGGATCAGAGAGAGACATTCACAGCGATCTGAGGTGCCATGGCAACCACTCTCATCCTTCGCTGGCGCCCATTACGCGCCAGTTCCGCACTCGCGCCGGAGCATATGGAATAATTGGTGTGTTATTGGTCTCCCGGGGGCACGGACATGTGTGGCGCCAGGGGTTCCTAATTGGATTTATTTGTTTTGATGTGTTTTAGAGGCGTTAAAGAAGAGAGGAAACCGCGACACTTCCCTTGTGTTGTTTGTTTTAATTCACAGTTTGTTCTGGTGGACTGCTAAATCTCGTGGTCTATAAAATAATGCCACTTTACAAATGACAGTAATTAAATAGTGTAATTATATTGTTTTTGCAGATGTAATCATTTTGTGCAGCAGAGTTACACCCCAGGCAAATGCTCTCCCAAGACTTCTGATGCTTTAGATACGTCTGTAACGTTGCCAACGTGCCCCAGGAGGCATCGCTGGATTTAACCTACAGTTACACGTGAAGTGACAGTGTAGTTCTGTGGTTTGTTTATAGTGAGAGCGATTACCTCACTTCAAACAGACTTAACATGTTTTCTCACACTGCACTATAAAATGAACAAGTTGTAACAGTGTGTAGATGTGAAAAAGACTATTCCGCTGACGGGAGATTTAATTGAGTCATTACATCACATATTCCACCTTGACATCAGCAGACTTTGTCTTTAGGCTATACACAAGTTTATCCAGTCCCAAGTGCACAAGGGACCCGTGCGCGCACGGGAGCACACTGGAATTTACTACTGTCTCTGTTATTGTCTTTGATTCACGCGGGTACCGCACCCGGCCCCCACGTGGCCCGTTTCTGATTTCATTTTAATAAGGTCAGTAATAATCGCGCGAGCCAGCGAAGGAGAAAACTGCTCCCGCGGGGCCCATTGAGAGAGGCGCGATGCGCGAGGCCCCGGAGGTGCCACGAGCTGACCCGCGAGCTTCACAAACTATCTGATCACGAAGCTCTTGTGTCCGCTGTCCCTCTGTCTCGCGGGACCCGCCTCGGCACGCCACACGCTCGGTCCCCATTGTCAGCTCTGGCGCTAATAAAATTGTCCCTCCTGCGGGCGAGGCTTGTTGGAAAATTAATTTTATCTAATTATATTGATGTCACCGCCGCCTTTCAGCGCATAATTAAAATCTGACCTGCGAGCTTCTACTTTCATTCTTTGATGGGGGAGAAAAAATCATAAATTGAATTAAACAAATCAAATATTAGGTGGTTGATTGTGTTTGGGGGCTGACTATCGGTATGCCTGTTTATTCTCTCTCCAGCGCACCGTGCAGAAAAACGCCAAGTATGTGTGTCTGGCCAGTAAGAACTGTCCTGTGGACAAGAGGAGACGCAACCGCTGCCAGTACTGCCGCTTTCAGAAGTGTCTGAGTGTTGGCATGGTGAAGGAAGGTAAGAAACCACACACCTGATATTGAAAGCAGGACAAGAAGTACATACGATAGTGGAGCACAACAACTCACCTTTAGCTCGTGATGATAAAGTTTGTCTGTGCAATCAGTGTTTAATAGGCCGGTAATGACCTGGCCTATGGCAGCATCACACACGTCCATGCAGCAGTAGCATAACTCCTTTCTGCAGTGGAGAAAGACAAGTAGAAAGAACAGCACACCAATTAATACCTGTCATATTTTGAACCTCTAAATCCAAAGTGGCTTCTAAGGTTTGAAAGTTGTCCACACTTTCTATCTCTCTATTTGTTTCATCATCTCTGATATCGCTGACAAGTTTTGCACAGCAGATATACTTTGCTGATGTGCAACGTCAGCATGGCACTTATGTTGCCCTCATTTCCCTCAGGTTTCTCACCTGTCTCACGTAAGACATGTAATACCCCCACCCACACAGACACACACACACATAAAAGCAAACAAACCCACACACTTCTCTGTCCCGTTATCACATGTGGGCAGCTCATTGAACAGTTCCACTGCCATCTGCTGGCTAGTAGCCTCCTGTGTAGGGATTGGGAATGTGGAACACTCCTATGGAAAAAAACCTCCTTTCAGTCGTAATTCAACCACTGCTAGATACCGATAACAATCAGTAACAGAATAGGAGCTCTTTGTGCATGTGTGCGTAAATATTACCATATTGATCTGAAAAACCTCAGACCTTCTATCTTTTTGTGTCCACAGTGGTACGTACTGATAGCTTGAAGGGGCGCAGAGGCCGTCTGCCTTCAAAACCAAAGAGCCCACTGCAGACAGAAGCATCTCCTCCTTCTCCACCTCTCAGTCTCCTCTCCGCTCTGCTCAGGGTTTATTCCCACAGCACGCCCCCTGACCTAGACTACAGCCAGGTACTCCCAACACCTATCTCATTTTATTCTCATTACAAAAATGTGTGTGTTTATTAAGTAATATGGCTGCACTCATGGTCTAGAGTTTTATTCAGTAATTCATCTTTGTCTGTTTCCACAGTTCAGTGCTGCAGATCCTCCCTCCTCCAGCTCAGATGCTGAGCATATCCAGCTATTTTACAGACTGCTCACCATCTCGATGGAGACCACACGGTGCTGGGCTGACCGGTTGCCTGGCTTCTCTGAGCTTCAGCGGGACGATCAGAACCTGCTCATAGACTCTGCCTTCCTGGAGCTGTTTGTCCTGCGATTGGCTCACAGGTAAGAAGCCAGAGAGATGGAGTCTGGTTTGTTCCAGAACAAACGGCATGATGAGATGATGGATGACAACTATTAACACTCCATTCCCCACTTACGCACACACATAGAAAAGTTTTTGGTTTACTTTTTCCATAACATTTTCAGTGCACTTCAGTCCTACAAATTTCATAAGCTGTGTTAGGAACAAAAGGCAGTTAGTATCCTTTGCTATTACAGTACAGTGTGTAACTGTGCTGGCAAAGCTGTGTGCTGCTGTGTTGGTGTATCTCCAGAGTAGGAGGAGTGGAGCTGAGTAATCGCCATATGAACCAAATTATGAATGAAGTCTGTAGCTATGACAGCAGCTACACCCACAGAGTTCCGCTCTGCTCGTCTGATATCTGACGCACAGAGAGCTCTGTGTGTGTTCAGAGGGCTAAAACTCTGCTAACATTGTGAACTGTGAATTGACAGGATCAATTCCATGTAAAAGCGAGTCAGCTGAGAAACTGAAAAGGGCTGTTATAGAAGCAAATACTTGTTCAATTCAGCTGACTGAAATAAAAAAGGAATCGACTTCATTTACTTCATGCGTCCAGGGATGAGTGTGTGTGTTTGTGAGAGAGCACGTGTGTGTCTCGCTCGTGGATACCTGTGGTGCCATTATGACTGCCCCAGTCCATCTCTGCCTCAGAATTGCCCTGGGTTACCAGTCTGTTCTAGTAAGGCATGTGGCTGGTAAAAATTATGGGGAGGAGGAGGATCGGGCTACAAGCTCATCCTTTTGTCTGCACTGTCGTCTAGGGCAGAAAACCAACATGCACACACAAGCACGCTTACTCATACACACTCGCACACACACTCTGATGATGTATAATCCCAACTTTCTGTCCTCCTCCCAGTGTAGGTCCAGGTGCAGGGTGGGTAGAGGATGGGTGGTGGCATCACAGCCCCAGCAGGAGGGTGATCAGGCTGGGACTCTGACTCACTCTGATCGGTGGACTCATCGGGGCCTCTCGCTCAGACACACACACACACACACACACACACACATGCTCACACACACTGCTCATCTGCCCATCAGCCAAACTCCCACAGCACAGAGGAAAACACACACAAACCCTGCACTGTCTTACTGTCTCCCTGTTCTGTGAGAGCATAGGATGCGGTCCACACTCCCATCTCATTGTTGATGCGGCCCTGCTTTGACCCTACGTTGAACTCAGATTCCTCCCAGACCCCCGCTCACACATATGTCTGTGTGTGCTTGTGCATGTGTGTGTCTGTATGTGCTCAGTGTGCAGAGTAAATTTGCTTCACTCCTCTAGGCTGGCATTGCTGTAAGCAACCCGTTACCAAACAGTTTCTGTGGTTATTGGTTGATTACCGTGGTGACAGCTCAGGGGTGAGTGGAATGTGTGGCAGACATCCAGCTGTGTGTGTGTGTGTGTGTGTGTGTGTGTATGCATGTGTGCATCTGCCTGGCTCTTTGTCTGCCAGTTTGTCTGTGTAGTTTTGCTACAGTCAGACATGGATCAAATACTATTTTGATATAATACTTAGTGTACTAGTTGGCTGTGTTTTACTAAACCATAACATTCAGAACTTGTCAGCTAAGACTCACGGATTTGTAATGTCAAATTGCTTGTTTTTTAATTCTATTATGGTTCCTAAGACATTGTCTCACAAAGTGAATTCTATTAATTTATTGTAGGATTATTCCATTTTGCATTGTTCGCACTTAGTCCTTCCAGATGTTTTATTTATGACAACATTTCTAATATGCAGATTTGAGACAAGAATGTTTAAAAGATATACAAAAGATGTTAGCATTAAAAATGACACAGCCTTAATGTTATTATCATACTGGATTTGTAAGAGAATAGTGCACAGTGCAGTGCAAGGTTGTTTTAGTTTTTTGGTTTTTTACATACATAGTATACAGCTATAGCCAGTGGTGTAAATTTTATGTAAGAAGTGGTTGACAAGAAGTCAGGAATGCAGGCTTGAGCCCAAAAGTTTCTGACGTGAACGTCAGCCTAGAAAATATTATTTGAAGGGTAAAAGTGAAAAAGAAATTACATTCACCTTCTCAATCATCTGTGTGCATGTGTTCTTCTCAGAGTGGGTGGAGAACCTATTTTAAACTGTAGTAAGGATAATTAGACACAAATGGTATTTCATCTTCTCCTCATGACTGCTAAACCAATGTTTGTGCAGGGTGTAATTTGAGGCTTACCCTCTTTCCCCCCATTTCCTCTCCCCTCTCACACTCTATTTTCATCATCAGCTGTTTTCCAAACACACACTTAAGCCTTTCGGCCTTTGTCCTGCATCTTCCATCTGTCTGAGCTTGGTGCAACCCTTTGTTCACTTCTTGAGATCTACCAACTAAACACTGTACCAGCTCCCTGAACAAAGCCACTTTCTTCTTTTAGGCACTAATAAAGCCCTCCCTCATTTAAAGCTTGTTCTCTCTCACTCTCTGCTCGATGGTAAAGGAGTGGGATGTTCTATGGTATGAGTAACTGATAGTTAAATACTTCTGAGAAGCCTTTTCATTTCCTCATTAAGGCTTTGTATTTCCACTGCACACCGCAGCCTGGGCACATTAAAGCCAAAACAGTTTACCTATCTGCAAATACACACACACAAAGAGCACCCCTCTGCCCTAACCCTTCACCCCACCCTGAACAAAAGGAAAGTCAGGAATGTTCTAAAATGGTATAATTTGGAAAACACAACCTTAATCAGCCACATGCCTGTGTTTGATGTGTGTCCCATTTGTGTGTGAGTGCACATACTGCCAGGTTTTCTCATTGTTTTTATTGTAATTGTTTCCTTGCCCCAGTATCTCAAGCCATATTTACAATACATGAGGGAATACATGAGGGAATGCTTTATTGGAAGGGAGATCTAACCAGTGTCTTTTTTTTCTTTTTCTCAGGTCCATGCTGTCGGAGGATAAGCTAGTGTTCTGTAATGGCTTGGTGCTGCACAGGTTCCAGTGCCTTCGAGGGTTCGGTGAGTGGCTGGACTCCATCCGAGACTTTTCCAACCACCTTCAGAACCTAAACCTGGATGCCTCTGCCTTCGCTTGCCTGGCTGCCCTTGTGCTGCTCACAGGTAAAAATACAAACCAATAATGTCAAATTTCAGATTTCAAAATCACCTTCAGGAGTATGCAGAGGAGATATCAAACAAAAATAGCAGCCTGTTTTTAAAGTCTGTGGTGTAGGGCACATAGCTGTCCCTCTCCACTACACACATACAAACACTATTGAGCATAGAAACTGCTTTTATGTAAATATACAGATACAAATCCACACACCTTCTTTCCTTTGTCCAGGCCGTTGCCCGTGGGTGGGGTGGGTCAGTGTAACAGTGATCAAGTGAATACATCCATTAAAATCACACATGCACTCAAAGACACACGTATGCGTTCTCACACATCTCTGGCTGAAACAAGAACCTGATACCCAGAAGCACCTGCTGCACCTGTCACACACCTGGTCCTCTAATCACTGTGTATGTGTGAAAAATGGAAAGATAGTCACAGCTTTCCCTGAGAGCACACATCTGAGATGCAACACAAGAGAGTTGAGTTGTCAGTAAAGTACATTGCAAATGCATTAGAAATAGTCAATTACTAATGTAGCCCTAGGTGATAGAGGACTCCTGTGCAATTAAGTGTAGACCGTCACATCAGAGTCAGAATCTGTACATAAATGTGTAATGGTTAAAATACCCCTCCCCCGCGCTCTGCCTCCTTACCTCACCCTACCCCCGCCACCTCCTCCTCCTCTTCCTCCACGTCCTGTTCTTCTGTCTAAGCCCTACAACCCCATCCTCTCTCTCTGGGGGAGCACTTAACTCTGTGCCTGATCGACCAGCCCACCGTAGAGTACAGCTCTGGAATGGTGTCTGCACTGTTCTCAGTGGCGCTCTGCCACCTCGGCAAAGCACACAGCGCACTGCCACGACAGAGCCACCAGAGCCACCATGCGATCGACCACTTCAGAGTGGCCTGTGCAGAAAGGCAGTCATCGATCCCTCCCCAGGAGCTCGCACACTCAGAGAAAGAAGGGTTAGGGAGAGCGGTGTGAGAGGGAAGCAAGAGTGTGTGAGAGGTCTGAAAGGCACAGTGAAAGAAGGGCTGGAGTGACTCTGCAGCAGCAAAGACAGAACAAACAAAACAGCCACATAAACAAACAATAAATACGCTTCGGATAATAGATACCTCAAAGTGAGACCGGTCTTAGTGACTGCCACCGTGCAGAATGGACTGCCTTGTGTGTGTGTGTGTGTGTGTGTATGTGTGTGTGTATGTGTAGGGCTGGACGCCCTGTTCTCTGCAGAATGAGCTAGTGTCACATTAAGCTTGGCACGGGTGCCACTGGAGTTGCTATGGGCAGCATTATGTGTGTGTGTGTGTGTGTTTGAATGCCTGTTTTTAATTTCATTTGGCAGCTCACAGGGCCGAATAATTGGCTAATTGTTGAGCACTTTTGTTTCTGTCAATGTCTTAAATTGCAGGGACTCTTTGTGTGTCTGTGTTGGTAAATGTTTATATCTATGTATGGTGTGTGCATGTGTACGTACACAGTGTGCAGGGGGCTTATTAGGTTAGACTGTGTATTGATCTGTAGTGAGTGAGACAGGTTAAGGCCTGTTAAGAACATGAGCCATACAGGCTAATGAGGTGGAATTCAATATAAAAGAAGATGTAGCTAATGCTCTTTCAGCTGAATGAGCTCTGATGTATGTGTGTGAGTTTATTTCTTTTTCCTGCTGACTTAATTTTTGCCACTTAATGAATTATTTTCCTAACACATCTGTCTGTCTTTCTACAGAGCAAGTGCCAGGTCTGAAGGACTCAAAGCGGGTGGAGGAGCTGCAGAATAAAGTGATTTGTTGTCTCAGAGATCACCTGGGTTGTGGCCCTTCTTCCTCTACGTCCAAGTCTGCACCCCCTCTGAGTCGTATTCTGGGTTTAAGGGCAGAGCTCCGTTCCCAGAGGACCCAGGGTCTTCAACGAATCTTCTACCTGAAGCTGGAGGATCTGGTACCGCCCCCTCCATTGATTGACAGGTTCCTGGACACTCTGCCCTACTGACAGGCTGGGCAGGGAACAAAGAGAGAAGCCTACGTTATGTCCTGTTTAGGCCTTTAACCCCCAGGAGCACGCTCACACATTCAGAACAGAGATTCACTCCCCTCTGACTGATGCAGAGCAGAGAAGGCCCATCAAATGCTTTTCACTCAATGGGACAACAAATCAAGAGCGCCTTTCACTCAAACGGACAACCAACTAAATGTTTTTCACCAGTATAAAAGACAGTTACTCAAACGCTTTATCACTTTTTAGTTGATCCTCCTGACAAGACTGAGATGGACAACAGAAAAATGACTTTCTACTGTCCTCTTTCCATCTGGATGGTCAGCTCATCCAGCAGAAAAAAAGAAACAACACCAATGTTTATGAGTACTGTTTATCTGTGTTTTGGCCTGGCTCATCCAGTCTGAGGACTACTTTTTTGTAAAGAGGAAGGGGAGGTGTCAGTGTGAACGAATGTTTTAAAAGCTGAAGATGTCCCAATGAATCACAAGTCGCTGTGCATTCTAGTTCCTCTGCTGTAAGGAGGAAGGGTGTGTTTTCATACAGAAATGTCAGAGGTCATGCAGTGTAAGCATTGACATGCTGAACCATCACAAAATAGGACACAGATATTTCATAAACACATGGAAGTGGCTGTTGAGTTGGGCTGTTCTCAAGTGCAATTTCTTAAGTGCTATCTCATCACAAAAGGAAGACATGGAGAAGGAACAGTTTAATTTCAAACTCTAAATTATTTTAATACAAAGACATGTTCTGTACTGTCGGTAGCTTAAGGAAAGTAACACAGTCTCCACCTGGCTTTAGACAGCAGAAGAGATACTGTGCACTAATGATTGATGACTGAGTCACCCAGACTTGAACTTGCTCTAGCATATAGTTTTTTTTATTAACTCATTTTTAAATCATAGGTTGAGTAGGGGTATATGGAAAATCGAGCATGGATAGAAATTGGCTTTGAAAGCACTTATACCCTGAGAAGGATTAGAAGCACAGACACACACCCTACCTGCTCACCTGAAGGATGGCAGGGAGTCGGGGAGAGGAGGGTGCTCGACAGATAGCTGTACGTCCAGGGGTGAAACATTCCGCAGTCATGCTCTCTTTTTTTTTATTTGTATCTGTGTGGAGGCCATGTGAGAATGTGGAGGGCATACCGTCTTTGTGTGTACACTTAGCGAAGCCAGGATCATATGCATGGTGTGTTATAAGCTGTCAAGAGCTGCCATAGCCTGTCAAAACAGCTCGACCTGTGTTTGTGTCACAGACTGCGGCTCTATGGGGATGTCCCCAGGCCTCCAACACCCACTCACAGCAGCAGTTTGAAATATGAAAAAACGCAAATTATATAGATATAAATATAAATATATATATATATAACTAATATTTTGAAGTGTTTTTAGCTTTTTCAAATATTGTGGTACGAGTTGTGCATTGTTTTTTGAAGAAGAGAAACAAAAAAGAAAAAAAAGTTGGAAAAAAAGCTGTTTTTTCAATGTCCCTCCTTGGTTTGAGTTTCCTGTTCAATTTTTTTTTCTTTCTCTTTGGTTCACTGGATTTTCTGTTCAGCACTTTGAAATCATAAACTAGTTCTGATTATTCTGCCCGACTGCCTCCTGTGTTTTGATTCTCTTTCACACCAAATTCAAATGAAAACTAAAAATTACAGTGGTTTCAAAATTTATGAAAAGACCAGATTTGAGCTGGTACAGGTAATGCATGTGTACGTTTCTGCTGAGACACTAAAGCCTCTTGATAGGACTCGTCTCTCTCCCCCATGGGACCCTTGTGCTCTCAGAGAGAGTAGAGGAGGATTAGGAGAGTCAGGAGGGGGAGGAGAGGAGAGCTCCATGTTAGCATGAGGTCCAGATCAGCCTCCACCCTCGTTAAACACCATCGATCGCCACAGTGACATTTCACAGCACATGCCGTCTATACTGTCAGTGCCATCACTCACTCGCCCTCCTACGCAACAGAATGAGCACTAACACACACACACACACTCTGTCTCTGATAGCCAGGTGATTGATAGTAACTATGGCGGTGAAATTGTGAACAACTCTATATGTGTGTGTGTGTGTCACAGAAAGCGAAAAAGAGAAGCAGAGTCAAGTTCAGAGAGAGTATATAAGTGTTTAAGTGTGAAGTGTACCACACCATTGATCCTCCACATATAACATCACACAACACCAAATCTTCATTCCCAAGAGGTTTATACTTCTTTTTAAAAAAACTGAAATTTTGGGAACCAGAAACACATTGGCTTCTAGCAGTAAATAACAACCAGATAGTGAAATAAAACATTGTATGTTTCTCCGCAAGTAATTCTGTTTGTTTTCATGTTTGTGTCACGTGACTGACAACAATATGTCCAACACCTCTGCTCCTGTCAGGAAATGTGATGTCTGTGTTTGATCAGCATGCTGAAAATGACCATTCACGCCATGTTTGTAGTGGTGTGTGTGTGTGTGTGCACATGTGGTGTGTGGATGTGTTAATCCTCCATGTACAACAGCAACGTTTTTGACCGACAGGTAAAATAACATGATCACAAAGCAGCGGGCTCTGCTTGAAGAGGGAATCACACATAAATGTGCACATGTACACAAATACACACAGTGAGCCGTCAGTCCCTCAGCCAATCGATCAGTGCTGACAGATAGCAGATACCCCCAGAGTCTTAATTAGAGATCCCATTAGGACACACACACTTTATTTTTGTAGCTGTGGATTCAAAACTTATCCATTCAGAAATGTAAAACACCCCTTTTAAGACTCTGAACACATAAATATATACATCAAACAGAAAGTTCGGCATGTAGTGTTGAACTATAGTCGACATTGTTGACTTCTGCCAAACTGGCATGATGTCAAAATGTGTGTATATGAAGAGAGGCCTGTAGGTTTAAAAAGTCATAGATTAGATGGTGATCTGAGCAGATATTTTCCACAGAAGTCATTTTGACACATCACAGTAGGAGAAGCATGGGTGTAATAATACAATTAATGACAACTAAATCCAAATTAGCTGCTTTTAGGGGTTCTGGTATTGGCTCATAGTCATTGTAACTGTCTGTCTCGCTGTCATTACCATGGCCTACTGGGACACTGGAATAGAACAACGCTAAGGTTGGTGTTATAAAACACTTGCTTTTCTTACTATGGCATGTCAAAACACTTAATGTGTCATCAGGATGTGCTGATCCCACCTGCTTTAAAATCAGTATGATGCAGGAGGTAAGACATGAACAGAGCTCCCTGCAGGTTTCCTCTCCTACTGACAAACTTCCTGGATTAGACTCAAATTAATGGCACCTGAGTCCCCTGAGCCTCATGCACCCACACACACACACACACACACACACTTTCTCACACAAATAATACAGAGGCAGACAGATGAGCCAAACACTGATGATTTGCTATTGAGACTTTCATTGTCAGCTTTATTACTCCCCCTCAGTCTGCAACTCTGGGAGTCCCCTGGAAGTGGACAGACACACACATACACAACATGTGTACAGCACCAGGGGAAATCCCCTGTAGCTGGGGACTGTGTGTTTTACTGTGGCCCCTTGCATGGAGCATCCGCTGAGGGAAGAGTGTGTGGGGAGTTGGCCTAAATGTCAAAGGTAAAAGGTGCTGAAGAAGAGAAGTGGAAACATGCAATAGACCCACTCACACTGGCTAATCTCAGAGTAGAGGAGGGGGAACCCCAATTATCTTTCTCCCAAACATAGCACAGACAAAAATATCATGTTTCTTTCCACAGGATTGATGCTATTAATACACGCTGCCAACTGTTTGAATTGAATGGAAGAAATGAAAAATTTTACTTTGCAAATATCATAAAATAAATAAAACTACCTCAGTCAGGTACTTATAAGTTTTAATATTCAGGTTTGTGTTATTCATTGATGTTGGGACCTAATTAGGATTTTTTTTTCCACAGCTCAAAACTTTACCATGTTTACATTATTTTGATAGTTTAGCCGTTGACATATATTTTAAATAAAAAAACAAAATTTTCATTACTTGTTACCACAGAGTGACACCACAATCACTTTCATTACTGCCTTTTATCAAGAGCTATGACCCCACAGTAGGACTGGTTGAAATTTTGAGGTTGAAGTACAAATACGCAAGCAAAAAACCCACCCACCTTAAAATTTCGTATTAGCCACAAAAATGCTTTAAAAATAAAAAAAATATCTACAAATCACATTGGTATAGTGCTGTTATTTAAACAGTAAACACGTTGTTTGAATATATTCAGCATTTTCCCTAACACCCTATTTAAAAATCTAAAAATTCAGTCTCAAAAAGCCCAAAAATACTGACAAAATAGCCTATATAAACTACAACATAAACTACCTGTCAAAAAATCTTACATTCCCACATATGTTTAGACATGACTAAAGACATGACTTCAGCACTATCAGTAGGAACAATGTTTAATACAACGTCTTAATAAGTGTTTAATGTAAATACACATAATAACATTTTTAATTAAACTTTGAGAACTGTGATAGAAAAATGTGTATTGTGTTTCCTTTTTGATGGCTGCACCTTTAAGATAAAACATGAATGAACAACACGTAAAATTATATTTTTAAAAAGTCACCACAGGATTATTATAAATATAAAGGACTATTCTGAGATTGCCTCAGTAACTTTAGGGACACTTTCAGTGGGACACATGATGAGGAACACAATGCTCCGTGGGTGCTGTTTGACGTCGGAAACTATTCTTGGACGTACTGGGAAGAGAATTTGTTTACAAACAATAAACTGTCAGAAACAAAAGCGAAAGCGGTGCTGAAAATTAGCAAGTTAGGAGGCTCATAACAATGTTTAGTGAATAGAAATTCAATAATTCACCGATATTTTCACTGGTAAGTGTCGTGTGTCCTTCAAGTTTTCAGCAAAGAGGTTAGCAGTAGATTTTGTGGATAAATTGGTGAATTGTACAGTAGCATCGCCAAATGAGGTGTCTAACAGAAGAGCAAGACGTTAACGTTAATTTAAACAGCTAATATGACCATGCTAGCTTGTTGATTTCAGTAGCTACTTTATCCAGCTGTTACAGAAGTGTGTGTGTGTGTCCGTCAGTGTCCATTCAGCTAATGAAATGTGACCAGTTCTCTCTCCCCAACACTGACTGTAAGAAATGATAAAATGGTCAGGAAAGTCAGGATACACAGATTTAAACTATGTCTTAAGACTATAAAAGTGTTTCCACTAAACGCTAGAAATGTCTTATGCGCTGAGAAGATTATAGTTTGTAGTCTGGTTTTACAAACAAATAATACAAAGTTAAATAACAGACAACAGCTGCAAATTATGACAGGTAAGAAGATGGAAACAAAGAATGATTCACATTTTTGCTTGACTTAAATGACTGATTTTTTTTAGATTGTTGGCAGTTTTCTGCTGATTCTTTTCTGTAGAGTATTTATTAATTAATAATTTCTTCATACAGGTTGTACTGGCATATATCATGACAGTAATACTTAAGTAACTGTTTTCAGTGAGAGGATGCTGGTATTAAGACTATTTATTCATCTTATAGAGTTGCCAGTTTTAGGTGTGTGGGCAGACTTGCACATGCCACAGAGTTTAAACATTTGATTTATGTGTTTATTAAAATCATGCTCTGCTGGTATTTACAGTGTCTGTGGGGGCAGATACATAAAGCCGAGCAGGTGCACAGTCTAAAGTTACACAGAGGTGTTGCCTGTGGGTAGTCAGCAGGACACATGGCAGAGGAAGGCAACAAGCTGACACTGAGGCGCCTGGAGGTGCCGGTCCAAAAGTTCATTAAAGTGGCTCTACCCACGGACCTGGAGAGAATGCAGAAACACCACAGTAACATACTAAAGGTGACAGCTGAAATCTGGCTGGACACATGATTACACCCTCCCATCCGCACTTTTACTTCTGTTACACAAATTAATAAATGACACTTTTTCTTTCATTTTCACAGTACCAACATAGTCAGCAGTGGGACCGCCTTCATCAGGAGCATATCAATGCCAGTAGAACTGTTCAGGTATACGATCATACCCTGTAAAGAAATTGATAACCAACCTGCCAGTAATTTATATTACCCTGTAAATTTGCTGATTAATAAGCTATTTGATATGCCCAGTTTATTCATTACACTTAATTTCACATCCATAACTACAGATGTATTTGCTATATTATTCAAGTCTGAGTCTGGCAGATATGTAAACGCGAGGACTTGATGTGACCCATCGTCTCTCAAATACCTCTTAACTCTGAAACTGCATAGCATATTGTTTCAAATCATCTGGAACTGATGTTTTACTCAATACTCACCGATCAACAGAAACATGACAAAGAAAGTTTCAACACACACTTGTGATGGGGTTGAAAGCAAAATAATAAATCTGTCTAAATCTACTAATTTGGTTACTGCATCTTCGGTTTTTATATAACTACATATACATGTGAGAAAAGACTGTGTTAGTTAAACAAAATTTACTTTTTGTGTAGAAATTCATTCTTATATAAAAAATCAGGACAAGAGAGGAGCTGCTACCCAACTGTATACAGACCATCTCTTGTGTGTGTGTCTAAGTACTTGTGTTGTTCACATGGTGGTTGTGAAACGCCTCAGGAGACTTTATTGCCTGGAAGCCACCGTGTCTCTGAAGGTGAAATAACTCCAAACAGGCACACACCTATCCTCTCACCATTACCCTACAAACCCCAGGGACACATGCAGAGTGCTTTCCCATGTCTTCATGGTGTTAATCCAGAGTAGGGTTAGTTTGCTCTGCTGTAGTTGTGTGTATATGTGTTTCTATTCCACTTTTAGAGCGTAGGTGGGCTTATTTGTTATTCTGAGTATGATTTCCAATCTGTTTATTCTGCTTTTCTTTGGTCAGTTTATCTTTTTATTTATCTGCCTTTGGTTCTCCTCTTAGAAAGACAGACTACAGTCTCTCCCCCTACTGTCTGACATGTACGCCCACGACTCAATCACCAAACTCGGTGACTAAGTACCTCCACCTGTACCACAACAACTACAGTGCACACTGTGAGGAGAGGAGCGGAGTCAATATGTCATATCATGAATATCTGCTATTGGCTGGTTGAGACCTGCTCGTGTCAGTGTGTTTTTCAGTGGTAAATATGTGAGGGCAAGTGTGTACATGTGTGTTTATTCATGTTGTGTAATTAGCAGAATGTGTTATTGGCAGCACGTTGACCCCCCTGAGCCCGGGTCATACTGCGGCCTGGAGGGCTGATGGCTAGGATGTAATCCTTCTGTCACCCTGAGGGCACGACGGGATGAGAGAGCTTGTTTTCCCCAGCCTCGTATCTGAACTTCAATAAGCCCCCCACACACATTTCTCATCACTAGAACAGTTTACTGGGAGCCTGACGGCATGAGCGTTTCTTCTTTAGTAGGGTTTAGAAGACATCATTTATTATAGTTTAGGGCTTGAATTTAGGGCTATTGGTTTATACTGCAGTGCAGATCGTTTGAATAGATGTTATGCTGTATTTTTTTCTGTATCTTAAATGTTTCTGATGTTACAAATGGATTTACACACACATTTATCTGGTTGCCTTTCTGACAATTAATGTGTCTATTAATCAGGGGTTCTAGTGTTCTGCCTGTGTTTCAGTCCATTCCTCCTTTTTTCAGACATGACACTCAGTTTTAACGAAAAACCTCTTTCTCCTTTGTCCCCCTGTAGCAGCTGAGAGCTAACCTCAGAGAGATGGAGAAGCTCTGCATGCGGGTCCGTGCTGAAGACGCAGAAGCTCTGGAAGCGCTTGTCACACCAGTCAGAGACAGGGCATCAGCAGCTGCACAGAACTTCCTTCTTTTGCACTCGAACCCCGTGACTCAGCCGATGCCACCACCAGCACCTGGCTCTCAGCCATCCAGCTGTGTGTCCGGCAGTAGCCATGTTGATAGCGAGGCCGGTGAGGAGCTGGTGTCTATTAACCAAATACAACTGCACCTTCCAGAAATCCCCACTGATCAGAATGCGGCTGAGTCCTGGAACAAACTGGAAGAGGTATGCATGTAAGGACTATGTTGCTAGACATGACGTCTAGCAATCATATTTGATTTTATTCTATTGATTTATTGTTATATAGACTACTTTTTAGTATGCAAGTTCAAGGTGTCAGATACTACTTAACTCTCAGTTCTAGTGGTGTATTACCATCCACCATGTTTAGATTTATCTTTTCACCCCATGTCCATGTAATCATAAACAAAGAAAGTTAAGATATTTTTCAGCCTAGCACTTTTTTTATATGTGCTTTAACCATAGCAAACAACAAATCTCTGCCTCAAATATGCTGACCTAAAATATCAACTGACGTATGCTGATGCAAACTCCAGGTTCTAGCTGCTAACATGGTATTTTCCACAAAGTGAAAGGTTTGTTTTTCTTTCATCTGAGAGGGGAACAAAATATCTTTTAAATATTTATGTAAAAAGGAGATGAATGAAAAGGAAAAGCACAGAATGAAGAGTTTCTCAAATATTAGTTAAAAACTAGGCTTTCTGTCTTGTGATTACATGAAAAGCTGTTATAAATATCATTACCGGGACTCAATTATATTCAAGTCTCTTTTCCAAGATGAACAGAACTAAGATTAATTTTATTATTTACACCTGGTTGTTTTCCTACTTGAACATATCAAAATAAAAGGATTAATATTAAAGCACTAAACATAAAATACTATATGAATATTTTTCATTTCATGCCAAATGTTGCTATGGTTACATGCATTATTTATCTCTAATTCAAGATTATCTAATGACCATCCACACCTGTTCCCGGAGACTTCTTATTTCACTAGTACATATCACATATTAACATTGAATCTCATTAGTTAATGCGAATATCAGTCCCTGGCATCAACAGTGTGGACGTACTACTGTACTAAACTATACATTTGTGTAATACTCATCATAATAAAATTAATGTGGTAAAATTTTCTCTCAGGATCTGAAGGAGCTCAGTGGTTTGGTGACAGAGTTCTCACTGCTCGTCCATGTGAGTATGAACATTGTGCCTCGTACTTTCTGGCTGCTACATTCACTTTTTGTTATTGCATGCATTTGTCTATCTACATATGTGCACAGCTACCCCCCTGAATGAAAACAATGTTACAGAGGCGGTTCCCCTATAGCGTTTCCAGGAAGTGGTGTGTATTTGACCATGTGTGTTTGTGTTGCCTGGTAAGGCTCCTCCGAGACGAGGTTACACAGATCTGCCCAGGACTATTGCTGGGGCCCCAGAGGCCCTCCACCACACGGGCAAGAGGAGAGATTGAGGAGTAGACAAGGGAGAGAAGGAGGATTTGGGGGGAGGACAGCAGGTTGTCTAAAGGGGAAGAGGAGAAGAACAAGGGATCTGTCAGCAGGTGGAGAACAGGCCGCTCAGATTATCACTCTATCCTCAGGGATGGAGAGGAGAAGCAGAGAAGCTGGGTAAGGGAGAGATTAACAGTGAAAGAAACTGAAAGATAGTGAAGATGTACTTTAAGTGAAAAAAGAGACAGAGGCATGAGGAGGGGCAGAAAGAGCATAGACATGTTGTTGTGGTGTCTCTAGGGTGAAAGAGGCCGTTAGGGGAATAATATTCCAGTGCTCAGCCACAGTGGAAATACTGAGTGACTATAAGTGCGTGGTTATGTCTGTCTGTACATGCGTCGTGTTAGTGGCTGTTCCAGTGTTTGAGTGTGTCTCTGCTTAACTGTAGATTTTTTCTTTGCACGTTTTCATGGGTTAAAACTAAATACATACAATATTATGTTATCTATCAATAAATTGTTTCTTATTAGTTATTTACTCTGGAAAACACTAAGGAAAATTGCCACCACAAGTTACCTGAATCAAATTTTTTTTTAGCTTGACTGAAAGCTTAATATTGCAAGTTTGTTTTATTTTATTTATTCACTATAACTTTAAAACAGAGACTTTTATATATATTTAATATTACCCTGGTATCCTGTGCAGAACGATCCTGCTGTCTGTGTCACGTTTGTCTTTTTTAAGAAGCAGTAAAAACAGACAGCATTAAATCTGTCCAATAACTCTGAGTTCAAAGTGTGGAAGTGAAAGGGCTGAGAAAAGGTGAGGAAGAAAAGGAGAAGAAAAGTGCTCTTGTTGTTGTTTGGTCACTGTGTCCATCCAGCCCTCATGTGAAGAGAGACAGCTGCCACTCTGAATATTTCATGAGATTTACACAATGCCACACACACGCACACACCCCACCCCCAATATAATCTCCCTTCAGTCTACCTACAGCTTCATACACACACTTCCCATATCATCTTGTGCCATGGAGTAAAATTTGGACACGTAAAAAAAAAAAAAAATGAAGGTGCACGACAGGTGGTTGCTCTTTCACACGTGTATATGCAGCGGTGCTCGATTGTGTGTGTGTTAATATTTGTTCCTGTGTGTCTCGCCCCTGTGCATCAGTCCCAGCAGGAGAAGATTGACAGCATAGAGGACAACGTCAACACAGCCGCTGCCAATGTGGAGGAGGGGACCAAGAGCCTGGGGAAGGTGTGTGTGTGTGTGTGTGTGTGCATGTCCTGATGATCTGACGTGTGTGTATGTGGTGTTTGGGAGATGGGGAGATCGATGGCACTTTGCCTCCCAGCCATTCCACAGCGTTTGTCCCTATTGATCCGTTCGAATATGGAGGAAAGCTGCAATTAAGGAAATAGAGAGAGGAGAGGCACAGAGAGGAGTGGAAGGGAGAGAGAGTGATAGAGAGGTAGGATTAGAGGTGTGACAAGAGAGGGTCTATGTCTTTGTGTGTGTGTGGCATTAAGGAGAGATTTGAATGACTGTTTAATAGTTTTTCAGGAGCAACATTCAGACTTCCATTGTCAGTGCAGTGCACCATTACACCGTTCTACGCGCTACAAGTATAACTCAGAGGGACAACTCAGTGCCCTTCACACATATTACACACTTGAAATGTTGAACTTTTTGTCTGTACTACCCAGAATGAATCACCTGTTTATCTCAAATCACACACACACTCTTAGCAGAGCCAGCCCTTTTATGCAAAGAACATAAACATGCTTTTTTCTTAATTTACCTTCAATTTATTGTTTAGGATTAAAGGAAAGGAAAGAAATTACCATCTGACAGATGAAGAAGTCTATTTTGATATTTGTTTTGCACGTCACTTTTAGGAACATAATGGAGGTGTGAAGTAATTAGACTGTAATTACAGACACTCAGCGATGTTGATGACACTGAGTCATGATGCTTGTGTGCTGAGGAAAACCTGTAAATGCTAACACCAGACAAATGAAATGGAAAACAGCATTTTTATAGCAGTTTATACAGTCTTTGGGCTCGACCATCAGTTCATCCAAATACAAAAAAAAATACAGCTCTGGAAAAAATTAAGATACCACTGCAAATCAAGACCTTGTCATGGCCAGCTCAATCTCCAGACCTGAACCCCATTGAAAACCTCTGGAATGTGA
>JAUMHL010000009.1:11987681-11997923 GCA_032362345.1 Sandelia bainsii | reverse complement strand
AAACATATACCTTTAAATAGCAAAATCAGAGAAACTGATAATTTTGCAGTGGTCTCTTAATTGTTTCCAGAGCTGTATATCTCACTTACCTCCAGTGGTATCTAGCTAAGCACACACTGATTTCTCCTTCTTACTGAGACTTCTTCCACACCACCCACCTGGAATAGAGGTGAGTTACATTTCTTTTGTGTTACTCACATTACTCAAAAATTACATTTTATCAGTTTAACAGTTACATCCCTTTCTACAAACAGTAGAAACCCGCATTTACACATGCGGGTTTATTTGCGTTGTGCTGTAAAATCTGCACACCTGTAAACTGTTTTCGCCTGGACTATGTCACTGTTCATAGGGTCTGTGGATTATCCAAATACAGCTCGACTGTAGCTCACAGTCGGTTATCTTAGGGTTTGTTTTGACCTGATTTCTCCTGTTCACATTGGACTATCCTTTAGTAAGACACTCAGTCCTAATGTGTGTGTATCATTGCCCACGCATCATATGAGAAAAAACATATGTAATATAATTTCAGATATTTTGATGTGATTTAATGCTGTGAGCACCACAGTTGACCTCACTTGTTTTAGGATGGCAGCAGGAATATCGCAATCTAGAAAATAATGAAGTTAAACTATCTGTATGACTAAATTCCAGAAAATACAGGGAATAAACAAGCAAACACGTTTTCTAATGAAATGTAAGTGCACTGACAATTTAGCGATTTCAACTTTAGCCCCATCATTTATAAATAAACATTTCAAATAATAAAATATTCTTTGCAAATGGGTAATTCAGATTCACTGATGAGAGGGTGTGGAGAGATAAAGTAGATGAAAGAGGATGTCAGATGTTTTAACGTATTTGCAAGCTTGTAATCTGTCATCAGGTCAAACAGCAGTACACACACGCGTGGGTATAGTCACACAACACACATATTTCCTCCATCCTCTGCAACCTGTACCCAGAATCCTTTTAACTCAGGTCAGATGAAATTAAAATTTCCTCAACTGCCACAGGGGTGGGGACAAGCAATGCAAGCTTTTGAACTAGATTAATTTAATGGTGAAGTGTTAATCAAGTGTGTGTTCCTGAGTGTGTATGTGTGCGTGGTCAGAGAATCAGTCATTAATTGCCATCAGCAAAGAGCACCTTCCACTCTGATGATAACAGCCGTAATAACACACAGGCCACATCTCTCTGATTCCTCCTAAATGAAGATAATGAAAATGCTTTGATGCAGCTGTGGAAGTGTCAGTTTACATTTACACATGCGGGTTTATTTGCGTCAGGTTTTTTTCGTCGTTTCTCTGTGGGTTGATGTGTGATCATGAAAGGATGGACACATCCAAACTCTTTTGCAGACTGTCTTGAAGCACTAAAGTGCTAATGCTTGCAGAGGTGTATGTATGTGTGTTAAACGAATCTCTTCTCTCTGTCTATCTAGGCGGTGGGCTACAAGCTGTCGGTGTTGCCATTTGCTGGGGCGCTGCTGGGTGGTGTAATAGGGGGTCCCCTTGGCCTGCTGGCGGGGTTCAAAGTCGCAGGGGTGGCTGCTGCACTAGGAGGGGGTGCCCTGGGATTCGCAGGGGGCAACCTGGTCAAGAAACACAGCAAAGCTCGAGTGGAGCAACAGATGAAACAACTGACAGCACCAGAACCACCAGCTGAACATGAGTCAAGCAAAGACAAATAACCCAATAGTTCTGGTTAGTCCTCTGACTTCAGCTGCAGGCTCCTGTGTTGACTGACCAATCAGAAGCACAAACTTGACTCAAAGAGACTCAATGTTAGACACCGTCACCAAGCATTGCTATTCTAAGCACTGTGCTGTAAAACAAATATGTAACAAAAGCCTTACTTAAGAGTCGGACACTTTGATGTTGAGATGTGAATGCCGTTTCTGTGAGGACAGGAATCTAATTTTATACACAAAAATTATTTTTTTTATTCTGACCACAGCAAAGCAGTTAATTACACTACAGCTTTTAGTGTGTGGTTTGGTCAGCTTGACATATGAGCACTTATCTTACTAAAAGAAGTCTTTGGCACCAAATAAATTAACACTACTTAACTACTCTGTCCAAAGCTACCACTAACAAGAACACTGTTAGTTTGTCCAGGCTGAAAGTTCACCTATAATAATGCATCAGTACTTCCTCATGCAAGAGTTCAACCTAAAGTAAACAGCTGTGCTACTGAAACTATGACATATGGAGAAACTGATCTCTCCAACATCACTGTGGTGTTACATTTACTTAATGTTAATTAAAGTGGTAATGTCTTAAGTGTGTTTATACAGATTATACTATATATTGATACAATTTTTTTTGCAAAGTGTGACAAAGCAAATGAGCACATTTCTACAAAACACACCAAAGTGCCACAGTCCAGATCCTTTCAGTGACTTGTGTCTAGAATCGGCCGTGTATCAGTGTCACTGCTGCTGGTTTTCTGCCAAATAAAATGTTTCTTTTTAACATTAATGCCATTCATTGGATGAACCGCACAGTAAATGACAGCAACAAAGTTCAAAGAGACTAACGTTCAAAGCATCAGATAAGACAACATCCTGTAAAATGGTTTTTAATTTACATTTTTTTCACTCTCCTTTCCCTCTGAGATGACAGGTTTAGAAATGGCATCACACTCCCCCCTGTTGCTCTTTTGTATGTGGGCTGATATGTCACTATGCAGGCATCTGTTGGCCTCTATGGAATGGCAGGACGCACAGTACAAACTTAGGAATGGGTCCCCATACTCATCTGGTTTCCACTTTTGGATTCATTCACACTGAATGGATGTCAGGGATCTAGACTTGTACCAAAACCAGTTTTAAGAGGCAGACTGTAAATTTCCACCAGTCATTACATGGGTTTTCCCCTTGTCGCTCTGCGTTTTTATACACTGGGAAGGACAAAGTCTTTTCTCCAGCAGCGTGATGACACATTTGACAACAGATAACAGCAAAAACAATAGTCATTTTATAAATTCACCATCATGTTAAAGTACATCATTTCAAAACATTGTTTCCTCTACTTTCATTCCTAGGAACACAAGTCAGAGGTGTTATAGCAAAAGTAACCACCACTCTTTGACCCTTACGTATTTAACTGTATTACAGTGATGGATGTAATCAGACTTTCTGCCACTGATCTACAAAAACACTTTTAACTTATTATTCCGCCCCATTTATGTCTTCCGCTTCAAAAACTTTTTTAAAAAAAAATACACGTTTTCTTTACAAGACTTCCAGGGCCTGCTGCAGAGATGCCTCCACACAGCATGATGCTGCCACCAGCAGGCTTCATGGTGGGGATGCTGTGTTTTTGGTAATCTGTTGCAATGCGCTACTGTTTGCTATGATGGTCTGAAAGATGACTCACTTTACACCATTTTCAATTGATTGTTGGCAAAAAAATCCCAATTGCATCCACTATGATTTAGTATTGTAAAAAGGTAAAACATAAAAAGATCCAAGAGGAGGAAAACTTTTTAAGCACTTAAAGAGACATCATAATCTATTACCATTTAGTACCAGGGAGCAAAGAGGTGCATCTCAATAGGCTGGAATAGCTCTGTCTCTTTATCTTCTGTCTGAAATCTTAACTGGAAATTGCGTTACCCCTTCAAAAATTTTCTATTTTCTATTCCTTCAGAACTCTGTATGGAGAAGATATGGAGATAAAGCTAATTCAAACAGGCATAATGTTATTACTTGTGCTATACAACTGAACTAGACTAAAGTTGGTCATATCGAGATGCAGCCATGAGGTCAGTGAGACTTATCAAATGTCTCCTATTAGACAGGCTGAACTGGACTACCCACAGATAAGAACCATACAACTGGAGTGAGGGAACTGTTTTGTTTTGTTTTTCCTACAAAAAGCAGAGTGATTAACAAGAAAGGAATAAAATAAAGAAACTCTGCATTTAATTTAGACCAACAATGAGACTCCCATGTAGCACAAACATATTTACAAGCTCCAAAAAATAAAAATAAAAACACTTCTTTTGATGTCCTAATGCCCCTAACACCCTGCCACTGTCTTCTTTACCCTCTCCTTTTACTCCAAAATAAAAATTGTATGTGAAAGAGTTATGAAAATATAGGTTATTCCAACATGGTTGTGTCATGGACTGTAATCTTCTCTTATCCTCCTGTTCTTCTTTTTCTCCTTCCTCTTCATCCTCCTCTACATCTACTCTCTATCTTCCTCTCTTCAGTAAGGGTGTTGGGTGTTGGGTGTTGGGTGTTGCTGCTTCGGCCTGTCCCAACCCTAACCCCCTCCCTGACCCCGGGGCGTGGCATTGAGTCACAGGATCACTGGAAGGCAGTTGAGGTCACAGCTCGTCGCGGTCCCGTCTGAGGATGGTGTAACGAGTCTCACTAGGCGCCAGCTTCTGGAACGAGCTCTCTGGAGGGCTGCTAGCTACTTCTCCTACAGGTTCCTCCTGATGGCAAAAGTCAAATTCAAAACATAAAGTCAAATTTCACATAAAACACAACTTTCAGTGACTAAGCAGCTCTTGCTGATGCTGCTGTCCGACCTGTCCAGGTGTGCTGTCTGTGGGATCAGGACCATGGTGAAACTCTCTGTGAAGCTTTCCGGAGTGAAGATCCAACACAAACTGTCTCAGCTTGCCAGGGACACTGCAAAAACAAACAGAAACACATTGAACACCATGCAAGAACATAATGTGTTTTATTAAGTCTCTCTTTACTTCTTTCTGTGAGGCTTGTTCATACAAGTGTTTATAGTAACAAGTCAAATTCACTAAGTCGCTTGTTACAAATCTCTCATTGAGTCTGAATGTCTCCTTTCGCTAGTAGGTGCACATTTGTGAGATTGAATCGTGACCATAATCAGTGCCCCCAAATTGCTTTACAGGACTGCATGTTCTGCTCCATTTGAAGGCTTGTTCACAAAAATGTTACCCAACAGTAAAAAAAAGGACACCACAGAGTTTCAAGTCCTGCCATCAGAAGTCAGCAAATGAATAAGAAACAAAGAACAACATGGTAAGTGAACTACATTAATATGCACCTTTGTACTACTTGAGTGGAATTGTAATTTTCTTTACAAATTACTACGTCATTCACCCATTCACACATCTGTGGTTGTAGAGCTTCCTGTTCAGAGCCAGGGATAAGTTCACTAAACCTGCACTTAATAGACGACCTACCACAAACAAGTTGTTGCCTTTCAACAAATATGAGGCACAACAGCTTGTGGCAGCAGCAAAGGACTCCCTGCAGACATGTCATGAAGCAGCATTAATCCATATCAACAGTGTGAAGTGTGCTTATTAACAACAGCTCATGAGCAGTCATATCACACAGGTGGAGCTGGTCTCCAGTCATAGCCAACCCTGTTAGTGTTAGTGTCAGCAAACACACGCACACACATATACATACGTATATAACATTCACTGTGCTAATGCAATTACAAGCTGTGTGCCACATGCAGTGGTAATGTGATGTAATTAGGTTGTGGAGGCTGGTCAGTCCTTGCGGCTCCTGTCTATCTGATCAGACTCTGATTGGGGATGGGGGAGGCAGTGTGGTGTGGGGCAGAATAAATAAGATTAAATTAGATTAGACTGGATTAGTTTAGCATTTATTGCACGTGCCAAATCATGTCACATTAGCTCCAGTGTCCTGGCCCATTCATAAAGGACAGATTTTAGGAGGTGTGACATTTTTCTGGTGTTCAGTGCACAGTGGACTGTGTGGTGTGTGTGTGTGTGTGTCTGTGTGTGCGTGTAATTAAATTAACTTAATTTAAGAAGATCTTGTTATGAATAATTTCACATAGGGGTAAATGATATTATTTAGCTCGCCAGTAGCAGGCAGTAATTGCTAAAAAGTGTCCAAATGTGCGTCACATATCACACCTATCTGACATGTGGATGACTAATTTGTTAATCACAGGTGCATCTGTGGTGAGTTTTTATTAATATTTGTTCTTTTTGCATTCAACAATTACCAGCCCATAATTTTGGAGGAAGGACTCATAGTGGGTACTATATGAAATCACCATGGAATTTATCCCACATTTAAGATATTGTGGGTTCCTCGTTTAAAGTATTATTTACTACATACACACACACTATACATGTGTATATATATATACTTGCATGCAAAACAACATCATTTTATAGACAAAGTTAAATGTGGTACTTACGAGAGATCTTTAAAGTCGGGAAAGACATACATGTGTCTGAATGAATCTATAGCGATAACAGGACAGTCAGCTGGAGTTTTCTGGATATGGAGCAGAGGATGGCGGAACTTATCACAGTCTGCGTGAAGGAAGTTTATAGACCCTGAGGAGGAGAAAGGAAAACTGTCACAAATCATGTACACAAGGCTGTTCACATCCATGACAAGTACAAACTGTTAAAAACACTCACCTTTCTCACTGATGAGCTGACGAGCTACTTCATGTTGGAACTTCTCTAAGCTCTCTGTGTCTTCTTTGATATGGAACAAAATGAGGAAAGGGATCCCTTCTTCAGTCAGTTCCTTGAAAACACACAGATATACATATACATTATGTCAGAACAAAAAAAGAATCAGTTGGGATAAAAAAAAACAACAACAGATTATTAACGCATAATATGCAAAAGCAGGGGACAAACCTCTCCATTTTCAAATGTGATCTCTCTAACCAGTGGCACACACTTATCCTGGGCCCAAGTGTAGGCTAGATCAAGGTTAGTGAGTGAGCCGAGGTAGACCATATCTGGGACGCTCTCGCCCACAGGTTTATAGATCATATTGTCTCCACTGAAGCGCTCAGCCTGAGAGACATCGCTAAAAGAGTGAAGCAGTTAAGAAATGTTTAAGATAATAAATATACACAGAAGAGTAACATTAAAACGGTGGGTAATGCATGAACCCCACATGGATCTAAAGATGTGACTCACCCAAAAGCAGCCAAGAATGTGCAGTCATCTCGAAGGATGTTGGCAACTTTTTCATATGTGCGGTAGTTATCCGAGTCCTTTTTTTCAAAGTAACCTATGATGTTTCTCTTGCTCCTCTGTTCAGTAAGAAAGCAAAAGTGTTAAAAAAAGATTTATGTTGTGGAAATGTGTATTTTAATTACTGCATCTGTATATTTACCACTTACATCCAGAGTGTTAACCTCCTCCAGTGAGTGTATTTCTTTCACAGGGTCAACCTGCTGTTGGCGGATGAAGTCAGCTATGGCCACCACTGACCTCTGACCCCTGTACTCTCTTTTCATCATCATTCCATTGCGGAACAACTTCAGCGTTGGATACTTGGTGATGCGGTACCGCTGGGCGATGTCCGCTACACATAGAGGCAGAGAAGTTAAGTAAAGAAGGACAAATCAATTGATAAAGAGGAGGAAACTGAGTAAAAACACATGGGGATGGGTGGATGAGGAGTGAAGCGGTGACATAGAACGACGGTTAAACCTCAGTCTGAAAACACTGCCTTCAGTCAGCATGGAGCTCTGATCTCCCACATGAAAGCTGCCCCCCACCAAGAGTAAATATTCTCTCTGCACACAATGAATGAGTGTGGGTGGGTGTGTGCATGTGGCAGGTGTCAATCTCCCTGCAGGGTGTCTCTAAGCCTCCAGTCTTCACAGGAAGCAGCAGTTTTGTCATTAGTCTTCAAACAGTTTGCAGGTCATCAATAATTCTCTTTAATTTGCTTTATCTCAAAAGGCTGAGGCTGGTGGTTTATGTGTCTGTGCTTTGGTGTGCTGGGCATCTATGTGTACATATGTGCACCAAATATAGTGCAAGTGGTATGTGTGTACCTTATTTGTTTCCTGTATAAAGATGTAGGGTTTAGCAGTGTAGGGGAATAAACCACCATAAATAACAACCACAACATATATATATATATATATATATATAATATATACATGTATATATTACAACTATAATAATTTGCATATAAAATTTATCAACTGTAACATTAATTAATGTAAGAACATTTTCCAGTCTCCGCTTCAGAAATATTTTAGCTTTATTTCACACTGTTACAAAATAAATCTTGTGATATCCATTTCTGATTATTTTTCATAAAAGCCACAGAAAAAAAATTATATTAAGTGTTTGTTTTTTTTGGCAACATTAGAAAGTAAACAAAATACAGAGACACGAAATACTCACAATGTTGGTCACAGTCGACACGAGCAAACACCACCTGCTTGAGATCAGGGAACTCTTCCCTCACTACATTAGATGCCTCCTCAAAAATTGGATGGAGCATCTGACTAAACCTACACCTGTAGTGGAGATAGAGAAGTGGTGTGAGGTCAAAAGGCTTTCCATAATTTGAAAATAAACAGATTTTCTAAACTACTAGACTCCATTTTGCAGGATGTCACTATGTTGTCCAGTGATTTTAGTCTAAAACAAATTCATTATCCAATTATTAATTACAACAACTCTGTATTAAACCTTTTAAAAATAAATCAAACTCTCTACTACAACTAACACTAATCAGTTATGGCGCTATATGGCATACATCAGAAACCTCAGCATCATGAGCTAAAACCCAATGTAAATACCTTTGACATATTATACAGCGGTCCAGTGACTGAGAGAAACCACACACTTACCAGTCTGCATAAAAATTCACTAATGCCACCCCAGCATTATCTGAAAGGAAACACACATACAGGAAATAAATATAAGACTCCACGCATTACTGAATACACTCATTATTTGTATTTTGCTAGTAAAGTTAATTAATTCAACAAATTAATCTTCAACCCCTTCAGTTTCCAGTCCTTGAATATCATAAGAAAGCACACAGAAACAGAAATTTTTGATTGCTAGACGGTTATTAAATGTTTAACTGGTGAAAAAGATTATCAAACAGGCCACGATTATAAGAAAACAGTATGTCAAAAAAAAAAAACACATTTCCAGATCGTCCAAATATCTTAATAAACATGATGGATTTCAGATGAGTGTGTCCTACAAGAGTTAAAGAGGTGAACGTTAAAAATCTGAGACGGAAGCAGTAGTTGTAACCATTATGAACAGATACGTGATGGCAGCCATCCCAGACAAAAGGACTTTGCTTCTCCACGTCATAGTTGAGTATTTATAAGAAAAAATTTTTATCATTATCACCAATAAACCAAATCTCATTGTATCTTGCAAACTGACTGAACAGAAAGAACTGTTACTTTATGAAATACCCTTATTTGCTTTCTTGCTGAGGGGGAGGGATTGCTGATTCTCCCCGTTTACAGTCTTCATACAGAGCTATGACAACCAACTGCTAGCTGTAGCATCATTTTATGGTGATATCTTATTTAACTCTCAGCAAAAATACCAATCCTCATTTTTTCCCAACAAGGTCAAATTATTCTTTTAAAACATTCAAGAGTAAAGTGTGATGTCTTACTTAGGACATCATCAATGTTGCCCGAGTCCAGACTGGTGATTTCTGTTTGTCCAGGAGTAGAGAGGCCCATCACCTAAAAACACACATGTAAAAGACAGATCAGCAATTAAACCATAAACACTTAATGTCTGGTTAAGACCACGTGGGAGTGAGAGATAAAAGACTGTGAAGACCAAACAAGCCTGTCAGCACACTGTCAACCAGCATATCTACAGACTGACCAGCTCTAACAATGTAAAGTATAAACAATGATACCAAAATCAAGTCATCCATAACAGTTCATGCAATCCTATTGATGCAGAACATAATGAAGCCTACCTTTGTTGTTGTCAGTTGTTGCTAAACGTGGGCTAAATAAACAGTAAACTATGTCACCTTTAAGCCTACCTGTAGAATGACATGCAAATTTCAGTATGCTCTCTTGATTACTCTATCTTACCCAGAAAACTGTGGGCTGAATTTCACATGTTTACACTGACATGAGTAAAGAGATGGGAGTCACGAAATAGCTAAAATTTAACTTTTGAGCAATTGTCCCTTCATGTTGACCAATTACCAAACGTCATTTTGATGGTGGTCAAAATGTAAACAGTGTGCGCTGCCGTGTTGTCTATACCTTCATTGGGTGAAGTTCTACACCAATTACTGATCAAAACATGCTATTTCTATTTCTTTTTATTTAGTATTATTATGTACTGTATTTGGGGCGGCACGGTGGTGTAGTGGTTAGCACTGAAGGACCCCGGTTCAATCCCCGGGTCGGGTGCCTTTCTGTGTGGAGTTTGCATGTTCTCCCCGTGTCTGCGTGGGTTCTCTCCGGGTACTCCGGCTTCCTC
>JAUMHL010000009.1:11965824-11987581 GCA_032362345.1 Sandelia bainsii | reverse complement strand
GCATGGTTGTTTGTCTCTGTGTGTCGGCCCTGCGATGGATTGGCGACCTGTCCAGGGTGTACCCCGCCTCTCGCCCGTTGACAGCTGGGATAGGCTCAAGCACCCCCCCGTGACCCTTACGAGGACAAGTGGTTAGGAAAATGGATGGATGTACTGTATTTGCATTCTTATGCTGTCAGTTATTCTTTTCTCAAACAATGTGGTCATTACACACTGCACACAGTTTTCCAAAAATTTCCTCATGTCATACAATTTATCTGACATCCTTTCTTTTAGCTGACACAGGTTGAACTACAGCAGGTTTAATTGTATATATCAGTGATAATGGTATTTCAATGAAACTCATGGGCAGAGTACTTAGAGTTTCCCCAAGATCCAATATTTTTTGCACTGTGTCATTTAAATCCTCAAAATACACCAAGCTTAAACCCTAAATAGCATGTAAACTTAAAAGAGAATATTACAGTAAGCCATTCCCATTGTCAGATATCACTGACATAAAATTAGCGGTTACCTGGAGAGCAGTATTTTGTGCTAGGCAAATAAAATCTGGCAGACATCCATTTTTCTTTCCTATATTTTCCTCACTGGATCACTCAAACAAGAAAAAGGTTGTAATTATGATGTACCAGCAGGGATTTCTGAATTCCAGCTCTGACTTCAGCACTGTATAAAAGAATCCAATATAAAAGAGATCGGCATGAAGAAAATTTAAGGACTAAAGTGACATTCACTAAAGGATGAAATGTAGAAAAGCGCACCAGTGTTACAGGGGTACTGACTGTCAAAGGAAAACACAGAGATGCAAATAAAAAAGGCAGATGTAGCAGGGTCAATTCATTAACTCTTACTAAGTTATATCATCAAGCCTTCAAGTGCAATCCCATATTTTTCTGCAATATATTAGCACCCTGTACCATCAGTGCTTTAAAGTTGTTTTTAGCTGCTGTGAGCTGTTCTGACTCAAGATCCTCTTCAAACAGGATATCTGGCGGTCACCTTCCTTGATGCTATAACAAGCACAAATATCACTACAGGTTCTAAGGAAAGTTGCAACAAAACAGGGAAACAGCCAGACCCAACACTGCTTTATGCTTTAGTAGTTTACCAAAATATGTAACTGAACTTTAATTTCTCACTACTTCTATTAATTTAGTATAGTATAGGTTTATATTTTTAATATTTTATAAATAGGCAAAATAGTCCAAAATATGCCAATTGCTTGTTCAAACAAAATTCCAAAATGCAAAACACTAACTTTCCAAAGATATATGCCAAGGAAAGACAGCAAATCTTCTCACTGGAGAAGCTGGGAACAGTGCTAGTATCAGTTTACTTTCATGTATGATTAACAATTTATCAAATATCGAAACAACTGCTGATTAATCAGCTACTTGACTAATTGTGGAAGCTCAAAAGAAAATCATGCTGAGTCCCTTTGTATGTAGAACAGTCTAAACAGTGAACAAGAGTCACTGTGCTCTGTCATACACGATGACACAGCTGCAGACTGATAAGAAAAGCCACTGCTGCTGTTGCTGAACCTGTGAAGTCACTTCTCTGCAGTTCAGACATAAGTTTTAGGTTTTCATTTCAGGCCTAAACTGCGCTCTGTCCTGTTCCGGGTTCTCAGCCAATGAGAATGAGCCACAACAGAGGAATTCACCAACCGGCGAGTATCATTCAGAGCGACACAGACACACCAAGAGTCAAACAATAACTTCGTGGATCACCACAATAACAATTATTAATCACACACCAACAGATCAGCACACCATATAAATAAAACATTTTACCTAACCGTGCTAGCAATTAGCAATGATGTCCCTGTATTCAATATGTATTACCACCTAATCCTAGCTGGATCCTTCACCTCCCAACAAAGTTATCAGGTGTCTAAATTCAGCTCGTTTTTAAAGTTAGGAGCATACAGTATGTTATAAGTTATATCTCAATTACAGACGAAGGATTATGGCTTGTTATTACACTACAAGTAGCTAACCGTACTCAACACAACCGGCTAAGTTGACATTGCAGCTGGATAACGTTAGTTATTAGCCCAGTTATGAAAATCGCAAGGTGCTAAAATGGCTGCTAAATGTCAACACTTCCAGCAGTGAGTGAGCTGACTCCTTAGCCACTTTAAAAGCCATTCCTCACGCAAGTAAACAGAAGCTCATCGGTTAGCTAGCAGCTAACTATCCAGAGGAGAGCTAACCAACGTTGCTTAACGTTAGCTACAAGCAGCTAACTGTTAAGACATGTTACAAAACTCAGATACAGACGCTTACCAGCAGTATAACCGTGACAAAGCGGACATCGAGAGAGGGGGATATTGCTAACAGTTTCATTGTACAGTATAGTTAGTGAAGGTGGTGGCACTGAGTCTTCCCAGTCGGTCTCGACGCCGCTCTTCTCGCTGCAGCAGGAAACCAACGGCGAGCCGATCTCACGGTGACCACGGAAACGCGAGTGACACTTCCCGGTAGTCGCCTGGCTTTATGGGTAACGTAGTTTTCGAAATCGTGCAACCGGTTCAGATGGATGATGACGAAAACTACAAACGTGGCAGTTAATTGCTTTACAGCAGTAATGGGAGTTGTAGTATTTTGTTTTCCAGACGGTGGAGAGTCAACGGTACGGGTTGGGAGAAAACTTTCCAGAGATTTTCATCAGAGACAAAAGAAAATCAAACGGTAAATATAACACGGGCGAAGGAGGAGGGAAGAAGAACTATTGCCACCAATAACGTTATGCTCAGTTTAGCCATTGTCACAGATTTGTTCTCTGCGCTTCTTTAATACGTTTAGGAATAACTGATTTCTCTTGAAGAGGGGCAAGTTGCATCATTATGATTCACTTTTTGTAATGCGCTGTTTTCCACCATTTAGCAATGCATTTAGTAGTGGTGAGTAAAAACACACAATATAGCACAAAACCTTGATTGCAACCTTACAACGACAACTTGGTTAACCTTCGTTAACTTACTGTAACTCTTATGCACAAGTTTCCCAAATCAATGTTCTCCTTAAATCCAGCTAATCTGTGTAACATTAGTTGCAGTGGTGGAAGAAGTAGCATACTAAAATCCTTTGTCCTTGCTGCTGCGAAAGTATCAATATCACATTGTAGGAATACTATGTTACAACTGAAGGCCCTGCATTCAGAATAATACTTGAGTAAAAGTAGGATACAAACATATCACTAGCAAAATAAAACATTCAAAGTAGTCACAATACACACAGTGGGCCTGTGTATAGAGTTAAATGATGGATCCCCCAAACATTCTGAAGGATGATGTTTTCTAATGCACAGAAAATGTTATTTTGTAAAACAAATTCAAAAATAGTGATTTAGTCCTAGTTTGTTTTGTTACAGGATAAATTAAGATGATACTCCAGCTTTTAATGATAAGCTCACATACCCACCTGATAAAAAACAATAACTGTGCTGTTATGCAAGGCCTTTATTTTAAAATTAATGCACCATATTTTCTAATATCATGATGTGTTTTATATGTAAAATCAAAGTAACAACATACTATAGTTGGCAGATGAATGTAGTGCAGTCAAAAGTGCAATATTTTCCCCTCCATACAGTGGAGTAGAGGTGTAAAGTAGCATAAATAGAAGTCTAAGTACCTGAGTGTTGTGTTTAAGTACAGTACGTAAGTTACTGAGTTACTGTTTCCGCCACTGTTTAGTTGCTGCTTAATGAAACACAGGTTCCACAGCCCAAAACCAAAGATTGTTAAAAAGAGATTGTTTCACTTCATCACATTATATTAGAATGAGTAACAAAAGCAAACTGTCACTCTGAGGCATCCTCCCTCTGTCTGTGATCAGTGTTTTGCTGGCAGTTATTTGTGTGAACAGGTGGGCTGGTCTCAGTAGGCGAGTGATCCTCTTTTTCTGCCCCAGCAGGAGCAAGGATCAGGGCAGGTAGGGGACCTGGACGTGCATCCACACCCACCAAGGATGCAGTAAACTGGGGAACATCTGCTCACGTGTTCCCTTCAATGCAGCTATGGTAAGAATCCAACACACAGAGAGCAGCTAACCAGATTTAATTTAGGGTTATAAATCCCAGAAGAGATTTATTTTCTATAGTTACCGGGTGTTGGTTACTTTGGTATCTACCCTGTTCTACCAGTTTGTAATTCTCTCTCATAAGTCAAGACCATTGAGACTATATATAACAAACATAATTGTGTCTGCTGTAACAGCCTAATTGTTAAAGAGATTAAGGTGGAATGTTGAATTGAATCCCAGCATTAATATTTTATGGACTAAAGCTGTCCATAGGGGGTTCACAGTGTGTGAGCAATTCGCAGATGGAGTCAGAGGAAGATTTCTCCCTCACCCTGTCTGAATATCAGTGGTGGAGAGAAGTGAAGCAAAATGTCTTTTTTAGTTGTTAATACTAGGAAATACAAACAAAATAAATATTACAAAAATCAAATCTACCTTCAGTATTGATTTATATCAATACTTAATGAGGGGGATTAAATAATAAAACCACCTAACACAATGTAATTCAATATTATAATTCAACATGATTATTATAATCTGCATTAATAGTAATAATATAATCTGCATTAGTTTACTTGAGTATATGTTACTACTAGTTAACTGATACTTTACATGTAGACAAAATTATTGACGTTAAGATCTGTCAAGTCAAGGTAAAAAAGTAAGAGCATGAGTTTGATGATGGATGTGACCTTTCCTACATGTGTCTCTAAAAGAAAAAATGAAACCATAACATCAAGACAGAGGTTCATTATTTCAAACTGGATTGGTCCTACTAGAACAATGTGATGTTTCTACATTACAAAGAAACAAATCTACATACTACATTTGTTTCTTTGCACTGGATGTGACATCAAGAAAGTAAAGTGCTGGTACAAGACTAATGTGAAGTTAATGTTTCAGATTTTTTAAGAAAAATGTACCCAACAGCACATAGCCACTAAGCTGTGACACAAGAATAAATGTAGGTTGATTTTTGTGAAACATTCACATAAATGTCTTTATTCTGGTTCTAAAATATACAGAATGTTGTCAGAGAGCCTCTACAGCTGAAGACAAAATAATGAGATATATGAGGCAAAACAGTGTAAGGAGTTTAGGTTTTATATATTAATAAAGTTGGGCAGTAATAATAATAATTTATTTTATTATTGATTTATGTTTTTTGTGTTTTTTATGTGTAAGTGTTTTTTTAGTCTATAAATATGTTTATAATTAATTACAAGAGCCAAATGTGATGTCTGTAGACCATGTGCGTTGTCCAAAATACAAAGATGTTCATATTAATCAGAGAGAAGCTTGTAAACCCTCCCATTTTAAGTAACCTTAGTCCAGGCCTGACTATTGCCTGACTAGTTGACCATCAAAATTATTTAATTTCTCTGTTTCATTTGAATAAATATGCAAAGCATTCTATTCAGACACAAGGCAAAATCTTTTTTTGACAGTATATAACCTTTTCTAGATATGATGCAGTGTCCTATCAAACCACATGCAGTACCACCCATACCCCTCTCACTGCACTGTCCATCCTCACCCTGTGTTTCCCTCTCCTCCCTTTTTTCTGTTTTCTCCATCTTTTTTGATTTTGCATCGCTTCTATTGATTTTTTGTTTGTTTTTCTAGCTGATAATGTCCCTGTACTCTGATTCGCCAGTGGGCACATTGCTCTCTGCACTTTAATTGGACATTTAATTAGATCACAGTTTTAGTCCAATTAGAGTCTGAGGTGTGGGGACAAGGGAATGGAGGGAAGAAAAGGCAAAAGTCCCCAAGCTGGTCTCTCTCTGTCTCCCTTCCCCCTTCTCGTTCTCTCCCCTCTCACTCTTTTTATTCATCTGTCTTTTCCTGTTCGCCTTGCTGTCTCTCTCCTCCTCCCTCCTGAGGGCAGCTCATTAGTGATATAATGGGATGACACAAAACACACAGCTCCCCTAATTCTTGAGTGTCTTGAGCAGCAGCTGAAGCACACACACAAGACAACAGGAACTGTTTGTCTGCTCACTGTTGCAGAAGTTGTGTGTTTGTTTAAGGAAGTGTTTCTTTATAAATTCTCTCCTGTGTGATACTGAAGCCAAAAATGGGTAGGTAAAAGTGTTATTAGTGTCTCTGATAAATCTCCACCATCACCTGACAGTCTGCCAGCCGTGGCATTGACCAGCCTATACCCTAACATACACGCAACAAACATTAACGGCATGCTGGGCAGAGCCCCACTGATTCAGTGGAGTGCTCCAGTATGATATAACTACACCTAGTGAGACTAAGATAAGCCTTATTACCAACAGCACTCACTTACATGCCAGTCAAATGCAGGGTATTCTGCACAGGTTTTAGCTTCCCTATGGTTTTGCCCTCTTCCCCCTTTTGTTGTCATAGTCTTTGCACAGAGCTCAGACTAAGAGCATAAACAACACTGGGCCCCAGTGGGCAAAAACACATGGGCAAATGTAAACACACACAAACACATACCTAGATGTATGCGGATATGCACACACTTATACTCAGGTGTAACTCCTCGGAGGACTCAAGTCAATCTCTGTGTCCCTCAAGCAGACACACCACCTCTCACCCACCACCCTCAGGAGAAAGTCTATCATGTGTCCCACACACTCATCCTACACTTCATATCTGCATCACTTATACAATATGTGCTCATTCCTTCTGAATATCTCTATATATGCATATATGTGTGTGTATGTGCATATATAGATGGTGTGTGTGAACGACAGGCAGGGGTGTTTAGCCACAGGTTTCACTACTTGACCCCCGTGGCTGTGAGATTGACAGCTGTGGTCCCGCCTAATTGCATTACTCTCCCAGGTGATTGGCTCACACCCTAGGGGCTCATTTGTCAGGATGCATTGTGGTAATGATGTAAATTAGCAGATCTTTGTGTCACTCAGCTTTCTCCCCCCCTGCTGATTGGCCCCGCTGTGCCCAAAGGGCTCAGCCTCCAGCTGAGGGAGCCATCTCATTGGTCCTTGGGGAACCAGGAAGTTCTACAGAAATAGGACTTTACAGATTGGGCATCCCTGTGGGCTGATATTATCCTTCCTCCCACCTCTTTACCTGTCAGTCAAAACACAGGGACCGATCCCTGCAGCTTCTATCTGCTATCTAAGACACAGATACATGCACAGACATGTAGGTGGTATAGGTGCCTGTTATAACCCCATGTTGACTAAGACCCTAAACACACTCTGTTATAAATGTATAAAAACATGATTATATAAAAGTGTGTGTGCACTTGTCAAGAAGTGAAATAAAGGCCACAGGCTCAGGCTATGTTCCCCACTGCTTACCCAGCATGCTCTAGCTCTGTCCTCTATCAAAAGCAGACACCTTCACAGTGACAGACAGCTTAGGAAACATATAGACAAATACACTGTACACAACAAGCACACACACACACACACACACACTTTGACGCCCTGGCTGCTTTGCCTGTCTGTCTCAATAGCGTCAATTGAAGTGTTAGTTACAGTATGCATCTGGTGTGTGTGTCAGGAGGCTGTAGTGTGTATGTGCACAGCACTCCTGTAGTGTTGCTGAAAGGTTTCGCGGGAGTGTCTAGATTCTTTGTTAAACTCACTGAGGTTATATGAGACCAAATATGAATAAAGACTAAATAATGTCAGCATCAGCATGAATCAATACTTATACAGATGCACAATCACTTGGTCTGGACTTCAACCCATGATCAATGGTTTACTCTGAGTTATTGTCTTCATATTAACAAGTGGAGTGCTCCCTGAGGAACACGTATGAATGGCTAAATGAGTCCACTCCACACCTCTCAACAGGATCTGGTGTTGTTTTTACACCCTCCTTTGTTTGATTTCAGACACTGCATTGCAAAAGCCTTTTTAGCCAAATTGGATACACCATAGGTGTTTATTAAATATTGACTCGTGTCCCTCATGTCAGTGTTTGGCCAAATTATACCCTTTTTGTGTGTCTAAGATTATTCATAAATCAATTCATATTTTTATTGTGGCAGCTGGAGCTGGCTTTCATATTGACTCCAAAAATGCTGAAAAAGATCAAGATAAGTCAACAAGAGTAAAGGAAAAGTTTGGAGCTCGTGTCATTATTGAAAAGAAACACAGCAAATATCAGATTGTCTCATTAAGATCAGTGTGTAACACAATGACAGAAACATGATATTGCAGCAGCTTTAGCATCTGTGTTATTTCTACACATGTTAGATATTAGTACTCGTAGACTGTGTATTTGCGTGTGCATTAGTGTCTGAGTAATCACTGTAAATTACAGATGTTTAGAGATGTTTGTGGTTGATTTTGGTAAAGCCCCTGTAAAAACTCTGTCTCACGGAAAATCAATCCCATGACTTGGCATATGTGCCAAACACGCACACACACAGACACACACACACACATCTTTGAATGCCGCATCTACAACGTTTCCCTCCCGTCCTCCTTGATGCGCACATAGACATACTTTGCAGTAAATGTAGTAACTAACCTGCATTATGTCTCCACCACCGCTTGGCAGAGTGTGAGAAAGCACTGAGCATGATGGGTAATTGCCATGCTGCACGCATGTGTCTACAGTGGCTACAGGAGCACTGTTTATGAGGTGATGGTGGGAAGGGAAAGGGGCATGAGAAGAAAAGATGGAGGGCACTAGAGTATTCCCCCCTCCCAGGTTTTATACTGGGAGTAAAAAAGTTCTCAAGTAATCAACTGTCCTCTATTTTATCAAGAATTTGTATCAGTTGTGTTACATAAAACCTTGTTATTAGATATGTTTGACGTGTACTGAATCAGATCTGTTTTTGGGACCGTTAATGAAAATGTCTTAGCGGAATCTCAGATTGTGGCAAGAGTTTGTGCCTCCAGCATTTATGTGTTTAGGGGTAATAATTGATTTCTGTGCTGTGCCCCGCAGGGCTTGTCCCACATCTCTAAACCCACACACACATGCATGCACGCACACACACACAGCAAGGCATGCTGCAGTATTAATGAGACATGAATAAGACATGAAGAGAGACCCCCCTCTTACATGCTCACACAGGGTCTCCCCCTCCCCAGCTGCTTCCTGTCTACAGATTACCCTGCTTTCACTGGGCTCTGTTTAAGTGGGGCCAGGAAGAGATTTAACCCTCTCAGCATGAGTACACACAATATGCATGCACATACAAGCGTGCACACACACACACTCCCTACTGTCATTCAGGAAACACCAGCTTCTTTATTACATTATCAGAACATTCCTGTATTATTGTGTGAGTGACTACTAAAAAACGTCAAGTGTTTAACCTCTGATATATGATCAGTGTTTAAGGATAATATTTTTATATTATTTATTTTATGTTTGCTCATCTGTGGCTCTTCTATTGAAGTAGGATTCCGATGATGTGTAAACTGACTGAGGTGCACATGTAAAATACATTTTCCCCATCTGACAAAATTATAAATGTCTAAATGAGTCTGTGGCAATTAAGTAATATTTCTTTTAGTTTTTTTATGTGGTAATCAGTAATTTACTGATTTAGATTTCCAGTTTATCCTGTTTCATTTGGAATATAAATTATAACATGCCTTATCATAGCCTATAATAAAGAATTTTGCATTAACTATCTAATATTAATTTTACTGTGTCCACTTGTGGAGTGTGCTTGTAACTAAATGAATAGAAACAAAGCTGTCTAGACTCAGCTTAATGTCATCATAATAAACACTTGATAAGTAAGCAGAGTGTATGTTGCTGCAGGTTGAGCTGTGACCTGTGATCTGTTTGTGTTGCAGGCCTCGGCGACGTCAAGCTCAGGACCTGGCTCTCTGGGCTCCCAGGTTCATGCTGCAGCTGTTAATGGAAATAGGAGTGCACTCCTCAAACTCATCACAGGTATGCCACACATAAGCAATCAGCTTCTAAAACATTATACTACTGAATCTACAAAAACTCCATTATACAGTGTTCAAATGTTCATATTTCCCCAAGGAAGAAGAAGAGAACGTTTGGATCAGAAGCTTGAATCTCAGTTGATTCTGAATCTTTTGGGTTGTAAAGGTTTTAAACAGACAAGAAATATTTGGAGCGTGGACGATATAATATGCAGCAAAGGTTACCTGCCAAAATTGTAACAAGGACATTGCATTGTTTTATGATATGAATTGAATGAAGGACACCAAGTAGCCTTAAGCACAGAATTAAATTTGCGTTAATATGTAGTCATATGTTCATTTATTGAATTCTATCAAGAATTAGATTGATTGATGGATTTTTGTTGCATTTATCCCAGAAAGCTTCTGGTTCGAGTTTAGAGTTTTACACAGAGAAACCAAAGCAGAGCAGGTACTTGTCAGCACAGACCCTTTAACTGCGAGCCTTTTGCTAAATAATGGTTCACTCCTCAGTGAAACTTAAATCACTAAAATACAATAATGAAACAATACTGAAATCATCTGGACATTTAAGAAAATTGAGTCTTACTCGGACATAAATGTATGGCAAATAATATATGAAAGCATTGATTATTCAAATATTTTGAGCTCATGAAGGCAACATGTTCCTCAGATTATAAGTCTTACAGTATTTCCTTATGACTCCCAGCTCCATATTTTATTTTAGAAAGTGGAAGTGAAATTCCTATTAAACTGAAGCTGTATTTTAAGCACAACAGTTGCCTTATAAAACTGTTTCAGCATATTCCGTCACAAGCCTTTTAATTGTATTTTCGCACACATATTGACCCATATCTTGGTTTCAATAAATGCCCTCTGGCTTCAACCATGAACTGTGCTTTGTTTGTTCTCTGTGAGTAGCAGAGCCACCATTGCGGGACCATGAGGATCAGTTTGGCCGAACGCCTTTGATGTACTGTGTGCTGGCTGACCGCCTGGACTGTGCAGAGATTCTGTTAAAGGCTGGAGCCTCAGTCAACAAGACCGACCACAGCCAGCGCACCGCTCTGCACCTTGCAGCGCAGAAGGTATGAACAGCTACAAATACACTGATGCACGCAGGAGCGTCCCACAGATGCTGACTGTTAAATCTATGGTAGCACTTTTAAGCTATAAAGTTGATCGTTAATTTACAAAGATTGACACATAGGTCTCACATAGACCTGTGTCTACGTCCTGTGTCTAATCTCACATAGGTTTAATTGCAACTATTACAGTCCATACGCTGCAGTGGGGAGCCAGTGCCCCCTAGTGGCAGTACTTATTGCCTTAGGGCTTGTGGTGGGGAATATCAACTGATTTACAATTTTACCACTAACACTGTAACTGTGACTCTCACTTGGACACGCTGTTATAAATAACAATTATTCTTCTTGGAAAAACTGGTGTTTCTCACTATTTTAAAAGGAGATGGGCTTAATGTGGATTTCACAATCTAGATTTAGTAAAAGCCAGAGCAGAAGAATATGTTAAAAAGAAGAAGAAATATAAATTTCTTGACAGGATGTTCTTTTCTCTCTAGAGGGGTGTAGCAAGAGAACAGTGGGACGTGGTACTAATAATAAAAAAGTTATTTATCAGTACCTTCTTTTATGGGAATGAACTGATACAAGATCATCAAATCACTGAAGAAAGAAGGAAGGTAATAGGTTACTGGGGTCTCTCTCATACATGGTGTGTGTGTGTGTGTCTGTTGGAGGGGTGGGGGGTTTCTAGTGATGGGAAGTCCTGTCTCTTTGACATCTGATCAATAAATGGCTGAGGCAGCGAGAGAGGCCAGGGATTACTGATCTAATTGGACTGAGAATAGGGAGGACAGGAACACACACACACATGCACACAGTCTAGATGCATGCTCACACACAAGATAGATCTGTCAGAGTGTGGAGTTGTTGAAAATATACAAAACACGCTAACACATGTCCATGGTCACGCCTGCATGGATGCACACACCCTGTGGTTGTTAAGACAGCTGTTGCACATGCATCACTCTGTGGCCTGGTGGTGAGAGGCCAAATCTGAGGAGGATGATGATGACAATGATGATGATGTGAAAGGGACGACTGTGGCTGACCACAGAGCTGCTGTTTACAACTCACCTCACACACTGAGCAGAGAGATAGGAGGAAAGAACAAAGATAGATGGCCTGTGCATTGAACCAGACATTGCTAAAAGCCTGGGTAGAGTGTGTGTGTGTGTGTGTGTGTGTGTCATTGTTGCTGGTTCATGACTAATATTGAACAGAATTGGTAGTTTCTAAGCTACTTTTTAACACAGTTTTCCATGTGTGTGGCAGGGAAATGTGCGTTTCCTGAAGCTGCTGCTGTCCAGACGTGCTAACTGGCTGCAGAAAGATTTAGAGGAGATGACCCCACTGCACCTGGCTACTCGTCACCCCTCCCCAAAAGCCCTCGCCCTGCTGCTCAAACACATCGGACCTGGAGAGGTTGACACACAAGACAAGAATAAGGTGCTACAGTACAGATACACACAAATAGGTTGTTGGAAGATTGACTTTACAACAGTCCAGAGTTTGTCCTTAGTTAGAAACCAGTCAGCCTAGGCAATTGACCAATAACCTGCAAAGAGATAACTGACTGAAGATAGTTTGTTTGAAGCTGCAGGAATTTGAGGTCCTACATGCGTAAACACAGAGAGGCAAACTCACACAGCAGCAAACAACAATCTGCAGCTTTGTCTTGTGTTCTGATGATAAGACTACAAACACAAAACACACAGCCTCCTCTGTCTGTTGGAACTGATATGTATCTGACATCAGTAGTTAGTTTTGTAATAATCCAATATGCATCATCAGATGGTCATCTGATGTCATCGTCAGATGACAGTGGTTTCAGCAAATCTTAGAATAGTTTAGTAGCCGTCATGGAGACAGTATCTGGGTCACAATCTCAGCTCACTGATGGATCTTCAATATGGGCTTTGTGTGGTGCGTAGCCCTCATATTTCCTGGCCATGTCATAGTGGAGTAATTTTTTTAACGTAAATGGAAACCTCAAACTTTGTGTTACAACAGCCTCCTCTGTTTTCAGCTCCATTCACTCTTTTGTATCTCCCTATTTTTTTTCTCTTTCTCTCTCTTTACAGCAAACTGCTCTCCACTGGTCAGCGTTTTATAACCGACCAGAACACGTTCGCCTTCTGATCAAGCACGATTCCAACATCGGCATCCCAGACAGTGAAGGCAAAATCCCACTGCACTGGGCTGCCCACAGTCAGGAGCCCAGCGCCACACAAACTGTTCACTGTATATTGGTACACATCAGAGTGCACACACACACTTATATGTAAAGTTGTCATCATCATCCTCTATCCTCACTGTCTGCATGTCTGTTTCTCCTGTTGTTGTCTTGCATGTGTTTGGGTGTGTGTGAAGGAGGCTGCTCCCACCGAGTCCCTGTTGAACTGGCAGGACTATGAGGGGAGGACGCCCCTGCACTTTGCTGTTGCCGATGGTAACGAGGCAGTGGTGGAGGTGCTGACGTCTTACGAGGGCTGTAATGTGACAGCTTATGATAACCTCTTCAGAACACCGCTGCACTGGGCTGCTCTGCTTGGTGAGTGAATAGACTTCCTAAATGTGACTTACTCAAGTCTGAATGACAGATAAACACTGAAATTATTATTTGTTCCACTTTCCCCCAAAAACAAAATTCTGATCAGTTTTTCTCATCTGCAGAAACACTGTCCACTCTGATAACACATTTTGAAAACAACAAAAGCAAATTTCCCTGAACTTGTAGTCACTAATATATAATATCATATGTAATATGTATAACTAATAATTTTTTTCAATCAGTCATTACTCAGTGAACAACGAAATACATCTGTCAGTATAAAGTGTCCCAACCTTAATTTGTGCCATTTATCTTTGTGCCTTATGTAAACATATCAAAGCATGATCTGTATTATTTTCTCCTGCTGCACCTACACATTTTTCAGATGCCTTGTCAAAATACTGTAAAAAATGTCTTCATTCTTTTTGCTATATTTGTGTGTGCAGGTCTTCCTGTGCCCATGAATGGGAAGGAAGAAATCTAAACCCTACAGTACATTACAGCATCTAGTCTAGATACATTTAGACATTTTACATAGAACAGCATTTGTACTGTATTCTTTTTTCAGTGAAAAAATAACAAATTTCAGAATCAGAAGAACTCACTTTTTACTATATTGCACTGCATCAGATTTAATTCTATTTTCTATACTGTCAAAAAGCGGAATACTGTAAATGTCATGACTTCTCCACCACACATGCAAACTGCTCAGGCCTCTCTGTCATGACCTCTTACTCCCATTATGTGCCTTTGGCATCTTTGATCCATGGCTGCAATTAGCAACACAGAGGTGGCATCTTTTATAGATGGATTGAATCGAATGGAGTGTTGAATGAGGAATTTGTTTGCACACAGGTGCATTAGAGATTCAGAATTATGCAAAGACTTTCTGTCATCTGTGAATAGGTGTTTTCTTTTTCTTTGACACAGTCATGTGTTGTCATGTGTGTTAACTATTTTGAAAAGGCTGTAAAAAATTGTGAAACCAATGGAAAAGTGTTTAAACATTTGCAAGAGACCACTTGTGCTGCGCTAAGAAGGTGATGATGAAGATCAAGTGGATTCCAGTGTCGTGCGTGTTTTAACAATTGAGCAAAACTGTAGTGAAATCTAATTTTTACACTGGTTAGCTGAGTCACAAAATGGATTAGTTATTAACCACACGATAAGGATAAGATTATGTTTTATTTATTTTAATTTTATTTATTTTTATTATTTATTTATTTTACTTTCATGCTAGAAGCTTAGCTCAAGAATGCCATAAAATTTGAGACATCCATGGTAACCAGATCATTCTTGATGAGCCCTTGAATTTTCAAACACCAACATGGTTGTAGACCCTTCAGGTTTATAACAACGTGTTTAGTATGTGTGTAAAGAGTGACAGTAACTTTGACTTGATGTGTGTTTTTACAACAGTTTTATTACATAACTTTAAAATTAAACGGTGCCTCTGTAGGACAGTATGGTTGAGCAACTGTCCAGGCTCCTTACTGCATATTGTTGTTATTATCTGTCTCCCTCATGTGTTTTTCAGGCCATGCTAAAATCGTCCACCTGCTGCTGGAGAGAAACACATCGGGTACTATTCCCTCAGACAGCCAAGGGGCAACACCTCTGCACTATGGAGCTCAGAGCAACAATGCGGTGAGTCATAAACACACAAGACTGTAAAACCTGCTGAGTCATCGTTATGCTACTTTTAAGCAAAACACAGTAATACATTTTTGTGTATTTTATATTTGTTTATATTATTTTACATTCCCAGAAGTTGTGTGTCTTTCTGAGAATATAAAGTTGTAAAGGCAACAATGTTAAGACTTTTAATTGTTGATTGTGATGTATGTGAGATCCAAGTCTTTTAGAAATTAAAGTGTGCCATTCTACCACTGATACTGTACTATACTAATATGTACTGTATACAGTTTAGCATTTAAACTAAATGTAATGTTTTCATGCGTGTAGGAGACAGTTGGTGTGTTTCTGTCCCACCCTTCGGTGAAGGATGAGCCTGATCTGGAGGGACGGACGGCCTTCATGTGGGCCGCTGGAAAAGGCAGTGATGATGTGATCTGCACTATGCTAGCCCTAACCCCTCATATTGACATCAACATGGCTGACAAGTACGGAGGCACCGGTGAGCATCTGAGAAACAAGAGAAACAACTGAATCTCATTTCAACTGCTTTGACTCTCGCACCCAACTCTACCCTCCTGTCTGCTTCCAGGGCATGGTGACTGATAAAATGCTCAGGTCATGAAACTGTACAAGCAGACATACTTTCATCTATGTTCTGTTTGTCTTTTCAGAGCACGGCCTTTTTCTTGTTGTAGGTTAGGGATAATGATGTGACAGGGGATTCCCCCAAAGGTGCTAGAGAGACTACGAGACAGAGGGAGAAAGGGAAGTGATACTGTCAGCAAAATTAGTGTGAGCTCGCTGAATAGACTCTCGCTACTGCCAGCACTGTCTTCTAACAAACACGCTCACATGCAGACACACATGACATACTGCCACGATCTGACCTGCGGGGCTGTTTGAACGCATAATCTCTATAGCGAAATTCCCTCTGCTCAACCAGACAGTCATTGTTTATGCATGCATAACATGCAACGGTTGAGTCATGCTAATGAGATGGTGTGAAGGGCAGTGGAGCTGACTGGTGTCCAGATCACTTCCATGCACTTGAATCTAGTCTATACTATCTGGGGACTGGAGAGAGGGAGAGGAGTGCGTAGACACAAGGAGGCTTAAGTGTATCACTCCTCATTAAATGTTTCTGTCTGTTTAACCCTCCATTGACCAGGCTTTAGCCACAGCAAGCGAAGAGCTGCGATGAATGAACAAAGAAGAAGCAGATGAAGGAGGAGCAGTTGCCCTGAGGGTGTTTGTTGTCCAGTTATACTAAAGACCTTGTGTTCTTATCTCTGAGTACTTTTTTTTATGTGTACGCACGCGTGTGTTTGTGTTCACACAGCACTTCATGCAGCCTCCCTGTCGGGTCATGTGAGCACAGTGAAGTTGCTACTGGAAAGAGGAGCAATGGTCGACTCTCTGGACGTGATGAAACACACGCCACTGTTTCGTGCTTGCGAGATGGGACACAGAGATGTCATACTCACACTCATCAAAGGCAGGTGTAGTTGGTACATACAGTATATGCAAACATTACAAAAACTAGACGCAGACTTGCCACTGGTGTTTGGATTATTCATCTTCACTGAGCAAACTAGAGTCATGGCAATACTGAGGTCCATAATGTAGGAAATGAAGGTGAGTGTCACACTGTAAGTCTTCAAATGTGTCATTTAAATGCCTCAACTGAAATATAAATGTATTCAATAGGTTCTGCACGTGTGGACCTAGTAGATGTGGATGGTCACACTGCTCTGCACTGGGCAGCTCTGGGGGGAAATGCTGAAGTATGCCAGATACTGATGGAGAATGGGATTAGTCCTAATGTACAGGTACTAATGCACATGCAAGAACATAAATTAAAACTTTTACAAAGTGGTGCAAGATCTTAAGGTCCCTGTTATTAGTCAAGGTTCAATACATATTTAGTAGGCATGTTATAGTTTCAGTTTCCAACCCTATGGCTGTGCAGTTCTAATTTCCCATCCACTGTCATCCAAGATCAATAATAATAATACAGTTGTCTGTCATAGCAAACCCAAGATGTCACTTCAAATCTATTTAATCTGACATTATTTGTCCTCGGAATCCAACTGTTGCATTTTTCCATCTAAATGGAAAATGATGATAAATACAACTACTTCTGTGCACCTCTGTGGGCAGAGCAGTAGTTAAACAAAACTGGAATATGTTTGGTTTTCTGTATAATTGTGTAACGTCTTAACCTTAATATGTAAAGTGCCTTGAGATGGTTTTCGTTATGATTTGGCGCTATATACATAAACTGATTTGAACTGAATTATATACTGTGTTTTAAATATCCACTCCCTTTTGCTATGATAGCGGTATCATGTTACCTTCAGCTACACTGTGAAAGGCATTATTATTATTATATTATTAGGATTGCAGATTTGTCCCCCATTAATTGCAAACAAATTAACAGAACAGCTGAATAAGGATAAAGGAGGACAACTGTGGAAATTATTATTTTTTGTGTACTAAGCAAGTAGTTAGTATATAATCAGGACCAACCTCATAAATCCTGACCTACTCTTTTAATTGTTTCACACCTGACTGCTGAATATGTGACTGCTAGGACCAGGCAGGACGGACTCCTCTGCAGTGTGCTGCTTATGGCGGCTACATCACCTGCATGGCCGTCCTCATGGAGAACAATGCTGATCCAAACATACAGGACAAGGAGGTAAGGATCTTCTCATGTGTCCACAAATCCACCAGTATATCCATCTGTGGTCTTTAGGCTTTTATACACAACTACAATATGAATGGATGCCTTTCTTGATATGTGCACAGGGGCGGACTGCTCTCCACTGGTCATGTAACAATGGCTACCTGGATGCTGTGAAACTGCTGCTGGGCTACAATGCCTTTCCTAACCACATGGAGCACACTGAGGAGAGGTGAGGAGAGTGCCTCTCATGAATGCACAGACATGAGGAGATGTAAATGGGAAAACAGATCCTTCAATGACACTTTGGTTTGTGTTGTCTAGGTACACACCCCTGGACTATGCTCTGCTGGGTGGGCACAGCGAGGTGACTCAGTTCATGCTGGAGCATGGTGCTCTGTCCATAGCAGCCATCCAGGACATCGCTGCTGCCACAATCCAGGCTGTTTACAAAGGATACACCGTCCGCAAGGCATTCAGAGAGAGAAAGCAGCTCCTCATGAGGCATGAGCAGCTGCGCAAGGATGCAGCCAAGTGAGTGACGAGTGTACACATAAACACAAACACACACAAACAAAACAAAAGATATTCTGAGGCTTTGGGCTTTCAAGGTGCTTGTCTTCATTAACGTCTGTCTGTTGGATTTTACATTTAGATGCATTGTGCCCATCTCTCATTACTGTTTCCTTATTATCTGTCTCTGTCGTCCTTTTCTCACCCATATAGGAGCAGTCACACTCTCTCCATATCTATCTTTCGTTCTGTCATCATGGCACACACATACATCTTCCCCCTGTCTTTATCTTTTTAGCTTGTTCTCTTTTGTCATTTGCTCACCAGTCTCACCTTTATTGTCTTATATAATGCGACATTGCGTTTTTTTCTTGGTACCAGCGCTTTCATTCAGATATGTCTCTTGTGAGATGTTTTTCTTACAAAGTACTCAAAATATTCTACTGCATCTTTCCATCTGATCAGATTTCTTTCCTGAAAAAAATAAAGTAAGTTGAACATTTGATGGTGAAATAGTACAGTACAGTATATCTGTCAAATTCCCATCATTTATCTTTGATCTATTTCTGTTTGTTTAAATATAATAATATGTTTAAAAAGGTTAAGGCTTAAAATGTAAATGATAACACATAATGATGTGCATTAACCTTATTTACTCATCACCATAATCCACAATCAGATCCCATTAAAAATCTCCATATTTAAAGCAAACTCAATGAGAGCTAAAGACTCATACAGTTGTTTTCTGCCTGGACAGTGGTTATTCATGCAGTGCATTTCACACAGAAATATACTATAAGCCATGATTAGGTCTGACTTTTCTTTGTATTTAGGAAACGAGAGGAAGAGCAGAGGAAAAGAGAAACTGTGCAGCAAGTTTCAGTGTCTGCTGCAGAAAAACGGAAGGTTTCACTGGTGAAAGTGAAGCAGGAGAAGCTTGCCTTATTTAACAGTATGGAGGACTTATCCGTAAATGACTCTGTGGCGAAAACAAAGAAATCATGCAAAGCTGAACGACCTAAGAACAAACAGGAGAGACACACAGGTACAAATATGCAGAAATCTGTAAAGCAGCTTGCACTTTGAATTGTGATCAAAACTGTGATTCTGTTTCAGCATTTGAGATTAAACGTTTTTGTCTAAGAATTTAATTTATTTATCAAAATGTCTTCTATCTCCACCCTTCAAGCCCACAAGAGCAGATCGTCCAGAAGAAGTAAAGCAGGTGAACCTCATGAGGTTCCTGAAACTTGGAGCCACCACAGTCACCTGACCGGTGACATTGTTCCTAGTTCTCCCCAGACCACCAGACTGAAGGAGCTTCTGTCACCTGTCAGCTGCAGCCAGCCAACCAGCCTCAAACCCAGGCACCCTTCGATACCCAAAGTCAGGGAACGACCTTCCTCAAACACATGTGCTCCTTCCACAAGTGTTTCCACTATGGACCAAACTGAGGCTAGTACAAGAGAATGCAGCTCTCTAAAAAAGAGAGATGGTCACATGAGTGTGCAGACTGCCCCTGAACAGACTGATACCCACACCTCTCCACAAAAGCACAGAAACCACAGGGAGACCACTTCAGAGAGGACCACTACCAAAGACCAAACTCCCGCTGCCTTATTAAGAAGCAGTTCATCTGTAGGCCACAAAGGCTCCTCGAGAAAGACTCAGTCTGCCACACATGTACCAATCTCAACACGCACACACAGGGAATATGACAAAGTGCAGCGCAGGAGGAATGAGGCTGCACGCATCATCCAGCGAGCTTGGCGAAGGTTAGTTTGCATGTGCAAGCTTGTGTTTGTACCTGGAGGGATGCTCGGTAGCTGAAGCGTCTGTGGATGTGGAAGGTTGTCAGTACCATGTGGTGCCTGAATGTACCTTCTCCCACAATCATGCCAACCCATTCTCATCTCTCCTGTAACACCCCCCCCCTTTTCAGTCTGGCTGCCATTAACACTTGAGCAGTGGAGGGAGACCGTGAGAGATGAGTGAGACAAGGAGTCAGGGACAGACGCTCTATAATCTAGAGCTTTCATACTGGTTTAACAAGAGGCTAAAAGTTCAGCCTTGCTGCTCTAATAGCTACCAGCAGCCTCTCTTTGCTGTTCTCCCACTCTTACACACTCTGTGTTTCTCTTAGAGGCTGCCAGTCCACCGCAGGAAGCCCTCTGTTTCCATTCAGCTTCACAATTATATTCTGTATGTGCTGCCTATTAACTGCCTTGAATAAACTCTGTTTACTTAGTGAGCATTAGTGTGAGGACTTGCCAGCTTTTAGACCTTTGAACACCGTCTGAGATTTTTTTATTGAATAATGTGCGTGTGTGTGTGCTTGCATGAACGTGTGTTTCTGCAGGTTTCGCACACGCAGACCGAGAGAGGATGCAGCCCATGAAGAGGTTGGCTTAAGTGATTCAAACCACACCTATAATAGGAAGAAGATGGCCACTCCTGCTAAAGTGGCATTGAGTAAGAGCTCAGCACTTCAGAGTATCTATGGTGAGATCATTTACACATTAAACAAAAAATATATATATATATTTTATTTGTTTTATAAAGGAAAACCCCATACGCTTCACATTTGACTTCAGTCCAGTCCACTTAGCTGCCCCACTAAGTACTGAAAAATTACATGATATTATTAGTATATTTGTTAACCAAATGCAAGATATGATCTGAGTCTGCCTGAGTGTGCTAGAGCTCACACTGAAACCATAAATACTTGAATTGTTGGCCAGACTCAAACAACTTTTACTGGGCTATTGTGGTGCCCAGCGAAACATTTACGCCTGAAAACAGCTACTCTGAAAATATCTGCCCACCACACCTGAATCAGTGATGTCAAAATCTCTATTAGTAAACATAAAATAACCACTGTTACAACTGCTGTGAGTAAGGTGTGGTCAGAGGTCAGGTTCAACTAATAGAGTTTTCTGCACCATGTGATTCAGTGTTATTATATGTTCCGCGTCTTTCAATCTTAATCAAAACCATAGTATAGCTCTTAAATTACATAAAAACCACAACACTGGTAACAGAGGTTTCTGATCTGAGGTTTTGTAGGATTAAAGCAAATGGCTGGAAATCAGGATGGTTGTCATACCAGTGTAAAACATGCTGTAAGTGACTAATTCTGGGAACAGGAACCTGTATAAATGTCTGAACGATGATTCAGTCCATGTACCACGACAGTATCAGCTTGGTTGCCTGCGTGGAACCTCTGGTAGGGTTTCACCCCGAGACAGGCATGACCTTCATCACACATCACCAGGTGATGATAGGAGGACGCAGAAACTTTGTTGCGCTAAAACATACAAGCACTTAGAACCTCTCTGCGGGGGGGGGGGGGGCGGGGGGGGGGGGGGGGGGGGGGG
>JAUMHL010000009.1:11944742-11965814 GCA_032362345.1 Sandelia bainsii | reverse complement strand
GGCCCCCCCCCCCCCCCCCCCAACTCCTTGTTCCAACCTTACCTTCTGACGTGGTTTTCCCCTCCCCCTTTTCACCTCACCTCCCTCGCTCTCTCTGTCTTTCTCTGACAGTCCTGGCACTGTGAAAAGTTCAGAGCTGTCAGGGGGAATGTCAGACGACTGCGTAGAGCTATCTGCAGCACACACACATCCATGAGACTGACTCTCATTCTCTTTTCATTATTTTACAAAAAGCAGATGGACAGTTGACACACATCTCCGGACTGGGCTACACCACTGGCAACCATCCTAAACCATTTTCTAAATTGACTGTTAATTATTTTATCACAAATGCATCTTTAATATCAGTTTATCTATTTCTAGCTCAAGAGAGGGAGATAATTAAGCCCAATTATTATTTTTTCACTGTGGTCATCCAAAATAGAAGTGGAGTGGTGAAGTTTACAGACTCCAAGTAGCTTTATAACATATAACAGTTTGCCAGTTACTGAAACCAGACTTGTAGGAAGATCATTTGTGCTGAAGAATAAAGTAATTATGACTAAAATACATTTTGTAGGTCAAACTGTACATGACATAGTATTAGATGTGTTGGAAGTAACTGTAGTAGAATACCAGCAAGTGTCTTAAATCAGTGACAAATAATCCCCTAAATACACCAATAGTAGTTTAATATATTGAGTGTTTGTTTGTGATCACTATGGATAAGAAAAAAATTATTTTAAGGCCCCAGCGAGATTCGAACTCGCGACCCCTGGTTTACAAGACCAGTGCTCTAACCACTGAGCTATAGGGCCTTTGATAACAACTGTTGTCAAACATCAACATATAAAGATTACACCCTGTATTGAACTGTAGGCATGAGGCCTGACTAGATCAACCGGTTACCACTGTCCCAGGCTTTGTTATGCAGCTTCTGCTACCAGAATTTAGAAACTCCTGGTTCAGCTGCAAACTTAAATGGAGCTATCATCCAAACACTTTCTTTTGTCCTTTAGGCAACCCTATGGCCAGACAAGGCCGTTCATTCCGGGGATCACAGTCTCAGCTGCTCCTGGACATGCCGCTTCGCACCCAGAGCCAGTGTAAGAGCATGCACATATAGAAACACACGCTTCTAATCAAGCTAAAGTCTCTATGAGTCATTTTATGTTTGTATGTTACAGTGAGTGGCATAGACTGTGTACACCTGACTGACATGGTGAATCAAGCCAAGCAGTATTCTTACCACCTGAGACCACATAGTGCTGGACAGGGGACCAGAGGCCGAGGAAAACATTGAAGCTGCACATGCCCACACACACACATGTTTTTTTAGGTTTTCTCAGCTAGCTGGCAGCCTTACTTCTATAGAATTACTATACACATTGTTTGCTCAATGTGCCGAGCTTTCTAAAATTAAGCCATATGACATCAGAGCCATGACCTCACAGGGTGGGGTTAAGTCTGCCGAAATACTGTGTGTGTAAAAGATAACCTTTCATCCATTGTGGAAGGAGCACATACACACTCAATCTTCCCCATTCTCCATCGCTCTTGCACACACACTGAGATAACCTTTCCTCCTGCTGTGGAGAATGAGGCAGTCTATCAACAGCCGGTCATACAGATAGCCCACCTGCAGACACAGAAACACACACACACTGCTCTCAACACATCAGTGGGGTCTTTAAGTGCTTTTCCTCTCAAGGAAAAGGTATATTTCCAAGCTATGCAGTTTTTATTTACACACCATTAATCCTTATTGTGTGATTATAATATATACCTCAATATTTCTTGCCTTTTATTGTATTATAAAAGAAGTAAAATAAAAATTAAAACAAAAAGCTGTGCACTTAGATTTAGCTTTATTTTGCCTTTATTGAGTTTTTTTCTTTTTCCTTTTGACCTTTTTTTTTAACAAATCAAAAGCCACCGGGGTCTCCAGTAAGCACCTGACAATATTCAATATATGATGCTCAGAAGAGACAAAAAGAGAACAGTAACCAGGCTAAGAAAAAAGCAAAGAGGCAGCTTAAGACACAGAATTTTTTTTTCCTCAAAAGAAGAATGTGGAGTTTTCATTGTCTCACAATCAAAACACTTCATCGCTATTGAGCTGCGTGGGTGTTTGTTTTGTTCAAAGTGAAGTGTAAGATGTCTGAGGGTGAACTGATCAACACACCAGGTAATTGTCTGGTGAGTGCGTCAGTCAGTACATGTCTCGAAGGCCCAGGTTTCCACGATGAGCGGAAGAGCTGTGAGCCACGGTGATGCTATAACTATACAGCAAGTCTGTCACCCACTGCTCCCTGGTCGCTCCCCGGGAGTACCTCTGAAATACACACACACACAAAGTTTAGTCAGGTGACCAACCTTCATTTGAACTATACAAAAATCTATCCCTGTGAATTACAAGCGTGTGTACCGTGAGCTGCTGTATGATCTCTTGCAGCAGAGCGGCATTGGCCAGCAGCTGGTTGTGGAGCGGCGTGTGCTGCAGCAGCATTGACAGGATCTGCCCAAGCTGTGGCAGCTCCTCCTCACTCAGATCTCCAACACACAACAACTGCAGAACCATCCTCAGCAGGCGAGGAACAGTGCTCAGCGCTGACACACAAGCACCCCAAATTGCTTCTCTGCATATGAGTCACAAAGGTTTTTTTAAACCTAAATGTTGTAAATCTTTATCACAATGACAAACAAAAGAACTGGTCTTATCAAAAGTCAAGATTCATATCAACAGAAGATAATTTACAAACACACATGAGCAAAGGACTGAAGTCTTTCAACACACCTTCTGTGGTTGGTTTCAGCAGGTGCTTCTTGTTGCAGGGTGATGAGCAGAGCCAGCAGACTAAGGCAGCACTGAGACAAGAAGCGCAGCACAAGATCAATGGGTTGGACAGACATGTCCAGTAATCTGGACACCGCTCTGAGCAGCCCTGCCGCCATACTGTCAGGAACCACCCCCAACTTGGTCTGAGAGAGATGCAGAAAACATATACAGCATGTTAATTCAGTTTTTATTATTTTTTTGCACAGCAGAGAAAATTTCTGTAAAAAAACTGTGCAGTTTGATTAACTTATTGATATAAAATATGTATACACTCTGCACCACAAACAGTTAATGTAAAAAGCAATAAAGCTCAATTAGTTATTTTGACTGTGGTCATCCAATATTGTACATACAAAATTAGAGTGGTGACATTTACAGGTTTTCAGCTTGATTTATAACATGAATTACTGAAAACTGTCTTGTAAAATTATACATAAATTATTAAATTCCTAGCATGTTTTTATTCTTGACAAGTTTGGGTCTTATCAGGGCTCTTAGTTTGTAGTAACTCATAATTTACAGAACCCGAATGGTAATTGCTTGTGTCTTCTTGTAAGTCGCTTTGGATAAAAGCGCCAAGTAAAGTAAATTATTCGATTGTTACCAAAGAATAAAAGTAATTATGACTAAAACAAATATTATAGGTCAAATTGTACCTCTCTGAAAAGTATTTATAAACAAGTATATAAAGTATAAACAAATGTTTTCAATCAGTGACAAGTTTAATATATTGAGCATTTGTGAATACTATGGATTTTAAAAAAAAAGTATAATTCTAAGGCCCCAGCGAGATTCGAACTCGCGACCCCTGGTTTACAAGACCAGTGCTCTAACCACTGAGCTATAGGGCCTTTGTTAAAACTTATGAAGTGAGATCCATCTATAAAGACTGCACCTTGAACAACTATGGGTGTGACTACCTGACTAGATCAACCAGTTACAGGAGAGTCCCAGACAATAGCTGTGTAAATTCACATGATTTAACTGCAAATCTAAATTTCACTATCATCTAAACATTTTTCTTTTTTGTCCTTCGCCAGACAAGGATAGACAAGGGTATAAAAGTCTGTGCTGCTGCTGGACATGCTACTAAGCACCCAGAGCAACACAAGGAATAAAGCACTAAACCAAATACGACTATTGTGAGGTTCCTGCTAAAAATTATTTCTTACCAGGTATTTGAACATGCCATTTTGCAAGATGTCAAAGCACTGAGACTTCGAACCCAGAGTTTCCAGACAGTGGCACACTTCCTATGAATCAAACAAACAGTTAATAAAAAATAAAGTAATACAGTTTTCCCATCTGGTATTTTGCAAAATCTCACAGCACTGGACTAGAAAGACGTGCATAGGAGAACTACACCATTCACAGCTCCACATATTTTCCTCAATAGAGCTGTGACTCCATAGAGAGTACAGATTCTTTTTTACATTTTCTTTATCTAGTAATGCTCAACTTAAACCAAACACAAACTAAGTTTATTTTCAAATACTGCCATGGAGTAGCTGATTGACCAAAACCCCATTTTCCAAAGCTTATGTATAATGTCATGTAATTAGAGCTGATAGATCTCCTTAAACAATGTTGTATTAAGAAAAACACGGTAGGGTAGAAACAGCAGTAATGATTTTAGAAGACTGTAGAGCAAATTAATGAAAAACCTAGACCTGCATTTCAGACAAACCGCATTACTACTGATATGAATAGAACTTCAGAGGGCAACTGTGTGGATAAAGTGAAGCCATCCCTGCTCATCAGTGCTTTACCAAAGAGTCTGTACACAGCATCTAAATCTCAATCTTGCTGAAATGGAGGCAGTAATGGTTACAGGTTTAAGAAGTCATCACACCAGCAACTTTAAAATAAAAAAAGAAAAGAAAAATAAAGCTGAACTTTTTCTCATTAACTTCAAATCTTAATAAAATTTCTCATTAGTTTTTATCAAATTGAGATGTGTGTTTGCTTAAGTGCAGCAGTGTGTGTCAGGACTGTTGGCATTCTCCCCGTCATTAAAAACAATCCCGTCTCATTAGTCAAACCAGAGTTGACGCAGTTCGTTCCTTAATGCCACCCCCCCTTGCCACCATGTGTCTCCTTCCTGCCACTTGTCTGTGATTGACTCAGACAGGGAGATGAGAGACGCAGGATCTGAGGCCTTAATTTAGGAGCTGAATTAGTGATTATAAGCCCCCTACTTTCTCACACACACTTGCCTCAGGGCATAGTTATGTTAACGGTAATTTCTGTGCAGAAATGTCACACTCCCATCATGCCGTGGGCTCTCATTAGCATTTGTGCATATCCGCTATGCCCGATAACCACACATCTCCAACCTGTGCAACGCGATAAAGTTTCCCCTCTCAGCTGGAGTGCCACGATAAAGCTTCCACCCTCTGAGCTCTATGAGAGAGACAGAACGGAGGGGGACTGACCGACCACAGCTGTGTCCAGAATATCAACAATTTTCAAAACAATATTTTTTCTTCCTCTGCCTTCACTTCCTAGTCTCCATCCCTATTAAATGTATATTTTTTAGTGTTTCTGAATGGCACATAGTGAGAGGAATGTATGTGAGGTTTAGGGGAAACTGTAAGAGAGACTGTGCAGAGAACACACCTCAACAATGTCCCAGTGGTGTGTGAACTGCTCCAGCTGGGTGGGATAGAGGCTGAGAGGTGACAGAGGGGAGCGAGGCAGGGCACTCTCATGACCAGCCACCTGCAGAGAGGCGAGTTTGTCAGACGAGAAGCCTGTAAGGGTGGAGAACAGGAAGCTGATGTAGTCCACATCCTGCAGAGCTGCTTCCTGGCTCCCAACTGACCATCCACTCAAAGATGACCTGGAGAAAATGATAATTCAGCAAGATATATAATTATTAATTCACAGCCACAACTATCAATTTTAACATCTTTATAGACACACCAGTTATTATTTACTGTCTTATAACATTTCTTGATTCGTAGGTTTTGTAAGAGCATAATATTGACTGTAACAGTGTATTGAAATACAGTTATGAAAAAATTTGTCCTTGTCCTGAGGGGAGGATAGATCTGTAACAGTATGAAATGTGCGTGAATAACAGTGTGTTTTGTGAAGCCCAGGAGGCACATGCAGACAGTCTTCTCAATACTCCATGACGACGCTGCATTCCAGCCTCCCAAAGAGCTCTTTGTATCATAGCCACTACACACACACACACACACACACAGTCCCATTCGAACTCAGCACTCCCTCCACTCAAAATTTGTATAACACTGCCCCACTGACATAAGCAAAAGGTCAGACACACATGCAACCAGCTCAACACACACACACACACACAAGGTATGAAGTGGGTGTGTAATGGCAGAAAAAAACTGCTTTTACTGTAACCACTAAGATGAATATCAAATATACAGGGGATCAACATCAGCACCTGTCAGCAGGCTGGTGAGGAACAAGATAAAATGTCAGTGATCCCTTTGTGAAAGCACAACACTGCCATCTGATGGAGGCCTGCTAAAGTGCTTCAGTTTATTGTGTTTGAAAACAAAAGAAGATGTATTTATCTGCTGTTAAACATCACTTTCCCTAATAGGAGTGTCCAATAAAGTGAGTTCATGTGCTCTCTGCAGGTCTACTGAGGCTTTCAAGCTCACCTAAAGTGTATGATACGAATCAGAGAAGCAGCGAGGCCAGCAGAGATCCGTCCAGCGGTGCAGCAGCAGCTCAGGTTGGCCAGAAGTGACTGTGACATCTTTGGTATGAAGTAGACCAGCTGCACCATTCTTTGCTGGGACTCTGGTGGTAACAGCACCACAGCTCCTTCCTGTGGATCTACATACACAAACACAGATGCACCCTTTGCTTGTTATTACAAGTATACAGCCATGCACTGCACCCTCTGGGGATATAATCTGAAGCACTTTCAAGAAAATTTGAGTGATACCAGTAAAACTAGACTATGTTTAGACTAGTAAAAAAAAAACAGCAGACAAAACACGTTCGCTACACTGAAGTCTCAGATAATGCGTATGTGTATGTGGTGTTCTGTCGGTCTCTGACGCACATGCTGATGTCAGAAGACCTGAGACAAAAGGAGTCTTGTGATGGTGAAATGCTGGTTCTGGGGCAGTTTCTATCAGAGCACACACCACCCCCCCAATCCTCCGTCATACACCAGTTTAACTATCTGACCATCTTATTACTGCTTTCCATCTCTGGTTGCAGTATTGCAAAGTCATCTGTTGTGGATTTATAACTCCTATGGGAAACTTTTACTTTTAAAATGCAGATTGTGTCATATTGTACTGTTTATACACATGAAAATAGCTATGTATTTTTCAGCCTCTCTAATACATTTATTTTTATTTCATTTAATGCTAGAATAGGAAACACTTCCAGTACCTTTCTTGTAACAAATGTTACTACAATAGAAGCATTTATAGCTGCTGGAACTTAGGAGTAATCATGCTTAATGAGAAAGATATAGGCATGTGTGTGTGTATGTGTTCTGTCCTGTGTGAGTTAGTGACACTTTGTGGTTTAAGTATGGTTTTGATATACATCTGATGATAATAGTTGTGATTTAACAAAATCAGACATTTCTGTGACAAGCTGCCTGATCCTCTGTGATCACCCGGTTTGTTTTTCTCTCTCATACCATAAAGTCTGCAGGCGTGTGTCTGCAGGCTGTTGAGCAGGTCCTTGTTTCCTCGAGAAGCAGCTGCCTGGATGGACAGGACAAGTCGAGCAGAGAGAGCAGGGTTACGGTGGCCCAGCTGAGACAGCTGCATGGGAAGAGATGCCAGCCATCGACATAGCACTTTACTCCTTCAAGACAAAGACGAACAACGCACAGAAATGCAAGTGAACCAAATGCACACAGATGAATGTTTTGAGTTTGATAGAGTTATCGTTACATCTTTCTATGCCTAAAAATAATTAGGGTGACTATAAAACCTATATAAAATAGGAAAAGAACACAACTCAGTGTTGCAAATCCTGAGAGTAAAAATGTGGGTTTATTTGCTCTCAACTTCACTTACAAGCACATACATGAATTATTAGTTTTCAGGGAGGCCACAGATGTTATAGCCTCACAGAGCCTTTTTACTGTTATTCATGATGGTGCCAGACCACATTAAGCAATTAGCTTGAGTAAGACATCATTTCATGTACACTGTGTAACACATGATCCTTGTTCCTGCGCTTTACCCCCCCCTCAGATGACTTGTTCAGAAGGTTTCAGAGACAATTACTTTTTGAATCATCTCAATATTCACCAATCCATCTGATCACATTTATCTAAATTTTATCTTTACATAAGAATATCAAATATATAAAAGCTACAATATGGGTCCACTTTTGTGGTTATGGTTACATCATTTAGTTGTATGCAAGAACTTCAGATCTTCAGTTTAAAGATCCTGCATGTTGAAAAACAATCACTGAGGTTACCTGGCTATATGTGTGTGTCCTTGTTCTTGCAGGTAGAGCTTGCTGTAGAAAGACAGCAGCAGAAATCGTGTCTGTAGAGTCAGGTGCTTCTGCTTGTAGTAGATATACACTGCAGCCAACAGGTCCTCTGTCACTGCTGCACAAATACAAGAAGGCATATAGATATTAACATTAAAAATAACTTAAACACTCCCAGAATCTTGTTATAGGCCACTGACATAATAGCCTAGCTGAACACTGTGACCCACTTTGCCTCATTTAGAACACAAAACTCTTCTAATCTTATTAAATTGATGCATCTTGGTTTATTAAATCAGACACACGTTCACAGATCTATGGCACATGCTTACTTTTGCTCCTCTGTGTCAGCACCATCTTCCACACAGTACCCAGCAGCATGTGCAGCTGCCTGTAGCTCAGTTTCACTCCGCTGGCCAGGGTGTCTCGCACAAATGTTCTCAGCGGTGTGAGCCAGTCCCCATCCGTCTCTCGGCTGAGTCCCTGCCTCTGGCTGAGGGACACCATGACCTGGCAAAGTGTGATGTTTAAGGCCAGAGGCTCTACAGTCAGAGCTAGAACAGCTGCAGTCTGTTTACTCCTAAAGGTAAAGAAGTAAGATTAAGATAATAGCAGTAAGTCAGATTTGATTATGTAGTAGGTCATGATCACAAATACAGGGTATTTTATGCACTCAAATAATTATGCATGTTTTGTTTAGATTATTTATCACATTGCAATTTAGTTAAATCTTTTGTGTGAATTTTTACTTCACATATTAACACTGATATTCTTTACCTTTTGAGATCAACCTTCTTTTTAATTTTGGGTGTGTCTCGAGTACCATAGGGAAAGTTCTTCATGAAGTGCTGCTTAAAATCTCCCAGGTATTCTTTACGAAACCATGCGTCCTACACAAAAACAAAGCAGTCGGTCATGTTTAGCAAACAACTTCTTCAACAAAAACTGACATTTTTGATTTCTCATCTCACCAGTGCATCCTTGTGTTCCTGTTGTGGAGCCAGTTTTCTGAGCAACTGCAGAATAGACAAGACCTGGAACATTACTGACATGGCATCGGGGGTAAGCAGGTGAGCACCCTCAGTGTTGTTCCAGGGACAGTCACTAGCACTGGCCTCAATCCACACTTCCAGTAGAAGAGGCACCAGTGTAGCTGCAAAGCTCTGAACTGCCTCTGCTGAGTCCAGACCCTCACCCACTGCAGCTCCAGGATCCACCTCAGGTCTTAGAAATAAGATATTAAAAGCAACTTTAAGTTAAACTTAAATTGTAAGTGTTTAAATTCTACTTAAACAAGGTTAGTTGTTTATTACGTGACAATTGCGTTACGATTTTCTTTCCTGAATGGTTGCCTGAGATTGTGGTATCATACCTGAGTCTAAAGGTGGAATGTGGAGTAGGTTTGGCCCCGGAATGCTCATACACGCGAACGCCAACCTTACTGTAGGTGAGTTCTTCCCAGTTGAGATAAAGAGGTGTAACTCCGCCCTCCCCTCTAGAATCAAACACTCCTTCAGTTGGGATAGAAATGTCACCTGCTTCTGATGGCCTTTCTTCAACTACTGCCTGCAGAAAACGTCCAAGCCTGAAACAAAAGTGGAACAAAAAACAAAATTAACCCATAATTATAATTATATTTTTTTAATCCAGAATCTGTGTGTATATGGCCTCCATACCTGAGAAGCACAGAGAGCCGCCACTGTTGGCTGGTCACAGCTCTGTTAGGACAAACAGACAGAGCCCAGGTTCTTCCCTTGCCATCGTGGGCCTTTTTAGCTCCTCCGCTGCTCTGTCTGTGAGAGATCAGTTCTAGGAAATTGGTGAGGAGTATGGCAGGCCGCGATGCTAGTAGAGCAGGATAGTGTTCCAGCAACACATCAAGGATATTCATAGCGTCCTCGTAGATGCCTGTTTCAATGTGGGTCATAGCACAAGACAGGTGGGCACTGAGGACGGGGAAAAATGGGGCCACTCGTTCTGCAGGCACAGACTGTGCAATGAATCTGAAAGCAGTTTTAGACAGTGTGTTATTAGAGATAAAAACAGAATCCAAATGTTATATTATTTTGCTGATTTATTTTTGCACAACTTATGCATCTTTAACCTGAGCACGCGTGTAGCTGCCACACGAACATTGCCATCCTTGTCTGTGAAGACAGCTGCCACTTCAGAAAGCAGACGAGAGAGATGTTGCTCTAACAGTGATGGATTAAGAGACAGCAACTCTCTCAAACCCAACAAGGCACTGTGTTTAACATTGGCATTGTAGTGGTGGAGCTGAGACAAGAGGTCCTGGTGGTGAAAAGCAATAAAATTACACAAATTGTAGAGTTAAAAAAACACAACTAAGTGAATGCAGACTCATATGCTTGTTGACAGGTGAAACAGAGTGAGAAAGAGCTTACATTGATACCAAGCTGTCTGTGTGTGGTGGGTCCACTTGTGTCTCTCTTCAGCTGTTCAGGTAGATGGATTCCCTTTGTGCGAAAGTTGGTGTTGGTGGCATTATCAGCTTTGGGTTTCTTCTTTCCCACCTTTAACTTAACCTTCTGGAAGTCATCCTGTCTCTTCTTCTTCTTGGCCTTCATATCTGCAGTCTACGCTGCTGTCTCTGTTACCAGACATGAAGGCGAGATAATGACAATCAATTAAAACATACTGACGACTGAGATGTGTTTGGTTGTAATGGTGGGCGTATTAAAATAAAAGTAACTAAAATTAATTTTCTGATTTGAATAAACAGATTAAGGAAGGATTTTGATCACGGAGCTACATCTAAGCAACTGCACCTACTTTAACGTCAGCTAAATTAGCTAGCTTGTAGCTAACGACAGCAGGTTTTAGCATCATTTACTATATTTACCGAAGTAATGTATGAATGAAGTAAATGATTTGGCTGCTACTGCCGGAGGTGTACACAGCATCAAACAGTCTCTCAATGTCCAGAAGGTCGATAATAGCCGCTCTACTAACAATTGTCAATACACATCAAATGAAAATATTCATTCTCGTGTTGCTGCAGTGGGTCCTCTAACTCCAGTTGTATATGTTTGCAAAGCCGCTAGACGTGCAGACGGCGGCGGGGTTTACAATATAAAAATGGCTGGGACACCATAGGAGATTTTTTATATAATCAAACAACAGTTTACCTACCCACGTGTAAATAAAATAATTGGAAAACAAAAACTGTCTCCAAATATCCTTGTAAATATGAACGTTTTCAACGCCTTGTTCAAAGTTTCTCCACGAAGGTGTTACGGTATATCCTAGTGTATAAAACGAACGCACCGCATAGTTGTCCGCGCAGGTGCCTTATAAATATTTACTTAGTCCTTTATATTGTCCATGGATAAACAGTTTATTCTGGCTAATTATAATAAGGCTTAACAATGGGGGGGGGTCTGCAGTTTCGTTGGAAATAGTGAATATTAAATAACATTAAATTCATTAATTATATTTTAAACTGGCGAAAGTACTGCTCGCCTTTCTCTCTCCGAAACGGCTTTCGTTTTGTTTTGTTAGGTGTTTTTTTGGTTGTTGTTTTTTAACATTTTCCTAACTAGACCATTTACAACTGTGTATTCTGTGGATGTGTCTGTATGTTCCTGCTTTAGGTGCAGTTTTTCCTTCGATAAGGTTAGATTCAGGCGGAAGTAGCCTGAAATAAGAGCGAGCTAAAAAGTGAAAGAAGAGAGGGATCGACGTTAGCGAGAACAAAGGAATAAACCAAGTTCTAAAATTCTAATAAACGTTGCTACATTTCCACACAAGTATTTTGTGTGAATGCAAGTAAACAAAAATTGAATAACACTGACGAAGACTAAACCAGTACGTTAACAATAAGGCTGTCCAGTGCTACAACCCCAAATAAAATAAAATATATATTTTTGTATGGATTTATGGTTTGTTTTATAGTATGGTTTATTTTAAAACCATACTATAAAATTAAAAAAAAAATACTATAAAATATATTTTTTACAGTTTATATTTGCTCCTTTGAAAACATACATATAGAAAGAGAGACCTTCGTCTCTGTGAAACAGGTCCACAATATCAACCCCTGGTAGAGTCATGGCGTTATACACACCTGTACACTAGGTGGCAGCACACCCCTTTTCATATTGGAGGTCGCCATTAAAATCGCAGAAGAAGGAGAACATAAATTAGACCGTCGAAGAAGACCATTTCGCCGACCTTGTGTTTTGAGAAGTCTGCATATTGTGTTAAAATTTCCCGGGTACCTTAGGTAATATTATCTTCTGTTTAAGTCGTGGAGATATACTTGATAGTTCGCGTTTGGCGTTACTTAGATATTATTTACAGCTAGTGTCATGTAGTTAAAACCGGTGTAACCGATACGGAGCTGGGCCTGAGACGAAACGATACCAAGTAACGTTAAAGCTGTAGTTAGATTCACATAGTGTGTAGCTCCGTAACCACTATTGTTTCTGTCTTTAAGGGGCCTTACTTGGCGTAAGGGTGACTTCGTTAAACAGTTATTTGCTTTGTCCAACAGTGGAGAAACTGAGGACATGGAGGCTCAGACTCCAGTGAACCAGCCTCCGCCAAAAAATGGGCCGCAGCAGAACCAAAAAAGAAATTCAAAAGTAAGTAGGAAGGCAGTACATATCACATTCAATAAGAACACAACAATTTGTAAAGCTACAACCTTATAAGCTTACGTGTATGATGCTAAACGCTCATGAAGAAGTTCCTTCTTGACATTTTGTCTTGAATTACTTGTACACTTGCTGTTGTGATGGCTGATAGACACCCAGGCGTTAGCAGTCCTTGGCCGATGGACTTTGCCAGCCTCTGTGCTCTCAGGCCTGGGTGTGTTTAACCTTCGGGTTCACCAAGAAAGCATGTCTTTATTGTTCTGAAAGTGGTAACACTTTGAGTCTTATATGAGATGTGAACTTGGTTCTCTGAACCAATATCTGTGGCTGGTTACTCCTGCTATGGTCAAAACCAGGAACACCTCATCTTTACCAGAGTTCCTTACGTGCGATGTTACTTAACACGTAAATCGGCTGCAAAATGTAGTATCCCTGCAATGATTGCTACACAGCAATGAAATTCATTGAAACAAATCGTACAGTTAAATTAATTCAACATAATTAACCAAACATCCTAGGCTATTTAAATTTATTATAAACAGATGCCACTTCAGCATCCCTCATCAGCTGCGCCCAGGTTCTCCCCTCTTGTTTTCACTTAGCAACTGACATGATTGTAACACAAGAGAAACACTAATTCAGACTTAAATATAGCAACAGCTACCTCATTGTTTTTATATGGCTTATGATCAGAGCTCTTTCCTCGCCCTGAAAAATTATTTTTTTCAGTTGATACCACATCATTTACTTTCTGTCAATCTTAGATTCAGGGCTCCCAAACACACAGCACCAAGAACACAAAACTCATTGATAGAAGAGCATTGACTAGCTTTCATTCGACTGAGGTCTTGACCTCAGTGTTCTTAAATGTAACTGCTGTGGACACGTTTCTTTGTGTGTTAGCCTTCATTTCTTTTAAGCACTTTCCTTATTCAATACAAATCTTGATGTTTATTTATTCCCTTCTCAATTAATGAGAATTCAGACTGACTAGATTTTGTGGCTATTGCTGCTTGCTGCAGGCATGATAGGAAATAAGGAAATTAATGGCTCTACAGAGTGGCGGACATGGACGAGGGGTTCAGTCCTCTGCTGAGTGTCATCCTGTCACTAATGCCTGTATGTGTCTCTCTCCCTCATGTGGGTTTATCCCCTCCATTGACAGAGAAAGCAGCCGCAGTATTCTGCTGATATAGGTAAGTCCTGAACACACGGTGCCACTGCCAGTGCTGAGAGTTGAAGCTTGAGATCTTGGTTCCCTTGCTTCATGTCACATGTGGTGGCATGTTCACCACTCTTTGAGACTCACACTCTCAGAGATGGGGGGCTATTGTGGTGCCATTTATGGTTTTGGTCTTTGGAGATCAGTGTATGCCACAGCAGAAATAATCTTGCAAAACACTTTACCGTATCTTGAAACCAGCTCTCTATGTAGAAAATCCAGTTTTCAAAATTGTGATGTTTAACAATTTACTGAACAATTTTTTAAATGTCAACCTATTCTTCTAAGATGTTTATACATTGAAGATTGCCACCATGAGCTCCATTAGTCCGTAGTGGCACCTACACATGATCTTAAAACAACAGGCCAACCATCCACGATGGTTGCTAATGAAGTTTTAATGCACTTTCTGTGCTCTGATGGTTGTATAAACACTGGTTGTCAGTTGCCTGTGCTACACTGGCTTGAGTGATAATGTGTTGTAATACATTATTTTCTAATCTGAGTAAACCGTTCCCAACAACCACAGTATTTTAAATTATGCATTCGCAGTTGGACTGCATCACTAGTGCAACACAGAAGTGATACTTCTGTTGTTGAGCACAGTGAGAAGCAACGATGCATCACATGAGCTGGCGTCTGCAGCCCATTTTGGGCCTAAATAAGGGTTAGTCGAGAACTGTTGTTCCCGCTCTTCCCCCAGACTTTAAAGGCACACATGATGAGTTTGGGTTTCTAACAGTGGCTCAGTGAATATAGACAGAAAAAATCATCTGCAGTGAGACACTGCAGGTAATGTAAAAACACAACCCTCTTTCTTAACTTCTGTGTCTTCTTTACTGCAGTCATTACGATTACAGGTTTCTCCAGACATTTACAAGTTATCAGAGTGGCTCCATGAACTAATTCAGACACGAAGTGTGTAAAAATGTTATGGTTTGCTATGTGGTGAACAATGTTGTTTTCCCAGTGTTTTCAAAAGGGACATCTATCCAGACCGTGCCCTGTCTCAGCAAGCAGTTGAAGGGGGTCACGGAAAGTGTCATTGGTAAGCAGATGAGCCAATTCCCTCACATACATATATCAGTCATTACTTATTCCCTTCCTATATTAAATCCATAACCAGTGACCATCACATGTCTTCAGGTCTTCAGTATGTGTGGGAGTACCGCAGCCCCAGTAAATCTGTCCCACCACACTACCAGTGCAAACTCTGTGCAGTCTCCCGTTTGCAGCATGATATGCTTGCACATGTCAAAGGCTGGAAACATAGCTTTAGATACTTGGTGAGTGCTGTTGGATTCTGAATTTGTTTCAAAGGCATGGTGTTGCAGAACTATTGGCAATATTTGAATTTTTTTCCTCCTCGTACACAGAAAAAGGTCCACCCTGATAAGGTCACATGTGAAGAGGAGGAGGCCATCAAAGACCCTTCTGTAAGGAAAATGGTTAAAGATGTTGCTGCTGAGGTGGAGAAGACAGAGGGGAGGGGACAACTCAAAGTGAGTGCCAGACACTTCTGGATAAATATTGGCTAAATTTTCTTGACTATAATTATCAGTGGGGATGTAGGACTGTGTTTTGAGACAAAGAATAGAACATTATAAAAACTTAAGGTTATCACAGCATTAATAATTTTATCTGATCTTTTTTGAAATTCCAGATTTTCTGCTTAAGCAGCAGATTTTTTTCTTTTGTCATCATTATTGTGGATTTGACTTTTTCTCTTTTTGTTGTTCCTGTTGTGGCTTTTAGGTGATACTGAAGGAGCCCTGTGAAGTACCTGCCTTCAAAGGACTCCGTAAGTTTCACCTCTGTGCATTACTTTAGTAACAACATATTTCATGTTTGGCTGCTTTCTAAGTTCTATGTGTCTATTTCTTCTCATGCAGGTTCAGCTGCTCCTAAAGCCATGCCACCACCTGCTCCAGGGATGGGACCTAAGGGACCACCCTTTAGTGAGTTATCTTTGTTTTTACAGCATAAATCGTGTGCCCTTTATAGGACACACAGTATGTGCGTACATAAATGTAATGAATACATCTTGCTCATAGTTCCCAGGTTCTCTGAGCCAAGGTTTCCTCCTCAGGGTGGCCCTCTGTCCAACTATCCAGCTGAAGAGTACAGGGAACCTGGTTTTGGAGGCTACTCGACAGGGCCAGATTTTCCTGATCCTGGTATGGATCAGAGACTTTTCCCAGATGGTATGGGTCATCGTCCACCTAGAGGTGGAGACAGTTTTGGACCAGGTGGTGGAAGAGATGGCTACGGAAGAAGTGGACTGCTGGAGGGGAGCCCAGGTAGAATGTATCCTGATGAGTACAGAAGTGGCCAAATGGGGAGTAGCTTAATGGACAGAACACTAGACAAGCCACTGGACAGGCCAGGCTTGATGGGAGCAGCACCAGATAGTAGCAGCCTTTCTAATACACTGCTCACTTACTTGGTATGTCACATTTCTCCCAATGGCTTCCTTCCCAAATTCATAAGCGTGAGTTCTTTTAAATTACTTATTTGGATTCTCAAAATGTGCTTTTAGGATACTTTCCGGATTGAAAATGAAAATGATGCACAACTGGTGCTGAAGGTGACCCAGAAACTAACAGATGTTCTGATGGAGTACAGACTGAGGAGTGTATCGGCGGTAGGAAAGAAAACACTTTTTATCTTAAATACTAAGTTTAAAACAGGATTCTCAAAGATCTAACTGAAACTAGTGGATTTGGCAACATGCGTATTTTCTCCTTTTAAACTTTGTCTTCTCTTATTCCTCCTCAGAGCTCTAGTCTGAACAGCTTGTCCATGGGCTCCGCAGGCTTCTCCACCACCCCACAGAGACTCCCAAGTAGTAGTGATCGATACTCAGGTAGTCTGTCAGGTATGTAAGATGACAAACTCACTCTTTTCACTTAATACATTTTCATGTTGCTTGCATTTAAAATAACTTGAAAGTCTAAATTTGATTAAAACATATTTCTTGCCATACTTTCTCCAGGTCCATCCAGGTACTCTGATGGCCCACCCAGGTATTACAAATGACAATCAGAAGATACAACACCTAAACCATTTCATCTCTGTTCTGTGTGTGCATTGGTCATTACATCTAGGACTTTTTATGCATATTTTTTATTTTTAATTGCTACCTAGTAGTTGTTTTTTTTTTTTGTAAAATGTTTCTTTAGAATAAGGGAGTATAAGATTATACAGACGTTTTACACATCTTGTAAGCATCCCAGTGTTTGGCAATTGTTAATTTCCTAAGGTCCAGTTCTATTAAAAGTAATAGAAAATGATGTGTGAAATCATCAATTCAAAGGTGACTGTGATTGTTCTTTATCCTTAATGTTTTTTTGTTTGTTTTTTCTTTGCTACATAAACAGCAATGGGGGAAGCTTAATGAAGTTCAGAATGTAGCTCAAGAAGTGACACTAAATGAAATACATACATATGTGTATGTCATTCTGATTGTCTGCTGTAGCTGAAGTTGACTCTTTACTGTCATCTTATTTCTATAGCAGTTTTGAAGTGGATGCTTTTCCAACAGTGCAGATATACCATATCACATTTTTCTACTTCTTAGTGCTTAACAGACAAAACGACTGTTAACATTTATTTTAAAATGTATACACAATTCAGGGGAATGCTCAACAGTTATTACTGAACATAAAACATTTAAGTCAATAGTTTCATGCAATCAAACTGGAAAAACAATGGGGAAAGAGAACTAAGGGGTAAAATAAAGATTTCAGAACTAGTCTTTAGCGACTTTGTCTGCATCTGAGCATTGATGTTCAGCCTATTCATTTCTTGCCACTATGTCCTTCATCTGTTTCACATTTATGCAGGTAAGAAGCACTTGTGCCCCCAAAAAGTCCTGACAATGAAGCCTTTGAGCCAGTGCAGCGAGCTTCTGTGATTTAAACTGAACAACAGCCTCACCAATGCCCTTGCCATCACTGTCATGCAGCAAACTGATATTATCCTCTTGCAGTTTGTATTTGCAGAAAAAGTCTTTTATGTGGTTCTTCTGCACATCTGCAGGCAAGTTTCGAACAAAAAGGCACGTCTGTGCTGCTACATCCGGCTTTGTGCTTGGTGGTGCTTCTGATGTCACAACTTTATGCAATTTTCTTTTTTGACTTGATTTCTTCCTGTCCATCTGACGATTTATAATATTTCTGGGATGGGTTTTGGCCATCATGTCCCTCATTTTCTCCTTAGTGATTGATGAAACCTCAATGGCAGCAGACCCCACATGACAGCCAGTGAGATTCATTGCATAGTCATAATCCTCAGTGCAGTTAAAAATCAGAAACGCTGTGTCTGTTCTGTTGCCTTCCTTGTCAAGCAAATGGAGCACATTTTTGTGTGCAAGGTTTGGACATCCAAACAATTGTTTTATTTCTGTCTTTGTCATCTCTTTGCACAGATTCCTGACTATAACTATATATTCCATAGTTGGTGACAATATGGCTGAGTCACAATCAGGTCTTGACTTTTTGGGGCCTTTAGATGGCAATTGATTGACAACACGCCTCTTAAGCTGCAGTGCAGATGTGTGTTTTTGTCTATGGTTTGCAGTTTCTTTACAAGAGTTATCATGGGGTTTAACTCTCTCCCTATTATCAGCATTTTCACATTTTTGCAGCGCACTCATCCACATCTTCTCAGTTGCTGCACGTACCTCAACACAAATGGTGCCCAGTGACTGTTGGTTGAACTGAAGAGCGTCACATGCATCCTGCATGCTTGCAAATTTCACAAGGCAGCCCCGGCCATATCCCAACTTCACATTCACTATGGCTTCCTTTACTGACAACCCTTTGAAGAAATGGCAGATGTCCTCTTTTGTAGCAGAGGCCGGCAGACCCAAGAGACTGACGTAGCCTGGCCTTGAGATCAGAGTTAGCTCTGGTGTGTTAGGCTCAGACACAACTGTGCCACCAGCCGTTGGGAGATCAACTCCTGGCAGTGGCTCCTTGTTTTGTCTTTGAGATGACTGGAGCCCTTGAAGGACTGTGCAAACCCCAAGAAGAAAAGCAGTACTGGAATCAAGTGACTGTACAGGTGAAGTTTGTAGATTTGCCATATTGGGATAAAGGGGCTGTGGCTGACTTTCAGCGTGGGGATCAAGTAGCCAAGCAGTTGAATGTAGATTTCCAGGATTGTGATTATGAGGCAATGCGTTCAAAGGTGGACTACTCTCATCTGGAGATGGCTGAGGCCTCTTGCTAGTAAGTTTGTTGGGGGAGGATTTCTTGTTCTTCTTCAACTGTGACTTTAATTTGTGCTCCATCTCCTCCATGCTGCTTATGTGTAGACTCACTTTTGATCCTTTGAGGAAATTTCCAGTGTGCCGCATGGCAAGCTGAGCATCTCTTTCTGTGGTAAATGCGATAAAAGCCTCTCCGAGACTTCCTCCCACTATGTATACTCCACCATCTGGTATGTGAAGACATTTGAAAAATGTCCTTATATCTTGGGTACTGGCCTTCACATCAAGGCCTTGCAGTTTTAGAATTATGGTCATTTTATCACAACAGGCCAGTTGGTGTCTGCAAATTAAGGAAACTATGGTGAAAAAGTAGTTCGTATCCCACACAATATTCACTCAAAAAAGACATGTTGAAAGAAAAGAGAAAATTAGGTAAAATGTAGAAACTTATCTGCATACAATTACTCACCACAGCTTTGTACAATATATAATTGCAAACAGGCGTTCTTGTCTCACGTTTATCGTGTTTGCATGCCGTTTACAATTTGTTTGATAACCCCTCCCTCCCCTATTACAAAGTGCGTCTTTTTCCCGCCCTTTCAATTGTCTGTTAAAAGTTGTAGATATACATCATCGCCACCTGCTGGACTGGAGTGTGAGTTACAGCAAAGACTGCGTCTACAAGGTAACCCCTGTTTGATTTTATAACATAAGAAGTTTAACTACATTTAATATCAGTACCTGCAGGGATCAGCACTGAACTAATAGGCTTCTCACATAATCGAATGTATTATATATGAAATAGGAATGAAATCTTTGTTTTTATTCTTTTTTAATGAACTGCCTACTGAACAGTCACACTCACACATTTTTTCCCTCCACAAAAATGTGTTCTTCGCTGTAATTATAACATATCCTTTCTGCAAAAAAAGAATAAATAATAATTAAATTCATTTTATATTTGACTCCATAATAAGCCAAAACTCCGGCAATGCCCCTGAGCTAAAAGAAGTCAGAAAATTACTGTGGTTAAACAATTCAAAACATTTGGCAATGACAGTAAACGCATTTTTGGAGAGCACTTACCTTGCCCTATAGATTCCTGGTCTCTTCGTCTCTAAATGTTTAAAATTTAAAGTGCTACTTAGTTGATCTCATTACCACATTTGCTTCTCTTTCCCTTCCGGATTATGAAAACACATGTCAGGAAATGAAAAAGACACAGCTGCAGGCTCACATTTCCTGCCAAAAGTCCCCTCTGATTCATACAGTCTGTGGAAAATTAAATCAGAATATTAAGATAACCGATAAGAAAATAAGCCGTGGTTTCATTACACCATTTTATGTTTCTATGGTCAGCCCTGTTCCAAAAAGATCAATCACATCAACAGAGAGTGTGTATTCTCTAATACTATTAAGTTTTTAAGCTATGTAAATGGTTGCTCTGTGATGTTAATCTATGACAATGTGCATCTTTTTGAAATAAGGGTTTTTCCTAGGTATAGGTGGGATTGGTGATAATTGGGAAGCAGTGCACACAACATTGTGGTACACTGATAAGATTGGCAATGCTTTAGTGAAGTTTGCCTGTCTGTTGTCCAGGTGAGAGAGAGCTCTCTGGAGCAGGTATAAGATGGCATCATCTACTCCAACCTGGTGGTGATAAGCGAACTGTAGTGGGTCCAAAGATGTTTCCACTTGAGGTCTTAAGTGAGTCAGTACCAGTCTCTCCAGAACT
>JAUMHL010000009.1:11902844-11934583 GCA_032362345.1 Sandelia bainsii | reverse complement strand
CTCAAGTGGGACTGTTGGGTTTTCTACAAATATTCTGTATATATATATTTTGTGTAAGGTCCTAAACCTTACACTGTGAAGTGCCTTGAGATGACTTATGTTGTGATTTGGCGCTATACAAATAAAGTTGAATTGAATTGAATTTGAATGCTTGCATAACTGTTAAAACAAGTTCTGAGATAGAGGAGAGGTCACTCACCAGCCTGTCTTTAAAGGTAGCCAGCTTCACTTTCCCTTTTTGCCTTTACATTGCTCTCTTAGCTCTTTCTTCTTCATAAATGTACTGTACACCATTTAAAGTATGTACATACATGTTTACAAAAACCAATTTAACAATATCTTAGAAAACGAATTGCAAAATCAGTTATGTTTTGAGGCTTCTTAGTCTGACAGGTGCTTGAGCTCCTGGAAAAATAAATGTTTGTAGTTACAATTTCTCCCTCTGGTGAAAAATAATAGAACAAAAACTGACAGTTTCTGACGTCTGTGTAAATAAATAACATTTCCTTTTGCTGATGACAGATATTGTTTACAGTACTGATACAACATTAACATTAACCTCTATCTCTTTAAATACATAGTCTGTGATGTTTAAGACATTTCACTTTAAAAGGCTGCCGTCGTGCGTAAGGAGGTGACATTACGTCATCGCGGCTGTCTGGGCTCAGCCAATCAGCGTCCAGTTTGTGGTGCGGCGCTGCAGAATGAGACAGACTGGTCACCGGAGGGTTGGTTTTAAAGCCATGAACTTCGATAACTTCTTCATATCCATCGGTTAAGGTGAGTCTGAATTTTGCTCTGCTTTCACATTTTTGGTTTGCATACGGCTGAGTCTAGAGGTTTCACCTGGTGCACTGAGGTCTTATGTAAGCGGACTGTACACAGTTTTTATAGATGGTGGGTGTAACCCTAAAACCACTACACTAGCTGCTGTGTTAGCATAGATTTGGCAGCTCTTCTGGGTTTTCTGACGTACATCGTATCGGCCTGAGACCTTAAGCTGATTATTATCTGTTAGTGTGATATAGTGGCACAGTTTAGTAGCTTAACTGAGCTGTGAGGCTGATCTTCTGTGCTGCAACTCCGGCAAACGTCTTATGGTTTGCAGACTTTGCTGCTAGCTAGGGGAGGCTAGTGATGTCAACAAACATGGCAACTTTCTTGTAGAGCTAAACTGGGAGGGCCCTCTGTGGTCAATCTAACTCAGACACAGTTTGAGTTTGGGGGTATTTCTGGTTGTCCAGCTTGTTGCAACAACACCGGGCCAGACCTTTTAGGATATTTTCAGTAAAACCTTTGAGCAGATTTTCACCTGTGCTGCTGTATCCTTCTCTAGCACCAGACTCGCCTAACTGATGCCCTTCTGAAGGGCTGCAGAGATATTCTCATTATGCAGTGATGACAAAATATATGTAGAGACACAGACAGGCTCCAGTTCAGGTCATGACCAGACAGTGCATTTCTCAGGACCCAAATGTCAGAACTGCAGTTCACGACCAAGCTATTTTGAGCGGGGCGTGCAGCACTGCTGACCTGATGTTGGGGAAGAGTGTAGAGTTACAACTTCAGCCAGACGCCAGTGCGTGCTCTGCTAGTGCTGTCACATATTATATCATCATATTATAACATCACTGAATACAGTCCAGTGCAACATCATGTTTAACTATGACAATAAACATTTTATATAACTAATTGTAAAAAATATATAAATTTATATAATTTTGCCAACAACTAAAACAATATGAGCTTCATAATGATGGTTTTATGGCAGGGTGGTTGTTTTGGATTGCAATCAATGGTACAGGTGCACCTAATAAAATGTTTGGGGAGGGTATATAGTTGGTGAGTATGCATGTTTCTGAATATTTACATTGCAGCACTGATTGTAATAATAATAATTATTATTATTATTATTATTATTATTATTATTATTACAAATATGCAGAAATTTAACAAAGACATGAAAAACATCCTCTCCATGCACATACACCATCATTACCACCAACATGATGTCCATACCTGATGGACAGCACGCTGAAGCTCTTCCTTTCCCATTCCTCATCCCTACTATCTGGTTATTTAAAGTCATTGAAAATTGACTTGACTTGGCCTGCCCCAGGCTGGAGGGGAAACGAGGTTTACCTGCTCAGATCTATTTCACCACATGAGAATGACATTAAGATTAGTCTAATATTAGGTTAGATATCCAGGGAGCTGAAATGGAGTGGATGTTTTTAGGAGTTCAGGTTTTCACAGAGCCAGTGCAACAGGCAGTTAATGAACAACCAGTATAAAATACTAATCTGATTTAATCAGAATTAGTCAGTCTCTAAATATGTGAACATTAGCCAGCGGGGATGGAGCCAAATACCAAAGCTTGACCAGTATCCAAATATTCAGATTTTATGGTTAAATCACAGGTTACTTGGCAGTTTACTATTGTTATTCAGCTTATTTTGCAGATACCAATTTTCTGCCCTGCTGTAGTCAATATGTTCCAACTTCAAAACCTCATACCATTATCTCTGTTTGCACAGTGTTTGCTTAATGGTCCACTGAGAGTACACTCTGTTCTCAGTAGATTAGTACATTTGGTCAAATGTACATCCAGCTGTTGCTTTCTGAAGTTCCTCTGAGCTATTTGTGTATTTGCCTCTTCTTTAGGTGTGTATATAAATCAGTGGTGTGCACTTTGTCTGTGCCTGCACCATCGGCCATGCCTGTGATAACTCATCTGCTCAGGGGTTTGCCCCGTACCAAGATCTCGGCCTCCAGTCTCTTACCATGCCAACAACACCAGTCCCAGTTAGTGCCCATCAGTCACCGACCTGCCTCAAGACGGCCATCTCTCGTGTGTCTGAGTCAACAGCACTCAAGAAGTTACCAGACAACCTCAGTGCTCTGCAGCTACATCCTCACGCCTCCGCAGGTCAACTCCATTCTCAAAGCCAACGAGTACAGCTTCAAGGTTTGTGGGGTCATCCATGAAAACACTTCACCACATATAAGTTTTTATCTCACCATTTGTATGCGTTTTGGTTTTAGGTGCCAGAGTTTGATGGGAAGAATGTGTCATCAGTAATGGGTTTTGAGAGTAATCAGCTACCAGCCAACGCACCTATAGAGGACCGTCGCAGTGCAGCCACTTGCCTGCAGACACGAGGAATGCTGCTGGGTGTGTTTGATGGCCATGCTGGTTGTGCCTGTGCACAGGTAAAGCTGACTGTGTTGTCATATGGTACTTGACATATCTATGGTTTACTCTAGCTTAAATAATGATAATAGTGTTTCTTATCTAGTGATCTTAATACTAAGACATTATGGTGTTTAAGCAAACACCTACTTATGAGGCCTTACTAATAACCTGGCAGGTTGATTATAGATATTGGTTTCAGGTAGTGTCCACCACAGATTCAGTATTTGGAGCATTTGGAAATTATGAAGCTTATAGAAATTCAAATCAGTTTACTAGATGGCTTTTGGATATGTTCCTCATTGATTTCTAAACCATTTGCACATTTGCAGCTGTGTGCGCCATAGCAACAGATGACAAAAACTTAAAGGCAAAGTTATAGTGAAAATTATCATTATTAAGAGACAGGTTATTACCTCAATTAGTCAAGTAGAAGAAATGTCTTTGTTGTTACTTGTAACCTAATCCTGCTTGTTTATCTATACATCCACCAGTGCACACTTGCCATATGCTGTACTGTCACTGTTAACCTACAGAGGATTCTGTGTTGTTAGTCTATATTCTGTTGCATTGATATGCTTTCCTCAGGGCAACTGAAATTTTTAACTCTCCTCCTTTCTGCCAGGCACTAAGTGAGAGGCTGTTTTACTACATAGCAGTGTCTTTGTTGCCCCACAATGCTCTGTGTGAGCTCGAGGCAGCGGTGGAAGCCGGCAGGGCCCTCAGTCCCATCTTACAGTGGCAAAAACACCCCAACGACTACTTCAGCAGAGAGGCTCAGAATCTATACTTCAATAGCCTGCGAACCTACTGGCAAGAGTTAATAGATCTAACTAGGTGAGGACTGGGAAGCAAGACATTTTGTGCACAGTTTCACGGCTTTTGCTAATATTTCAAACTGGACTTTGTGGTGTTTTCATCTGTACTGTACCTTGTAGTCTGACGCCCACATCAACACTGGCCTGTCTGTTGTTTTGCCAATATAGTGCTGTTGCTGGTCTCTGTTCTCAACCTCTGGTTTCCATCTTCTGCTTCACTTATATTCCTCTTTCTGTTTTCAGCCCAGGCGAGGTTCCAGACACCCGTGAGGCGTTGCAGAGTGCCTTCAAGAGGCTGGACCAAGACATTTCCTTGGAGGCTCAGGTAGGAACTTTCTGTTGCCCTAATGTGAAACAGTGATGCTGATTCATATTGTGAAATAGGCTCTGGGAGAACACTGCTCTGGTTCAGTAGTCATACCCACCTAAGTCAACTACCACATCAAGCCTCAGTCTCTTTAAATCAATTTGCTAGATTTGGCTAATTTTAAGTAACTGAAGTCACAATTTTAAGGCTCTTTCAGTCTTTTCCTTTAGTTTTAATTGACCTATTTTACATCTGGACCTGCTCTATGTAAAATCAATCTCTTAATCTGCCACTTGACAAGCAGCACGGTGCAATATTGCATCACATATGTTGCTTAAGAATTCTCAGATACAGTTTGTGTACATGTGTTGTTACGCTTTAATGTGGAAGGATGTGCTGTCCAGGTACATTTTTAAGATACCAAATATCAAATATGTGTCAATGTTGGTAATGACTCCAAGTCCTAGTCATCAATAATCTAGTCTGAATCAAAGTGCAGGTCTTAAGTACTGTATCACACATTAATATACATATCGATTATCATCTTTTTCCTGTGGCAGCAGTGCAAAAAACATTGTAAGCAGCCAAATTTAAACTTGTATGGTGTAAAGAGGAGCTTAGGTGTCATTGCCTCTATACCACATACAACAAGTGAATTATACCACATATTACAAGTGAATAATATTATTGGTTTTCTGTAGATTACAGCCTGTACAACCTGTTCTTGTTTCTGTTTTAGATGTGTATTATTATTTTTTCCTGTATTAATCTTTATTTTTCCTGTGTTAATCTTTATTATGTTGTTTTTTCTGTATTAGTCTTTATTATCTTATTTTCTATACTGTTCTGTAACATTATTTTTTAACGGCTAATGCAAAACTGAAATTTGGGGATTAATAAAGTATCTATCTTATCTATCTATCCTATCATCTTGTATGGAGGTTCACTGTAGTATCTTTCCATGCAGGTTGGAGATTCAAATGCTTACCTTCATTACTGGGTTCTGAGAGTGGCCTTCTCTGGAGCAACGGCCTCTGTGGCTCATGTTGATGGATCAGACCTGTATGTATAATACATGATACCGAGTACATGCATATTATTATTATTAATAAATAGTAAAATATTATAGCAAATAATGCTCCTGGATAATAGTCACATTTTATTTCTCTGTTTCTACAGGTTTATAGCCAACGCAGGAGATGCTCGGGCAGTGTTGGGGGTGCAGGAGGAGGATGGTTCATTCAGTGCTCTCACGCTATCTAATGACCACAACGCCCAGAATGAGGATGAGGTGACTCGGATACGGGACGAACACCCTCCATCAGAGAGAAAAACGGTCATACGACAGGTACTACATCTACTAATCAGCTCAACATGGTTGTTATTACAGCATTTTGTAAAAACTCTTCCTTTCTTCTTCAGGACCGGTTGCTGGGCCTCCTCATGCCATTCCGTGCATTTGGGGATGTGAAATTCAAGTGGAGTATTGAGCTGCAGAAGCGTGTGCTTGAGTCTGGACCCGATCAGCTCCATGAAAATGAGCACACAAAGTTTATCCCCCCAAACTATCACACACCCCCATACCTGACCGCTGAGCCAGAGATCACGTACCACAAACTGCGGCCACAGGATCGCTTCCTGGTGAGAGAAGAAACTGCTGTATAAAATGATTTCAAATTATGACATTTCTAGGCTCATAATTACACTGAACTTCTAATTTATTTTAACATTTTGCACATGTTAAAATATATACTGCTGTGTCTTCTTAAAATAAAGAGGTCTTTGTTTAAGAAATTATGTAGCTTCATGTCTGATGATTGCATTTTGTTTGGCTGATTTATCACTTTCTCTGGTTCGTTTGAACTGAACTCTTTGACCTCTGCAGACAAAGATTGTATTTGTCTTAATAATTTGTTTCCAGTGGCAGTGTTTACCAAAATGGATTTTTTTTATCTCACTTTATGTGAGTAACTTTGCTTGTGTTGTCTGTCTCTTCCTCCAGGTGATTGGCTCTGACGGTCTGTGGGAGACCCTCCACAGACAAGAAGTGGTTCGTATTGTGGGGGAGTATTTAACAGGGGTGCACCAGCGTCAGCCTCTCAAGGTCGGAGGCTACAGGGTCACCCTGGGTCAAATGCAGGCGCTGCTCGAAGAGAGGAAGGCGCGTGTTTCGTCTGCTTTCGAGGATCAGAACTCAGCGACCCACCTGATGCGCCACGCAGTGGGAAACAACGAGTTTGGCACGGTGGACCATGAGAGGCTGTCGAAAATGTTGTCTCTGCCCGAGGAGCTGGCTCGCATGTACCGTGATGACATCACCATTATCATTGCTCAGTTCAACCCTCACGTGATTGGAGCACAGAGACAGGAAGGGCAGTCCTGAGCTGTGTAAAAACCGTCCACTGGTGTCATTCTGATGAATCATGGGCCGTTCACACATACGGATTCATTGTGAATGAAATGCATCTGTGCAGCACTGCGCCCCTTGTCGAGCTCAACATATTCAAAAAGAACCAAGCTATGCTGCAGGGCAAAGTTGAGAAAGACTCTTTATGCAAATATCCCCTGAGGTAAAGAGTGACACCCTGGCAAACACGATCATCTTGATTCCAGTGGAAACACAGATGAAAGAACTTTTTAAGTTTAAACAAAATGGAGGAAAAGCTCATCATCTTGCTGTCTTGACACAAAACATGACGTGTGGAAACAAATTGCAGTAGTTGGGTGTGGTTGGCAGTGGCAGATATGTCAGTTACATGCTCAACTACAAAACTACAGATTTGCCAACTACTTTGTATCCGTATGTGTGAATGCACCATTTCACTACACGAAAGCACACGCTGTGGACACACCAGGAAAACATCTGTTCAGCAGTCTGAATGAATTAGTTTTAACTCTGTTTATGTAAAGAATTTGTATGTTTGTATAGAGTGTTATAGAAGATTCAGCTGTTTAAGAAGCCAAAATATCGAGTTAAAAACTGGATCAGATTTTATTTATCCTTCCAATGTTCACCGGCACTGTTTTACGCTTCTTTCCATGGCTGATAAGGCGCTGTTACAAACCTGATTTTTGTGCCAGAAGTTTCAACCACCTTGTCTCCTGGAGTGAAATTATAGACATTCCAAAGAGGGTAAAGGTTGGGACTTTATAAGTGACAAGGCCTTGCAGGACTGACCTGACCTGCTTTTTCGTGATGTGGACTCTAACCTGGGCTGCGTCAAAATAACTCTTTCTAACAATAACTCTCTTTCTCTGTTGGCTGGTTTTGTTATTTGCATCCCAGACTTTCTTTGAAAGATCTCTGCTTCACTTTCTGCACCTGAAGGACTGTTACAGCAGAAGACTGTTGCACCCTTGTTTTTTTTTTTCTTCGTTTTTTTTTTATTCTGTGCGTGCATCCTCTGAATAAACATGTTGTGCTCTGTATACCTGCAGTATTTAGATTATGATGAACTGCAGCACCCTGAATTTCAAGTGAAACTTTGACAGTTGGGTTAAAATGTGGATTTTGAGCTTTAATGTGTTCACACTGGACACCTTCATCAGTTCTGTGCAGTAACGTGATCCAGCTGCTTACAACTCAAGTTTCGAGCTGGCAGTAAAGTGTAACTAGGGAAAACAAGTAGATGTTGCTTGATTTTCAGGGGTCACCAGCTAGTAATTGTTTTCATTTCAAATCCAGTGTGCTGTAGTACACATCAAACAAAATTGATCATGAGTCATGAACTGAATGCCCCACCACAGGTAGAGTTATATATTTCCATTTTCTTTTTCTGTGACACTGTAACTTGATTATTTGCTTTTTGTGGAAAGAAGTAAAGTCAAGTATTAACCATTTTAGAGCACTGCTTGGAGACATTCAGTATGTCTGTTTGTCAACCTCTAAGCAAACATGCTGAATGAACTTTACCTCAGTTATGACATCTGGTTACAGCTATGAAGCATCTGTCTTCTGTAAGTGGTTGGAATAAAATGTGAGTGTGTTAGTTCTCCAAGATTTGTGTGGTTAAAACTTAGACGAGTTCATCTTGCTTTTTTTTTCTCTTACAGGTCTTTATTCGTTTGGATAAAAGATTGTTAACGTTGCAGAATTTAATTATTCACAGCAGCAATGGTGAAAATAGTAGCAGACCACTCACTCTCCTGACACTCTCCATTAAACACTAATCACTGTGACACGGCTGTGTGTTTAAGCGTATTCATGCCCAAATGAATGAGCAGAATGTATATTTGAAAGATGCCATTTGAGTATTGAAGGTTATTTATTCGGCTTTAGCAATATGTTACACATTTCTCTGCAGCTGTATATATAAATTGTAACTTATGTGGGTTAAGTTTTGTATATGGAATGGTTTAATAAATCTCTCAAAACACACCACCTGTGCTGTTGTGTGTCACACTAACCTACAAACACCTGGGAGGTTACTGTGCCTCAGGCTTTAGGGTCACTGCAGCCATGGCTGGTGAAGAGGCAGTTGTCAATACTGAGAACACACGGGCGGGTTCAGTGGACGTCACAGTACCAGCAGCACAGTGACACCTGTGAAGTTTCCGTTGTGATGCAGATCTCCACCACTAGATGATGCTGCAGTATGACACAGAAGGAGGTTAAACTCCAACACAAACCAGTTCTGGAAAAATACTGCCCTCAACTTGACATTTAGTGTAATAGCTGTATTCTATACACTATATCAGGGCTATTCAAACAGCGGCCCAGAAACAACCTCCGAGTAGCCCAGCCCGTGGTCCTACCAGAAATGCAAAAAAAATTGAGAAAATCCAATTTCTAGTTGACAAATTTTCACAGAAATTCCCAAATTCCTACAGTAGCGCTGACAGTGAATGCAGCACTCTCCTAGCAACAGTCAACACAGGCAGCAGTGTTAGGACAGAGCTAAACACGTCTTTATCATCTCACAAGTGTAAAATAGAGGACAAAAACCATCGGTTTAACCCGACCTGGACCGTTTGTTTATTTTACCAGCAAGTCCAAACACCAAACCTGTGTTTAATTTACCGTGAGTGTGTTGCTGTATTTAAAATGTGCGGAGAAAACACTTTGAGAAACATCAGTTTCTGCACAAACTTTCCTCATGTTAAGAAAGTAGCAATTTTAGTGCTGATTATGATTACGATTATGTTTTCTGTTAACATAATGATCATATGTTCACAGTTAACGTCAATGACAAGTCGCAAATACTGAACATATTAATGAAGTGTCCACAGACAACGTATTTTTGTTCGCCAAAATATCTGATCTACATCCGGTTTTCTGTCGAAGAATATCCCACGTTACAGTTCAACATCCAGATATGTGAGTGTAGCGTTATTAAAATGTTTTATGGTCGGGATCAGACATCACAGCAGTGGGTTAGGGTCAGAGAAAGACTGTGGGCTGGTTAATAAAAGGTGAAAATGTCGCTTCACACACACAAAGTCTGCATTAAAAATGGAACCAAAACACGATCTTCCTCTAATCCTAACCTCAGTACTTTTCTTTCCTAAACCCAAACTCAGACAGGACTTTGGTCTTCAACTGGGGTGTCCAGCTTGTCAACCTACCACCTCTTTCCAAACTAATCGTGTTAATAAACGTCTCACGTCATTCATTCACAAAAACACATGTCAGTACAACTTAACAATTAAGTTCTCTAGAAAAACGTAGTCGGGATTGCAGTTTAGTTGTATACGAACGTAATTTTTAGGAGACAGGGTTGGCTTGTGAATCAATCTTCTCAGGCATGAACTTGATAAAAATCAGCTCTCGATGCTCCCTGAGTGACGTGTTCTTCACCAGTGTCTTAGGATTGCACTGACCTGATGTGATCCAAAGGTTAGTGCTCTTGTTTAGAACCAAATATGTCACTTCTTCTCCCACTAAAATCTTAGCAGTGTAACTATCATATCATCAGTGCACAGTCAGTAGTAGTAATATTTTAGTAGAAATATTCATTTGTGTTGTTAGTTTTTTCTTTTTTATGGGTTTGCACACTTGTAGATTTGACAGCATTGACAGTTCTTTTTTATCCTGTGCCCGTCATTCAAATGTGACCAAAATATTTATTTTTTTATAAAGCCAAAGATATTGTTGGTGATACTGTTCACTATTGTGTTGTTTTGTATGGATTTAGAGACATTTATTTTGTTACGTTTGTTATTAAGCTGCTTTTTATCTGTCACTGAAAATGTGCGGCCCACATAACTTTCTAGATTTGAAAATCTGGCTCAACTTAATACGTAATTGTATAGCCCTGTACTATATGTATAAATGAAATTATTTAAATGGAGTGCTAAAACCAATATTATGCTCTCCCTTTATCACCAACCAGTTAAAGGCTGTAACTATAATATAGAGTTAATTCATGTATTTGTCAATAATGCCTCCTGTGGGCACCTATAAATGGAGACTGCTGTATAAACAGGTCAGGGATGATAATATAGTAAAAACATAATAATAATTTAAATATGTCTTCATAAGAGAAGTTATGATTGTTGACAAATAATAAACATCTTAATAAACATACAGTTTTCATTAAAGGGTATTATAAACTACAAATATTTACAGATTATGAATGATTAATAGAGGAGTTTAAAGTTAAGTGTTTACTTTTTTGGTCTTGAAACACATTTCATCATGTATCTAGGTTTTGTACTTTGTTTCAGCAACATAAATTTTATTTATATGGTTGTATGTCTGAAGTTTCATTTAATATTTATTTGATTATATAAAGTTTCTAAACTTTTAAAGACAGGGAAAAGTAAGGATTTTATATATTGTTTTGTCTGTTTGCTTAATATTGGTTTTGTGTATTTAACTAAGGCCAGTGCCAGTTCACATGTGTTCTTTTAACTTATTTAATGGTTTTTATTGTTTTTTCTCTGAGGGGAAATAATAAAAGTAACAATGATTTTTACTGTGATTTCAACATATTAAGTGTTATATTAAGGGTTCTCCAGCTAATTTAACATGTTGCATCTTCCTTCATATCTTCAACTGTAAACTGATCCCCATAGCCAAGTGTTCTTCACATTATAACAAAAGTATTAAAAGTACCCACAGGTAACAACTACATAGTTCAAACTAAAACTTCTTTTGTTTGACAAATATACAAAGTTAAAATTAGAAATAAAACAATAAACTGAGTGAGTCTGAGAGAAGGACCTAATATTTTTCTTTTTTTTAACTGTGATCAAAAAGATCCTCACACACATAGTTTGACATGGTTTTAGAAAACTACTTAAACACAGTCACAGTTTTATTTGCCTGTTGTTTCATAATAGAGGGAACTATAGCGTAACCTCAGTTATCCTGTTATGTCACTAAGGGTTACAGAGAGGTCACTTTTTAATATCCTTTTTTGACACATGCAATCACATGCACATATGCAGCCAAGGCAACTGTTGTGTTTGGTTTGTAGGTGTTATTACAGGAAATAAACACATTCATAATTTTGTCTTTTGTATGTCACTTGTTTCTGCTGCAACATGATTGTTTTTTCAGGACTAATTTGTAAAAACAGACATGACAGAGACATTTGCTTATGGAATCTATTTACATGCTTTTACTTTGCTGTGGGAAGACGACACAAGATGTGTAATAAACATCATCCTACATAATCCAACTGACTTTGTGATATACGATATTACAGACAACAGCTCCACACCCAGTTAAATTGAAGTTATTAACCAGTAGGACATTTACAACTTGTCAGGCCTCCAATATTTACAGAACACAGTGTAGTAGTTTTTGACCCATTTCTGGTTTTAATAGGTTTATGTTAGAAACTGGCATTTAAAAAGCATTATTATTCATTAATGTCTAAAGCAAACTGAATGATTTCACAGCCTGGTTGACAAAATCACAGCATTTAACAGTGTGAAGGAGCTGTGTAACTTTGATCTTACGTTTTTTCTAGTTCCATAAGACAAAATATTGGCAATAAATAAGAAGAAGGTACACTTGTCCTGCAGTGAACTGTTTTTTAAAAGAAAACTGCAATGTCAACAGAAAAGAGCTAAGCTGACACCTAAGGAGCATCTTAAAGGGGGCAACAAGTGTCACAATAATTAAGTAATTATCAAGTAATTATGGCACATTTTATTAATTGGCATCTAAGTGTATAGTAAAAACAAGAATTAATGAAATATTTTAGAAATAAATTAATCATTATATCACAATTTGGGACTGAATAGAAGAAGTATAAAATATTAAACATGAAAACTTAAATGTAAAATTGAAGATTTGCTTTAGAAAAAGCTTTAAAATATTGTAATAAAAGTAATTATACATTGCAACAGTATCAGTATCATTGAATTTTAGGCTTTTCCTCTATAAGGAAGTGTTGGTTATTTGCCAGATATTTAGTTTGGTCTGTGATCACAATTTCTAATAGCGTGACATTGTTCTGACACCATTTTTGGGAAACATGGGGATTTTATGAAATAAGTGTCAGTTTTCTGACACATTTCTGACCTGACCTTTAAATATGCAATCTGATCTGACGTTAAATCAGATGTTAAGTCAAGTGGTCATTGTTAACTGTGACCGTGGCATCAATATACACCCAAAGTATTTCTATATTAGGTTAAAATGTTTCTCCAGTCATGTGTATTTGCTTAATGATTTGATTGGTTGTGGTGATGTTTGATATCCAGATTTGATCAGGTCATCTGTCACACAATTTACTCTGCCTGTCTTTCCTCCGCCTCTTCTGCAACTCAACCTTTCAACTTCTCCCACCAGTGTGTGTGTGTTGTTGTGGAAAGTGTTGCTGGGTTACAGGCAAAGAAAGAGTGCAGACATAAACACTGGAGAGGCTCCATGTTGAGTTTGTTGTTACCAGGCTGTACCTCGGCGTGCTCCTTTTCCTCTGACACTGTCCTCCTGTTTGGAAGCTGTAGCAGGTGGTTTGGTGACTCATCCCAAACACAAACACACAATTACTCACAAACGTGGCACATGGACTGGAAGGATGCATGGCCATGGCAGCACATGTGGCTCCCACATACAACATGTGTGTTTTTTGTTTTGCAGACTCTTTGTGTTGCATAAAAGGCCACAATCATGCCATCATTTGTCTCCCACTGTCAGAGAGATGAATCACAGCATAAACTTTGGGCAGCAGCACTTTGGCTTTGACTGCTCAGCAGCAGACCATCAGGGAGGGAGAGGTGACGGGGGAGGGGAAAAGATGGATGCAAGTGTAAGTGCTGAGTAAATGTTAGTCAGAAATCTGAATAGTAGACTAACTGAAGAAAGACAGCTGAGAGGAAGTTGTCCATATTGAGCTGAGGTGTTTGTGCTCATGTCTCATGTCACAATCACCTGCAGCACCACGCGTCTGCACACGCCCACACAGTGACAATGTGAAAACCAAAGTGCTCCCCAGTTTCTTTGTTTATTGGGAAACAGAACAGTGATCGCTTATGACAAAACACAGGTATTATTGTTCATTATGCAGGCAATGACAATGACAACGCAATCACACTGTGATGACAAACACTGTTTCTTCACATATTAACAAGATATTTCCAGCTGTTGCACAATAGTCAAAAGTTTTCAGGAAAAAAAAACGAGCTCTGGAATTGAATTATGTTAGATGATGAAACTGCTAATGAAACAACCGGAGTCACATTTCAATAAATTAAGTTGACAAGCTGCATAAATGCATGATTAGCACAACACCTTCTGACAGTTTAATTAAATATGCACAGCACCTAATCAAGCTCAAGTCTCTCTTGTAAATAAAATAAAATAAGATAAAGTAAATGTGTGTGTGTCTTTGTGAGGACTAATTTGAGTTTTAGACATTAAAAATGAGAATATATTTTTAAATTGAGGCTATTTGTCCAGCCCTCATTTCTGGAACCTGAAAGTAAATTAAGACTGTTTTCAGGGTGAGATTAGAGTTAGGTTTAGCTTAAGGGTTTGGTTTGGGATGCACTATATCACAGAGAATCCACATTAAGTATGTAAGTGGAAAGATACACATACAGTATATATGTATACACAAATATATATATATATTTTTTTTTTTTGTAGTTTACATCATGACATTCCTCTCTTCCTCCTCAGTCAGGGCTTTCTTCTTCTTGTTCCCTTTATTTATGCGTTTGATCGCTATGATGAAGAAAATTGCTGCAAAATGACAAAAAAAAAAGTCCGTTATAGCTGGGAAGAAAAACTGAAAAACAACATCAGGTTGTAAAATGAATTTCATCATGTGTGAGTTGATTTTACCTGATATCACTATAATAGGGTTGTTGTCAGACTTACCACAGAGTCCCAGAGTGCCAGCCAGGATCCCGATCGTGGCTCCCATCCCAAGTTTAAAGCCACGTGCATCTGGTGCGATGTAACAGTAGCCTAGTTCTGTACAGTTACATACCCTCACTGGCAGAAGAGAACAACACACATATGAGTTAAACTTTTAGTTAGACCGGACTAAATAGTACATTTGTTGTTGGTGGTGAATGTGGGATGGTCTCAGAATAACGTATACTGTGTTCATGGCAATGAGGGAACATGCTCACTGTAACTTTAACTTATTCTTGTGTTTTTAATGTTTATGGACAGAGCAGCAGACTCACCCTCAAAGGACTGTGTGACTCCAAGGCCTGCGTTGTCTTTAATGTTGATGGGCAGTAAGAAGGTTTTATCTTCAGTCGGCGCTTTCTTTAGGGTCAGTTTAGCTGTTGTGTCTGTATAACGCACACAGAGGATACAGAGAATGTGATTGTCTCTGAAAGTACAACTTTCCACCTGTCAAACATCTTCTATTATAACTTGTTTGTGACATGTATGCATACCATCAATGCTGCGCAGGTCCCAGTTGGGAGATTTCTTGCCATGGGCCAAGGTGAAAGTGAAGGGTTGGGAGAAGGGGGCACTGTCTGTGTCTTGGGCCTTGAGGATAACAGGTTCGGGCTTCTTTGTACAGATGAAGGCCTGAGTCTCCATCAGTTTGGGGAAGTTGTCGTTCACATCCAGCAGCCTCACATACACTACATTGTTTGAAAACTTCTCCGGGTTCTCTTCAGAAAGGAAACGAGGGAGCATGAAAAAGTGCACTGACTCAAGACTACAAAAGCAAATAGTAGTTAGGATCCTAGGTCATAGACCATAGGTTTATAGTAATAATGAAAAGCTGTGAAATGTGTCTCTTTATTATCTCACCCTTCTCAAACGCAGTGATGGTGACTTCAAAAGTCTCCAGGGTCTCTCTGTCCAGCTTATCTGTGGTCTTGATCTCTCCTGTGGCAGTGTCAATCTCCAGCCAACCCTGAGTGTCACCGTCCAACTTAAAACTGCACAAAACAAAGCACACGCGCGCGCGCACACACACACACACACACACACACACACACACACAGTAAGATGTTAGAAATGATCCATTAAACAGCAAACATTTCAGCTGGTGAACAGGGGAAATAATGTAGTCAGAACAAAGAGTCATTTTTGTGTACATGTGATTGTTGAGTTTGACGCTACCAAGAAAGTCTTTCTCAGCTGACCTTAAAACTTCAAGACATGCACAATTTGAGACATTTGAGAGAAGTAGAAGGTGTCTTATTTCAAACTTTAAAAAAACTTTAGACATGCATAATGTCTATATATTAATATATATATATATTATATATAATCCAGAATATATAATCTGGAGCAATTTTAAATGTTTTAATGCATGACTTTAGGTGGCAACTAAGAAGAAGGTGGAGGAGGTGCTGGATGGAGCTGAAGAAAAAAACAAATACTGACTGTAGTTAAATGTAACAAACTAAGATCAGTCAAGCACTTTCCCAAACATACCTCTATTTATGAGTTCTGTTTAATGAGGGAGATCTTAAACTGCCCCTAAGGCACTAAAGATTTGCTATTTAGATCACACTGTCTGGAATTGAGTTGATCATTTTCTCAAATGCTACAATTCTGTAAAAGTTTCTGGGAGCGAGGATCTTGTGGCTTTAGAGGAACTGTACATGCATGATGCTGATGTTATTTTACATTTATCAACAAATCCCATGAAAATACCAAAACCAACAATATATTAATCTGCCTCTCAATACTTTCTGATTTCCATACTCTGTCTGTGGCATTTAGCCCCAGTTCCATTAGTTCCTATTGAGGCCGTGAATCTTTAAAGACAATAATCTTTAAAAATGGAACACAAATATATGCTTCCATAAAAAAAAAAACTGAGCAGACGAGCAGTGTAGTTTTTAGAAAACATCACTCAAACCAGATAAATTTTTGTGGATTAAATTTTGCTGTGGTTTAATATACATAGTTGCTCTAGTGAGTATTTATGGTAGCTGGATTGTGTATGGCTCAAAATAAACTACTAAACTCATGTTCTTTGTAATGAAAGAATATGTCACCCAGTGATCATTAGGGTAATTTAATTGTTTTTGGAAAACTACAGAGGTCTACCTTACAGTGGAATATGATATGATGTAAATTTTGCATATCTGTACTGTGGACCTACAGGTGAAATGCCATGTATTGAACTTTAATGATGATTTAAGGAGGCTGGTGATTTTCTATATTTTTGTTTTTGTCAACGATCCCATAAAAAAGACCCAACCCAACAATGAACTGTGCCAAGTCACTATAACGTCTGTGAATCCAGAACCTGAGGAAGAAATATGTCACTCAGTGTGGCGGAGTGTCTCACTGATGTGTTTTTGATCGTTTCTGAACAATAATGGAGATCTGCAGCATAGATAATAAGCTAAAATCAGGTTCTGGATTCACAGACCAGTTCTGACTGGAATGCTGCTGTTGGTGTGTGTGTTTACCTGATCTCTTTGCCCTCTGGATCCTTTGCCTCCACGGTGAGCAGCACTGATCCTTTGGTGGTGTTTTCAGGTACAGTCACATGCAGGACGTCCAGGCTGAACTTTGGATTCTCATCTACGTCTGTGACAGACACATAGACAAAGGCTGTGGACTCAAAGCGGTACTCCAGGCCTTTTGCCAACGGCTCTGGGTTACGAGCATCAATCTGGAGTTTGTAGGTGGGAGAGGACTCAAAATCCAGAGGCTGTTAGGAGAGAAGCAGGCTGGTTAGAGAAAAGGGAGGGAAGGTAGTGACGAAAAAATATGATTTATAAAATAGTCAATAGTCAATAATCATGGATAATTAATTGACAAGAATTTAAAATACAATATCAAACATGAAATTTATCAAATAAAATTTACATTATAAAAGTTTAGTGATTCCAGCTTCTTAAACGTGCAATGTGATATCTTCAATCTCTGGGATCTTGAGAAGATAAATTTACTATTTTTCCACATTCTATAGACTAAACAGTGCATTTATTCATTATAAAAATAACTAAGATGTGTCATAAAATAATAATTAGTAGAAAGCCAATGGAAGTGTAGGTCACATAAATACATTCCACACCATGTGACAAAAAATGAACTTTACAAGGTATAAGGAATCTCCAGTGTTTCAGCAAAGAAACCTCATTAGAAATAATGTAAATACTGTACTTTAGCTATAACCAGATGGCCAACGCCGTTGCCGTCTGTTTCCACAAAGAAAACATCATCTTTGTTGCCAGCAGTGATGTGGAAGTCGATCCGGGAGCTGCCGCTGTCTGGGTCATCGGCATCCGTTGCTGTGATGGTCAGCACTGTGTGTCCAACGGGAGAGTCCTCTGCAAGAGTGTGGTTGCCATACTGCACACAGACAAACACAGACACAGAGACATGAAGAAGCAACCAGCTTTAGAAACAACAGGCAAGCTCCATAACAAGTTCAGATACTCACATCGTTCTTCTCGAACACAGGCATCTCGTTGTTGATGTCAATGACCTTGACGATGACTTTACAATCTGTGCTGAAATCTGTGAGACAGAATCTGTGAGTGCTACAGCTTGGGGTGAGAAATGACTTACCTCTGCCCACAGGTGTGTTTCAATGTAAAATACGTGTGTGTGTTACCTGGGTCGTTGACTCTGACAACGAGGTTATAGATGTGCTGGTGTTTTCGCTGCAGCGAGTGTAAAGTCTGAATTTCTCCAGAAGAAGTGTCGATGTTGAAGACTCTGGATGGATTAGGAGGATCTTGGGAGACGATGGTGTAAGTCAGTTGAGAATTCAGTGTTCCAGCTTCATCGTCATCATGGGCCAACAGCTGTCCTATCAAGCTGCCTGAAACCACACAACAGCTATTTATCAGTTTTCTTTTAACTTAGAAATACTGTGGGAGGTGTCTTAAGATGGTTAAGAGGGACAGAATCAGAGATGAACAGACAAATTTGAGATACACTGGGAAGTGATTGTTCAAAATATCATTAACAACAATATGATCATTCAATACAGGTTATTGTTTTTTATTTTCAGGGGTCAAAACACAAAATAAAGTCTGAATTGAATTTGTTTTGTGTTTTTAAGGTTTCTACAGAATAGGGGATGTCAAACAAATATAATGAAATTAAATGACATATTTTGTAAAGTAAAATATCACTGAGTAAAGATCAATATTTTATTCCGACTGCTACCTTCACACTTCACTTGGATGCAGTTACATGATAAATGTCTAATTTTTCACACTTAAACATTTTTTTTTTCTTCTGATTAGGCTTTTCATTTCCAAGTGTAATTTTCAGAGATTTGATAAATATGAGCCCAGAGAGACAGAATACAAAACGCAAAGCAAACAGAAAAGGCGACAGTGAGAGAAATAAATGCTTTGGTTGGATGAAGTCACATCCAATTGTTCAAACACTTGAATGGGTTACGTATTAATCACACATACATCTTACCTATAGGCTCACCCTCCTGCACCTCAAACACACTCTTCTCATTTTGACACACCGGTGCTTTGTCATTTATATCTTGCACCAAGACTTGAATCTCCATGGGTGGATCTACCACTCCGTCATTGTCGTCCTTCGCCAAAACCACCAGTATGTACTTAAAACAGACAGAAAACAACAAAAGTTTCAGAATAGGTCCTAGAAGTTAATCTTTATTTTTACATGAGTTAAAAGAGATTTAATGAGTAAACTAAACATGTACAGCGTACCATGTCTTTGAGTTCTCTGTCCAGCTGCTCTGTCAGGAGTATTTCTCCATCTTCTGTTATCTGGAATGGGAATCTCAGCTCTCGCTCTTTCTGCACTAAACTGTAGATGGCATCAGGGTCATTAGACTGGACCTGGATCCAGAGAGGGGAAGAACCCAGAGTGTGGTGGTAAATTATATGGCTATACAGTAGATATACTTACTGTACATTAAGGTATTTCTGTGTTTTGTACGGAGTTAGCTTGTTTATCCCACAATACCTTAGTGATGATATGGGGATACGCTCCCTCTAAGTGCTCTTTAATTCTTATTGGTCCAGGGTTGACCCACAGATTTTTCTGCACAACAATGTGAACTCTGGTATTTCCACTCAGCGCAGTCTCTGATGCTCCTCCCAGATCCTGCACACGTACAAACAGGGTGTAGTCCGGGTCCTCCAGGGGATCCACATTCAACCTCCTCTTCTCTGAAACCACAGGGGAAAAAGAAGGTTTCAGTTAAGTTCAGTTGAGCATCACCAAAGCATTTCAGTAGATCTCTAATTTTGGAAAGCTGAGTCACATGGACTTTGGCTTAACCACTCTCCCCCAGCTAAATTCATCAACTCAGCACCCAATAAATCACTCTAGCAGCATTAATCGCTGACAGTCTTCATTGCTCTGTTTGTTTACATGAATACCATCCATCACTCAGTGTCATTGAGTGCTCCAGGTTTTAAGTTTAGTGCTCAACACAAATGACTGGGATCACTCATGACTTTTAAGTTTCAGAAACAGACGTGTCATAATAAACAAAAGTATGTGTTTGAAGTAGTGTGTCACACTGTAGATTAGTGATTCTCAAGTTTTATAATAACATCTACTTTTTATTTCCAAATTAGGGTTGCAATGGTATGAGATTTTCATGGTATGATCACTTCTGCTACATGTCTCTTTCTTGCATTGTTGACCATTATTCTTGGTCTAGGAAAGAGCTGCAACTCATTTTTCATTATCAATGAATCTGCAGATTATTTCCTCACTTAACCAATTATTTATTTAAATTATAAAATGTCAGAAAAACTAAAAAACTCCATTCACAGATTCTCAGAGATCTTGTTTTGTTTGACCAATCCAAAGATATGCACTTTGAGAAGATATGCAACAGAATCCAAGGTAACCAGAAAATATTTGCATTTGTCAAGACTGAACAAGCAAATTTTTGCCATTTTTCGTTAAATTAGAACATATCAAAATGCTTTATAATTACCTGTCAACTAACTAATCAATAAATAATGATTAATCTATTGAGCTCTGTGAGCTCTATGATCAGCACATCTGGATACAAACCTGCTCTTTCCACACAGGTGAAGAAGGGGTTTGCTTCATAGGCAATGGTGTGTCCTGGACAGTAGTCGTCAAATTTTGTCTTCAGAGTGTCAATGCTCTGGTTTTCTCCCATGCTATAACGAATGGCCTCTCTGGCCTTTAGCTGCTGCTGCCCTGATGAAGAACATATACATCAAGTACCATTCAGCATGTTACGACACATTTCATAGGTATTTTAATAAAGACCTGTGGAAGAACATCTCTGCACTGACATGTGGTACAGCTTTCCTTCGCCATGCACTGATGTGAACAAGTATCTTCAGACTGATTCACACACTCACACACACTCTAAGTAATCAGTGATCAACATCACGCGACACATTTAGGCAATCTGTCTCCAATCTGCATTAATCTTAAGCACACAAGATGAGCTGTGTAATCTGGATTTACAGTGGCACTATATTGCCAGATTACAGGCAGAGATGGACAGACTACAGACATTCCCACGGACATTGGACCTTATCCTGTGCGTCTACATCTGGGTTCATGTTGTAGTTGTGTATGCACTACCTTCTGCTGTAGTGGAAATCTCTCCAGTGTTGGGGTCGATCTGGAACAGGACGACGCCATGTCTGTTGGGGATCTGGCTGACCAGGCTGTAGCTCAGAAGAGAGTTGGGAGTCTCAGGGTCATCTTGATCCAACGCAAATACTCTGGTAAATGGGACACCTAGAACAACAGACCAAAGTGATGGTTAGGTCATACCACAGTGAGATGTGGATTAAAACAGAGAAGTGTGATGACTAGTTCTTACTCAGTGAGTATATACACATCCATGTGTAGAGTCTCAAAACTGTTGAGCTGCCACTCCCATAGCATTTATTCTACTATATTTCTTAATCAAATTTCTAACTGCATAGTAATACAGCTGTAACAGGGGAAATATGTACTACACCTACATCCTATGTATGAACATTTTCATTTTAACTCTTAAAATCAAGGAGGGATTATGTAATGGGTCTACGGGGCCTGATACCTCACTGATCCCTGGGCCAGAGCCTTTGTATGAAGGGACAGTTAATATTTAAAGACAAAACAATGACCTCTGAAGGATAAGAAATGATCCCAAAGAGGTAAAAAACAAACCAAAAAGACATAAATAACCACAACAATCTTCTCATTGTCTGTCTGTTCCTAAAATACAAATCTATCTAATGAAAGTAGCCTAAGGATTTGAAAATGTGTCTACTTTGACACTGTCTGACAATAGTGTATATATATTATTCTATAATAATAATAATAATAATAATTGATACTTTATTGATCCCCTTGTTTGGACAGCTGCTAGACCTGTGTCAGCGCTACTACGAGGTTTCGGGGTCTTGTCCAAGGACACCTCGACATGTAGCTTGCCCGACATGTAGCTTGCTGGGACTGAGAATCGAACCGCTCACCCTTGGGTTAGGAAACGACTGCTCTACCCACTGAGCTGTCATGCCGCCCCAATATATATATATATGTTATAATTAATGCTACAAGCTGCTTATCCTGAGTGAAATATTCAGATTGAATTAGTGGTTTAACTTTTCCATAAACTGCTAAAGTTGGTTTAACCTGCCAATTTCATGTTTTCTTGGACGTGTTTTTTGTTGGGGTTTTTTGGCAAATGTTGGGAATTTTTTTAAAGTAACAGTTCTGCAGGTTAAATTTTATCCTACTTAAGTGAACTGATACAAGAGCAGTCCTGGAAAGAAGTAAACCAATCTAAAATCTGTGATGTGATTTGGAAAATCATGGCAGTAAAGTACATTGTTAATAGGCTAAAACATGCAAAAAATGGTGTCCTTTAATCACATAGAATTGAACAAGAATGGCTTCTTAAGAAGACAAACACCTAAAAACCATTACTGTCATCTGTGATGGTCGATTATAGGTAGCTTTATATGTGCAAGGACTGTACAACCACACTACTTGTTCCACAGCCACTGGACAAATTTTATCAGTGCTACTGTTATCTAACAGTTTGCTTCTCTTTTTTTAAAGTACTTATAATACACACACCTACTGCACTGTTTTCTCTGACTGTAGCTGTATAGTCACTCTGGTTGAAGTATGGAGCATTGTTGTTGATATCCAACACATTTATGGTCACATAAATTGGACCTTCCACTACTTCCTCATCTGTCAGTGCCTCCACCTGGATACATTCACAAACACAAGAATATACATAAATACATGTTTAATTGTTCCTGCAGTGCACGGATATGACGTTTCTGTGTGTTTATAAGGCGAAAGAGGACCACGTTACCTTTATAATGTAATTGTTATCTCGAGACCAGTCCAGCGATTTCTCCAGATAGAGCCACCCATCTTTTGAAATCTTAATGTCTTCCTTACCTTCTCCACTAATCCTGAAATTATTCACTCCTGGATCAGTCACCTGAAACTGTGGAGTGAAAGACACAAAGGAAGAGAGTGAAATTAGGAGACACAATGAAATGAATTAAATGAAATCATGAATGAAAACACTAACAGATAAATGTATAGTCTTTTAGGACTTTACCCACAGACAAAAGACAAACTAGCTGAAGAGTTAAATTCTTTAATAAACTTGACCAGACATCTCAAAATCATCATTACGCTTGACCAATGTTAAGTACCTGATTACAGGTATCTTTCTTGGCTGACGTGCAGTTGTGAAAGAAGTACTTGAAGTACCAATTTATCAGTGCAGAATAGAAATGCAAAGGCAGAAAGCCCTGCATTTAAAAATCGACCTCGTTATTAACATAATGTACTTTAAGTATCGAATGTGGAAGTATTATTACTATTACTGTTTTCTATATACTGACAAAATATTTTAAGAACCCCTGCACACTGTCTGCATAAGGTGCCTCATTAAGACCTTCATCTGGTATCTAATAAACGTCAAATAGACTGAAATGTTTCCAATAAATAATAAAGCCTACAACCTATGCAAGGGTGAGATTTTTTCATGTTTTTGTTTTTTAAATTTTGTGTTTCATTTTAAAAGCTTATCATGTGTCTTTGTGTAAAATTTTTATCTGAAAAGCAACCATTGTCTACAGCTGTCAAATTAATTTAATGTAGTGGAGTTAAAACTACAATCTCTTCCTCTGGAATGTAGCTATATCAAATTATAAATTAGCATAAACTGGAAATATTTAGTACTCTTTACACCAGCATGTGTGAATACCTGATGGATGGGATATGGCACTGGTGTCCCCTCTGGCACATCCAGCACTGCGTTCTCAAATGGGCCCTTTTTCTCCTCCAGATCCTTCGCTACAGCCTATCAGAGCACAGAAACAGAGGTCAAAGGTCACTGAATACAGCACACGGTGAGGCAAAATTGAACATCTCACGCCCACATTTGCCCTTGTTGCTGTAGCTGAACGCAGTCATTTATTGAGGGCAGGTCTAGTTACAAACAGTTATTTATTGAACCAAAATTACTTATGAAGTGGGGAATATGCTACTGCAGCACAGATGAGCAAAGTCTACAGACAAAGGACTAACACTCCCTTTAATATCACTTTCGTATTCCTTTAAATACTGCACATCTTCAAAGCTATTGACAGTTCCTGTGGCTTCTCTAAACACTTACACCAAATCTGTGCCAGAACTTAACATGAATAAATCTAAGCATTAATCCACGCTGACAGTTTCACAGACCTTTTAACAGGTTCATGTATTTGAGTATTTACTATGAATATGTATTGAAAGACTGCTGCAGCGAAGCTATGTACTCACAATGCTGAACAGGAGTGGTAGCAACAACAGATGCACCATGGGTGTCATGATCACAGTCTGGGAAGGATAAGGAAGAGGAGGAGGAGGAGGAGGTGGAGGAGATATGGAGGAGAGGAGTTAGAAAAAATGGTGAAGGAGGTTGAGGAGGAGGAGAGGTGACATGAAGAAGAGGACTTAAATTATACATTTAAATTTTACAAAAGCACAATGTTCACTGCAGTCTGCTGTTAAATTCATGTCTTGTGCTTGTAGAAAGTACAATCAATCTATGTAGACACAACTAAACGTGGTGTGCCTCAGTACATTATTTTCTTCATGCAGCAAAATATGTTACTGACTCACAAAGACAAGACCTTTGCAAAGAAAACCTGCCCATGAGAATCCACACATGCTCTCTCTCTCTCTCTCTTTGCCTCATCCTTTGAACTGAATGAGAACTTTAAGTGCTTACACGTGCAGCTCCACCTACGTGACCAGGTGAGCCACCCACCAGAGTACGCAAGGGGAAACTGAAAGTCAGAGGTTACATTTAATTGGAGATTTCTGTGTTTCTTTTTCCAAGGGCGTTTCAGATTTCAGTGGTGTGAAAATAATGCAGTTACCCAAAAGGTCAATGTAAAGCGTCTAACCCTGGTGACTGTACTGTGGTCTAAGAGTCAGTGGGACTCATGATGTTTGTTTTTTGTGTTTAAAAGACTTTTTGTGTCTCTCTCTGTCTTCCAAGCACTACACACAGAGGATTCAATCATTACAACACTGCTTTGCAGCAGTTTTACCATGTCTCAGTTGTAAGATATAAACTCAGCCTAGGATAAAAATGTGACTAAAATTTACAGAGTTTACACAAACTGAGCATTGATTTAACTTGTTACTGTGTGTAACAAATAAACCAGGAAGGTATTGGTAAATGATCAAGCGTGAGATTTCCTGCTTTTGGAGAGTGCTGGGGAATAGTAGGAAAAGTTAGCTGCTACATAAAAGTGAAGGTGACATTGAGTCATAGCTAATGACCTTTTTGTTGCAGCGCACCCTTTTAATGACTCTTTTAACATTCACAAACACTCTTTATTAGCAAAACATACATTTTATTTTAAGATTATGTTTCTATCACTCATTAGTATTCCTGACCCCGTATTGTGCACCATCTCTAATGACAGGCTGAGCTCACAAGTCACTGTTGCCATTACTAACTTCCACACATCCATTTATAATGATTTAACTGAGTTCCAGTGAGGAAAATATTGTACAAACCAAATAATGTTCTGTATTTTACTGACATGGACTTGACTGACAAAAAGTTGAAGCTGTATGACACAGTGGTTTGGGCTCTGCATGCCTCTCTTCCTCCATTAAAGACCAGATGACCTTTGTTATGCTAAATTTCACCTGGCATTACACTAAATCTAGCGTCCCATACAGGTAATTTCTCTACAACACAGGTACAGAGAAGAAACCAAGAAACAATGGCTGATTGTCAGATATGCCAACACCTGACACAAAGGCCCACCCAAAGTCAAGTCAAGATCACAGCACTCCATCAACAAACATCTCACTCCCACAACACACAGCCAATAAAAACCAACAGAAGCAGCCCTGTTTGTGTCTTCTCATAATTCAAAAACCGTCTACAACTACTTAGCAAATCCCAAACCGGGAGACTGGAGACTGAAGAGTCTTACCTTACTGAGGAGATCAAGCAAATCACTCCACGGACTTCAGAGCGATCCGAGCAACCCCATCCTGTCTTGTCAAACGTTAACTAGCGTGTTAACCATCAGTGTTTTATTGTATCTAATGATTGTCTAATCACCCTGCCCTCATGTAAAACTAGCCAATGGAGAAGTAGCTGACAAGGGAGAAGAAGAGGGGAACAATGATATGTGTAGTCCTTTAAAAGAAAAATCCATGATCACTAATTTTAATTTAGTGATTTACTATAAATCCTTAATTGCTTATAGTTTGATCACTATTCAAAACAAAAACAATAAAACTAAGTAATTGTAAGAATCTCAAAATAATATTTATCATTTGTACATTTTAAGGCTGCATGTGTGTGAAGTGTGAACAAAAAGAGAAAAATGTGAACAGAATTAGTGTAGTAATGGGGGAAATGTTCTAAAAAGCTGCTGTTCTGCATCTAGGTTTCTCATTTCCCCTTGGACTTTGACCTCTGTACTTTTCCTTGTCTGAGTTTCCATTAGTAGCTGTGGCTGATAAGGAGCAGTGTGTGTAGGCAATAGGACCAACAGATTACACAGACAATCCATTCATAAGAACGCTAAGTTTTGGATTTGTCCTGGTCAGTCAGCAAGTCATGGCACATATCATGAGACTGTTAAAGAGCAGGTTTGATTCCAGCTCGCCACCACTGTTAAAGAACTGTTAAAGAAGAGAGGAGTTACCTCTAGAATTTGTCCTTATCTTTATGACTGAACTTCACATATAACTGAGTTTATCTTCCATACATCCTGATGATGCCATCTTAGGTTGAGAGCTGTGAGCTTTACGGAAAGCTACATGGATACGAGGCAGACACTGGTGTGAATCTGCAACTGTAGGAAAACAGGCTGCGAGTGAGTCACTGTTTCACAGAACTGCTGCTTAATCAGAACCTGTGAGTGCAGTGCTGACGGTTGAGCGGATGAAGCCATTAATTCAGATGGAAGTGACTCCATTATGTATAGCCTGGGTCCATACACTGTTCTGCCTTGATCCTGTGTGCAGGCAGCCTGATAGATACTGCGGCCAACATGCAAAGGCACCATCTGCCAGTCGGACTGAACATACAAAAATTACACACACACGCAGGTGCTGGGATCCTCCCTCTGAATGTTACCCTGGCAACACATTTTCTTGCTTTTCCCAGCAAAGCTGAGTTTGTGATTTGAGCGAGCAACGTCTGAGTATGATGTTCAGTGTCACACTGTGACCCAAATCTCTGATGAATCCATGAGCAGTCGTATTGCTGCTCCCAATCAGCTGCAACACACACACACACACACACAGGGAACTAATTCTGTTTCTGAAAGTTCAGCTGACTCATGTCCTATCACCTCAGCTGTGTTGTTGTTAAACCTTGTTTGTGTAAGTGTGTCTTTTGTGTAAAAGCTGAGTCACCCATGGTAAAATCTCATTAGTAAGATTGAGATGACAGACAAAAAACCCTGTTTTTCAACCATGTCAGATGATGTAATTTTATTTGATCAAGTAACACTGAAGACACCTCCAAGTAGCAAAATACAGACAATCAATAAATCAAATAAATCAATATGGTATATATTTACGGTACGTACAAAATACAACATACTGTATTATAAATAATGTCAAAGTAACAACTAAATTGTTATTATACAAAAATAAAGACAATTACCACAAATTATCATCAATAGCTTATAACAGCTAATCTTTGCACTTAGGGATTGACTATCAACAAATCTAGCAGGGATGAGAGCAAAACAATGACAGAATAAAGGAGAGAAACGTCTCATATTAATGTCTTTGTTCAAAACACAGGAAACATCACATCCTCTCAGTTTCAATCAGTTGATCTCTGTCCTCCAATATTTCTCCCACAGACACATGTCCAAAAGACAGAAATATCTCTTCATTTTCTGACTGTCTAGCCCATCACAAAGGCTGTCAGAGCTCAGTCCACTCAGAGTCATTCAGACTGCGTCGTATGAACAGCACTGCAGACATGTTTTAAACACCTGTTATGTTCACACTCCTCACTGTGTGAACGCTGACGACTTGGTTTAAAACATCCAACTTCTAGACCTTTAGACGCAGCTTCCCTCCAACTCATGTCCACATATTCTGCTCTCCGGGCTGTAACTTGTTCATCTGCTCAAGTGTTTGGTGCACAGTTAAACTGAGTGGCCCCTACAGCACTGAGAGATCATGGCAGGACTTGGACTTGAGCCAGAATGCCACACTTGGATTGTTCTTTGCCACGACCTTGTCGAAGAAACGCTTGGCCTTCATAGGGAGGCTCTCACGGCGTGTGTTACAGTTAATGTGTCTGCGACGTTTGTTGGCCTCCTTGGAGTCTCGGCGTAGACGCAGCTGTCGCACTATGCCGTGGAAGGCCTCCCAAACATTGTGCTGCATAGCAGCTGAGGTTTCAATAAACTTGCAGTCAAACACAGCAGCACAGGCACGGCCCTCTGAAACAAAGAACCAGTACTTGCATGTAGAAAGAACTCAGTAAATAAAATTCATCACACACAAACAAACAAGGATTGTGTCTCCTCACCACTTGATGACACCTCTCTGCGTCGCACCAGGTCACACTTGTTCCCCACCAGAATGATTGGTGTGTGCTGGGCAGGACGAAAGCGACGCAGGGTTATCCGGAGCTCTGAGGCTCTCAGGAACGAGGCCCGGTCAGTTATAGAGTACAGCAACAGGTATGCATCACCTGTCTGCATGTAGCACTCCTGAGCCCATTCGTTGTCAGTCTGAAACACAGACACACACAAAGAGAGGTGTAGAGTAGAGTATGTATGCTGCCCAGGCTGATGTGCTCTCTCCTCATTTGTAAAAATGTGTTTTTATCTCACCTCTGCATCCCATGTGTCCAGCAGAGTTACAGCTGCAGCTTCTCCATCCACTTCGATCAGCTTTTCACACAGCTCATCTGAAAATGTACATGAAATAAAAATAATAATTTAGCATTAGTGAAAATAAAAGTTATTTAATTCTGGAAGCCTGTTGGGTATATTCACACAATTCCCCCAAGGGGAGCAATAAAGTATGTTATTATAGCCAAATCATACAGTAAAAATAATAGCAGTTTATTACCCGATTTTATTGCAGTCTTTATATTTTCTTTCTATTTGTTTTTCCAGTTTATTTACAGGGATTTCATTTGTAAAAAAATTTTTTTGTAAAATTAAGGCAGATCTGATGAGCAATAATAATTCAGTATGGTTGTACCGTTTCTTACCTCCACACAGCTCGCAGTCGTCACTGTCCATGCTGTCTGCTGCCCCGGCGAAGATGCTGGAAAAGGCCGTCTTCCCGACCCCACTGGCCCCTAACAGCACCACCCGGTACGGGCTCCCTAGTTTTGCCGCCTCCCCGGCTGAGTCGGTGGAGATGACAGAGTCTGAGGACGACCAGCTCCCGCGGCTGCCATCCGACTCCCCGGCGGAACTGGTGCAGGACTTGGATCGGGAGATGCAGGCGGGAACCCGGACCAGGAGACGGTCCGGGAGCAGGTGGTTACCGGGGTCGCAGATGCTCCATCGGTGGAGCTCGGTCTGCAGACGGAGGCTGTGCCGGCGCACAGTGGAGAGCATGTCGACGGTGACAAAATCTGAATAAACTGGATCAACCGACGGCGAAGGGATTAAACCGTTTTGCCAAGTAGATCCTACTTTTTATCGTCAAGAAAACGCCCCAAAATCAGGTACTTATTAAAAAGTAGCTTTTACGCATTTTATGGATGAATATCACAACGTCCTTCTGTTTCTGAGATTTACATGAACCAAAAACGCGCCAGAGATGTGTCCCATAATTATAAAGTGGACTGTAAAGTAAATTGAGTTTGTGCTATATCACAATTATGACAAAGTTACTGCACCGTGACAAAAACCAGATGAAACTGTTTCTACTACAGAACGACTTTAAATGTAAAGACGCGTGTCGCATTAAAACAAGTTTAATTCAGGCATTGCAAAAAATTTGATCAGTAAATCCCGGAGCGACATTTACAGCTGGTATCTTCTTGATGCGTCTGTCGCCGTCTGTCTCAGTAATCTCCAGAGTGAGTCTCTAATGCTCCGCTGGGGTTTCCCTGCGGTTTATAAGGAGGAGGAGGAGGAGGATGGAGGGGGGCTCGACGCGTGTAGCATGAATATTTACTGTGATGTGGTGGTGGTGTATTTACTGTTGTATTTCATGCGCACAAGGTCATGGCATGAGCAACTGCTCAGATTAGATTTATAGCAAACGGGTAATGAATTGTGCATCAAGGAAAAAAGGCTTTAACAATTACAAACTGCAACTTTATAGAGAACATAATAGGCTGTATGATGTTTACTGGGACGAGATTGTAAAGTGAAAATTTAAGGAGACGGTCTGGACACCAGTGTTGTAATGTAACTTACAGTGTGCAGTAGTAAAAAGTAATATAACATTATCACAATTAAATTGATAAGAGATAAAACACACTGTTGGTTAATAAGAGGTTTTGGTTCTACAGCATTTTACTAAACTTGTTCTGGTATAAGCAAAATAATGACGCATGTCACCAAGTTTATTTAACTGTTGCTGTTACACTAACATTAATCAGTCTGCAGAGTTGTTACACCTTTTTTGTCGCCTGTGCTACGATTTCAAAATAAAAGTATTTTAGCATCATCCCATAATTGTTGTGTGCAGCAGCAGCGCAAAAGTCTATTACAATTAAGAAGCACTGCTGTTGAGAAAATGTAGTTTTTACGTCACCATGTTTATTTCAAAAGCTACAATGACTTTGCAGATTTACATTTCTCATAAAAAAAACTGTTATAAAATATGATGCAGTTATTATTTAACTCCAAAAATGCCTATAAATTAATAGTAATCCTCACTTTTAACCAGCTGTAACATTTAAATGCTGCTTACATATAAAAGTACATATGTAATCAGCCTTCACTTACTTAGTTTTCAGTTTCATCGGTAAGTTATGAGTTTGGCAGAAGCAGTGGACAACAGAACTGGATTAGATTAAGTTATGTTAAAGGTCTTCCTTTATTTCTCTTTCGAGTGCAAGCTGGGTATAGTTGTATGTAGAGTACAACAGAGAATCAATCAATATCACCAATAGAGTATGAAAGCTCTGCACAGGATTATAAAACACTGTGTGTTTAGGTAGACATAAACAGAAAACTATTTTATTTGAGACTTATGGCATTTTACAATTCAGTGTTGGTGTAATTTCTTTCACATGGAGATACATTATCTCTTTGTGCAGCTTCAGTGAAAGCTGCAGAAACATCTGTAGCTGACTGTCAAATCAGGTTTTTTCCTCTGGCAATAACATTTGTAGTAAATTTCCATAGCCCTTTCATAGCAACATTGTTCTTTTCCACCTACATTTAACACTCAGCATGTAATAATAATAATAATAAACTTTATTTATAGAGCACTTTTCTAAACTTGCGTTACAACGTGTACGAGAACAGTAGAAGCAATGGAACAATAAAACAAAAAATAAAAGCAATAATACAGAAGACATAAGGCAATAAAAGATCAAAATAAAATGACCAACAAGTCAGTAAAATTAACTAAAATCAGGGAAGGCTTTCCGAT
>JAUMHL010000009.1:11871214-11902744 GCA_032362345.1 Sandelia bainsii | reverse complement strand
GTCCAAGGGGGAGCATGTACAGAGAGAATAAGATTGGCCCTAAGACAGACCCTTGTGGGACACCATACTTTACAGAAAAGAATGATAACATGTGACTATTGATGGAAACACAAAACTTTCTCTCTGTCAGGTAAGAGGAGAACCATTTTGAAACTGAAAGTCATCAAAAATGTTGTAGTTTTCTGCAGATAAAATCAGGAGAAACATATTTCTCTCAAATCTTAGATATAAAAGGAAACTTGGAGATGGGTCTGTAGTTTTCAGGGAGTGTGGGGTCTAGCTCAGGTTTCTTTAACAGAGGTTGCACGCAAGCAATTTTGAAATGATCTGGGACATAACCAATAGATACGGACCTGTTAAAAATCCACAGCAAATAAGGCGCAACAACTTCAATAACTGTGACTAAAAACTTTGCTGGAATGAAATCAAGGTAACAGAGTACAAAGTAACAGGCAGTCGTCAGGAGGAATTCTAAATGTGGGGGACTAAGGAAGAAAAAGGCTGGTGATCATCAGGTCCTCCGAATGATATGACAAATTATATAATTTACATATTTCCCCTAGAACAGAGCGAGCAAATAAAGCTGTTTTCTGCTATGACACCACTATAGTCAATGTTAAGGATGCAGTGCAGACCCCAGACTTCTGATATAAGATAAGGGCGGTTTGCTTTTACTTCAGATTCTGCACTAAACTGGAATATAGGCTGAGTGGCTGATTTAGTTTGTATATGAATTATTCAGTAACTGTGTCTCTCAGCAAATCAATTTATTTATAAATGTTGGCAGAGTTCTGTGCAGGAGCAGATGAGAATAACTACATGTCTCCTGCTGCCTGTTCAACATGACAGATACTCAACAGACATGACTGATTACAGACTGGATCAATAAAGAAAGTATAACTTATTAATGTATTCCTACTCCTATCTTCTACTCCTCCTATCTTTAACATAATATTGGCGTAGCTGCTAAAATCACATTTTAAAAGGCAGCTTTACTGAACTATCCCAGCTTGAATGAATCATTTTAACACTTTTTATCAGAAAGGCTAAATAACTACAAGTGATGTAGCAAGAATACAAGCAATGATTTCTAGGAGCTTCTCCAATAAGATAAAGTAATTGACACCGATTTGAGTTGTGTAATCTACAGGAAGACGTGATCTTATCTTACAGTCACCAACAATTAGCTGAATAAAGCATTGTCAGATAAAGCCTTAATCATATAAGGTGTGGCACAAAGCTGATTCTTACTTTTACTTTATAGGTGTGTAACATCTCTCAGAACTGTTGCTGTCTGTCTAAAGTGGACAGGAGAACATATTTATGAACTTTAAGACTTTTAAATAAATAAAAAAATTTAAATTAAATTAAATTAAAACAATTTATAGTCTTTTTTGAGGAAACAGGTTCAGAGCTCTTTAGAATTATTACAATTATTATTATTTTCAAGTCTGTTTTAAAAGTCAGGTGCTCATTTGAACACTGAAACAGTGTACCTTCAGAGTCCTTTAAGAGATCCCATCAAAGGATGCTTCCTATGTTAGTGATGGGGAACAAAGTCCACAGTCCTCTCTGTGAAAAAATGTATTAAGGAGAAGGATTCAGCCTTATTAATTTTAAAGATTAGGAAGACAAGTACTTGATTAAGTCTGTTGAATCTTCATATTAGCTCTAGATACACATTTAAATACATTTTGCAAAGGAGGCCTGAACCTCATCACTTCCATTGAAAGGGGTTGAAAGGAAAATAAGGAACATTAGGGATGTTTGCAACAAGCACGTCACATATTCAACAGACCTGTCAGTCACAAGACCTGCATTCATCCTGGCTATATCTAACATGCCGGACATCTGTATTACCTTCTGTAGTTTCTCCTCTGTGTGAGATTATCTAAACACAGCTTCCTTTCTGGAGTGATTGAGTAGAAGCTCAGAGAAGAGGCTTAACACCCAAGATCTACCATCACCAGTATATTGTCAATGGGTAGGAAGCCACCAGCTGGTATTCTGTGAATGACCCGTTCAGTAACATACACAAATGTCCAGAGAGACCCTGCATTACATCACGCCCTGACTTGACTCATAACTATCAGATTTTCATTCACGTAAGCACTTTATGTGAGTGAGAAAAGTGAGACTGAAAGCAGGAAGTGTTATTACAGTAATTGTGGGATTATGCCGCTTTTTCGTCTGTTGTTTTTCAGGACTTCTGTGTCAGGTTGTGGCCTCATCTGTGGGAACTGCTGCTGTGTATTACAGCCCTGATCTGTTCTGCCTAACAGATGATTGGGTGACATTAAATCCTTGTTAAGTGCTGGAGTGGGACCAGGGTCAGGGAGAGGGGGGTTGTGCTCTGGCTGGTTGCACATTGGCAGGGTGATTTTGATGGCTAGAAATGGTAGCCGTGTGAGATGTGACCTCTTTCTTTATTGTGCTTAATGTGTAATATATGGATTACATTTGGAAAATGGGAAAAATGGCATAAAACAAATTTGAAGCCATTATAAAGACCACACAAAATCGATGCATATTAGCACATCTGTAAGATGTTGTGCAGTATATAAAAATAAACAACTAAGTTTGGCTCTTTACTCTGATGGTGTCTTTATGAACAAGATCTGATTCAACCACCTATAGCTTTTTGGTTGCAGCAGCACCAAATGGTGTAGTACTTTACAGCCTAACAATCACACCAAGTTACCATCAACTAACTGTTCTCTCGGACAGCAGACACACCAGCTTCAAACAGGTATTACAAGGTTGGTTTTTAATTAAACAGTGAAGAAACCAATAACCATGTCTCCATGGACTATTTATCCAAATCAGTGCCCCTTTTGAAGAAAACCCCAGCTCACACCAGCAAATGTAAACCTGAAAGACAGTAATGTCACATTCAGCAGCAACACTTCTGTCTCCTGCTGGGGAAGATTTTCATGTTTTGACTTTGAGGTTTTAGCTCCCTGGCTCCGTTTTCAGATTTCTTTCACTTATTTTGTTTATGAAGTTTATTAGGTTTATTATACAATCAATTCATTTGAAATTACATTTCAGTTCATACTTTTCATGCAGATCAAAATGTGTTGTAAACTACACTTGGAAATGTTGATCTACTTTACATTCTGCATTATTATGCTACACATTTTAGTCAAGAGACCAATTAATCAGCATTTTATGCTGATACAGATCACACAGGATTTATTTTCTCTGGGCAATTTAGCAATGAACCCTCCCACCTTAAGCCCACTTTGTGCACTGGACATCAAAATACACAGATGGGTCTTTGTTAATCTTTATGCTGCCACAAAAATAAAGTTCTTCAGTGTACAGCACTGGCTATCTATAAATGGTACAAAAGAAAAAAAATCATAACAAATGTGAAACAGAAAGGAAAAGCTTGTAAGTAGGGTAATCAATATCACTGTATCGCTGAGCCTGAACATGTATTTCAAAGGACAGTGAGCTGTTTTATTGACGTGGGATGTTAGACATGAAATCCACTGTGTGGCTGTATCCAAACTCCTTGTCTCAAATAAATGGCTGACTTGCTGAAACCTGAAAAGTGTATCCAGTGTGGTGCAATCAACGCTAAAGATATATTGAAGCCCTAAAGCACAGGAACAACATGTCTGCTCAAGGCCTGTGAAGTACAGACTGCATCTACTACCAGTACTGATACCACGTGCAGCTTAAACATAAATGATTCTCTGACTAATACTGAATGAAATGTGAGAATTGGGACCTCATTGAGGGTTAATACCAGATGCCTGGCCATTCAGACTCTACTAAACATTGAGGTCTTCCACAGGCAGCTTGGGATCACAGGGAATAAACTTCCAATCTGTGATTCAGTCTCTCCATCAAAACAACTCCAGCGGTGTAGTCATTCATTCAATCCGTGCGCCAGCTCTTTGAGCCGAATGCATGGCTTAAAAGAGAGATTGGCAGTGTGGCCAGCAGCAGCTAGTAAGAGCTTTACACAGACAAATTCCACCTCATGCACCCACCAGCACATGGCCTCTGAGACTGTTAGAGAAGCGATTTGGATCAATATCCTGTCGAGTGAACGATGACACTCGTCTGTCGAACACGTGTCCAATACAAAAAGAGCTGCTGTAACACAAAATGCGAATGCTCTGAAACAACAAACTGTATCTTTTATTGTCAAAGCGAGGCCAGACCAGTAGCTGTAGCAAGTTGCTTGGTGACAGTTGCTATGGCACCACTGGTTTCAGTCCGAGTCTCGTTAATGTCTGGACTCATGATTTTGTGTTATGGTTCAGATGCAGTCAGTGTTTAAGCCCTATGAACAACCTGGCAGTCAGCCCATTACTTTGGTCCACCCTGAAATATCTCAACAGCTACTGGATGAATCGCCATGAAATTTTGCACTGACATACAGTTAAAGACCAATTTTTTTTGCCTTTTTTATGAATTTAAACAAAACTCTTAACTTTTCCATGGAAATAACCATAAACAAAAGTGTCTATAGTGCTCTGGCTTCCAAAAAAACAAAGATAAAATCACCACTAAGCTTGATTAAGATATTTTATTGATGTACTGAACTGAAACAAGAAAAATAAAAAATGACCAGTCCCAAATTATTAGACCTCTGACAATTAATAGTCTAGTCTAGTTCTAGGTCACAACTGACAGCAACCTCTTATGGTAGTTCATAATCAGGTTGCCACATGTCTCTGAGGAATTTTAGCTCATTGTTCCATGGCAAATTGTTCCAGCTCATCCAGCTGGGACCTCAAGCTAAACTGGTAGCAGGAGTTTTTACATTATCCTTCAAAATGTCAACATAATCTTATTTCTTCATGATCCCATGCCCCTGAACAAGTTTCCTTGTGCCTGAAGCAGCAAAACAGCCCCACAGCATCATGCTCCCACCACCATGTTTAACTGTGGGAGAGGTTGAGGACTTCTCCCTCCCTTTGCCAAACTAAAGCAGTATCCATGTGCCCAAACATCTCAAGTTTGATCTCGTTAGACCAAAAGACAGACTTCCAATATTCATCCCAATGTTTCAAATGTTTACAGCAAAGCTCGATCTGTCTTTGATATGTCACTGTGTAAGCAATGGAGGTTTTCTTGGATGATGATCTCAAAGACCACCATGAGAGCCTTCTGTCTCTCTTGTAAAATCAAGTCCAGAAGAAGCCAGATCAGCAACAATCATCTCAGCAGTGATCTGGGAATTCTTGTTGACATCTTTATTTTCCTCCCCAGAGTTTTTGAAATCTTGCACTTTCGACCATACCCAGGTTTTTTTGTAACAGGATTTATCTCCTTGTGCTTTGCAATGATGCAACATAAATTTGTTCAGACCCTGTGAACCTCTTGGAAATGGCAGTATAGCCTTCCCACTTAAGATGAGCATCCACTATCTTCTCTCTGTGTTTCAGACTGATTTCTTTACACTTTGGCATGATGAAATTACTTCTTACCAATACTTTAAGAGTAGTACCTCTCAGTACCCAAGTGCCACTAGCCTAATCACCTTGATGATCCCTTCACTTTCCCCCTATAAGTACAAAAACAGTTGTTATAGATGCAGCCCTACAGAGCATGTTAGCATTATGTGGCTACAGACTCAGAGACTACTCTCCAAAATTGATGAGCCAACATTGAAACCCACACAACAATAACTACATAATACTACATAATTAATATATGCACTTTGTAAGGCTGATATGAGGCTAAATCCTTGAATTGTGGCATAGGACTGGCAGTTTAACAGTTTAAATTCACACCGTGACCACAGAAAAACAGCAGGTGTCTGCATAATCGCCACACTGCCTCCAACATGTCGCACCCCTTCAACTGTCATATGCAAAAAGAGAAAGTCTAACACCCCAGAGACCCAGTTATTAAACATCATTGCTTAACAATCATGCAGAGTGCTGATCATCCAATAAATAATAATTACCCTGTGGATGTGATGTAAAGACACACATTGTCAATTTGACAGAGCTGAACACAAATCATATGTGAATTTAGGGCACACACAATCTGAAACACACAACTACATAACTCCCACGCAGCAGCTTTGTGTTGAAGAGCATGAACAGACTAGTGTTATCCAAAATAACAGACTGAACAGATCACAGAATGTCCCACATCTAAAACCCAGCCAATTACAAGACACTAATGTGTAAGGTCATTACATCATAAACTGCCGAATAAAAGCACAAAAAATTCACATTTGCCCTCATTCTTAATCTTGGATGGTATACTCGCTATGCAGAAAGCCATAAACTTTGAATGAATGGCTCTATATGCATTCTCTCCATACTAACCAGGCTCTGTGTCACCTAAACATGTCTCAGAACAACATAAATCTTCTATTTGACACATTCAATATTATTCTAGATAGACACAGAAGCACCTCTCATGCACACTTACCCACAATGCATGGATAAACCTAAATCATACATGGCACAAAAACTTCCAACTTGCGTGGATACACACTCAATCTAATATGCTCTTCTTTCTATAGCACGATTTTTCAGTCAGTAAACTTCTTCAAAGTCTGTTTATTATACACATTCCTTTTACATTTAATTTATTTAATGAAATTACAATAAATGTATCTGAATAAAGAAAATATGAAAACATTTGAGACAAAACACAGAATATGACAAGAAGTGTCATCTAAAATTGATGGTAACTGTATTGTTGTTGTTGGCAGTTGAACGTGCAAGCGAATGTTAAGTGTTTAGTCATGTTGTAGTCAGGCTCCAGACAAAGCCCAGAGAGCCTCAAGACAAACATGTAGAAGTAATATATGTGTGAGTCATCTATATCTATGGTGCAATCTACTGTTTGTGGCTGTTTACTGAGCGGAGTGAGAGATGGTGGTCTGGAAGGCAAAGGTGATGTGGTTTCGTGCCCGATCGAGGTAGGGGTCTGAGAAGGTGTGTGTGTCACCAGAGAAATGTCTCCACTGCATCAGCTCAGACATGCTGAGATGTTTCTGCGCTGCTCCACCGCGGTCACCTTGACGACCAAGCTGGCACGGCCTATCAGAAACCTGCTCCTGCTCCTCTATGACAGCTGAGAGTTAAGACAAAAATGAGTTAATTAGTCTCAATGAAGTCAGTTGCTGGTGTCAGTGTGAGGGGTGTTGACTTTGTGCTCACCCGGGACTGATCCATCCATGCTGCAGCCGCAGTTCAGCAGGTCATGAGTTAGAGAGGGCGTGTCCGTCAGGCTGAAGAGATCTCGCAGTTCATTGGTGGAAAAGCTGGTGTGTTCCGCCCCTTTCCCCAGGTCAACCACAGTCCCAGAAAGCCCCTGTTTGGACACTTGTCTCTGAAATATACGCTCCTCAATTGTGCCTAAAAGGACGTAACACACACCCAGGCATAAAACAAATCAGTCTGATTCATGGTACGCTGATATTCAGGCTCATTGTGTGTTTTAGGGTAAACTGACCTGCAGTGAGGAGACGGTATATGTGCACAGTCTTCTTCTGTCCATCTCTCCATACTCGAGCCATAGCCTAGACACAGTACAGAAGGTTATATTGCAGGAGAATCACACACACATATAGACAGCACCATCTGGTGGACATGTGCATATGTGAGCAGTTCTCAGGGGCCTTAACAGATGTAGTTTATTTCACTTGGCCAAGAGCAAATAAAAAAGTGCAAGAACTTAAGTGTGAATGCAACCTGAATATGTGTATCAAAAACAAAGCCACACAGATAAAGGAAAATTAGTATTGCAGTCTTTGAATTTTGTTGGCATCATGACTGTAAGTGTGTATATGTATATTCTGTATCCTACCTGAATGTCATTTGCAGGATTCCAGTCAATATCATACAGCACCAGGTGAGAAGCACCGATCAGATTAAGTCCCACCCCACCAGCTTTAGAGCTCAGCAGAAACAGGAAGTTCTGAGAATAGGGGCTGTTAAAACTGTCAACCAATCGCTGTCTTTGGCCAGTAGGCGTGTGCCCATCTAGTCGACAGAAAGTGTAGCCCATGTGCACGCACAGGTCCTGGAGCAAGTCAAGTGTCTGAGTGTAGTTCGACACTACGACCACCCTGAAGGGGCACAGACTCATTGTTAAATCTGGACATGTACAGTGGATACACACAAAACTACACTCTTGCATATGCAAATACCTCACACATTCAAACACACCTGTCAGAAGGGCTGAGTTCTCTGATGGCAGCCAGCAGGTCTGACAGAACCAGGAGTTTTCCTGAGTCAGCCGTGTTGAATCCACCTGCGGAGTACGATTCTGGAAAGAGATCTATCAGGCCGTCATATAATGAGCTCTCCACTGATCCGCTGTCTGTTCTCTCCTAAAAACAGAACAAAATACTCACAGTTAGCACTGAGCTAAAGCCAAATCTCAAAGCACACAAATAGATATAGGTTGATTACTTTTTTCACATAACCTTGACAGTGGAGTGGAGCAAACCAGGGTGGTTACAGAGCTTCTTCAGTGCAGTGATGCAGGCGAGATGTGTGTGAGTTTGTGTGTAGCTCTGAAGGCAGGCTCTGAAGACTCTGTGGCAGAGGAGATGCTTGTACAGCTCCAGCTGCATAGAGGATGGGTTACAGAACAACGTCCAGTCGAGACGGGGTGGAAGGTAGCAATTGATGATCTCCTGCGTCCGCCTCAGGATGAACATACTGGTCAGGCGAGACAGCTCAGCCGCTCGCTCTTCTCCCAAAACGCTCTCCTCCTGTTGGCAAAGACAGATATGAGGTCAAGCTTAATGTCAAATAAAGATGTACTGGAAGTAACAGAGGGACAGAGGGAGCACTACCTCTGTGCAGGATGGTTGTCTAGAGCGGAGGATCGGTTCCTCATAAACTTTCTTGTAAGCAGTTGACGAGCCAAGAATCCCTGGGTTAACAAATTCTATAATAGCATAGAACTCCTGCAGGTCATTCTGTACTGGGGTGCCTTCAAAACACAAAGAGAGTTTATTATTTAAAAAAAACATTACAAGAAGTTTTAATTGTCTTTGTGACAGAAGCTTTGCGTTTATGTATTTCAGTGTGTACCTGTAAGTATGACTCTGCGATTACAGCTGAGGCTACTGAGGGCAGAAGATGTTTTGATGCTGCTGTTCTTTAATCTGTGACCCTCATCACAGATTACAAGACCAAACTCCAATTTCTGTACCTGAAAACACAGGAAAAACACTATCACAAAACACAAAGTTAATATCAACTGATCAAATCAAGGTTTATTTCTAAAAACCCAATATCACAAACTTGCAGTTTGTATAACATGACACCTTCTGCCCTTTGACCCTCAAACTGGATAAGGCGCCCTCCCCACTTCACCCCCTAAAACTCATGTTTTAGTAACATTTGTTTGCTCTTGTTTCAAATAACAGTGAGACACAAAGTGTACATACCTGCTCCAAGCAGCGCAGAAGCATTTCATAGCTGATGACAAGAACACTGTGCAGAGGGGACAACACAAACTGCTCTATCCTGTGGTCCTAAACATGGGTCAACAAAAATGTAAATCACCACAATCAGAGATGGGGGTTTTTTTTATCCCTTAAGAAATTTAATTTTTCACTTCATCATACTATTGCATAGCATTTTTAAAAACAAGTTACAATTATTAAGTTACTAATAAAATGTATATTATTAAGTATGAAGCTAGAGCTGTGGGTTGACTGGATTAGCTCAGCATATCAAGTGTGTTTGCCGGTTGCATAGTAACCTCACAATGGCGGCAGTAGTCCATAGAGGCAAAGCAGAAATAATTAGTATGAAACTCTTCAAACCACAACTTGTCATTCTTAAATTTCAGTTTGTGCACAGATGAACAAATGACATACATGTTAAATTAGTGAGTTTTAGTTTATCAAACCACTCACCCTGGGGTTGGTAGATGACCGCTCTACCCACTGATCTACTTGCTGCACAATAATAAATAATAATAATAATAATAATGTATAAAATAACTGGTGTAGTAATGTGTTTGTCCCACTCCATAGTAAGGTTAAAAGTACAGTGATACAGAAAAGTGCAGTAATACAGCAGTGGATTCTCTTTGTCAGGGACAATGAAGCATCACATTGGAATGGACCTGAAAACTGATCTAATGAGGGTCTTTCTATTTGTCATCTATTAATTTCAAAAGACTCCCCCTCTCTCACCTGATCCACAGCGAAAACGCTGATCCTCTCACGTCCCAGCCACTTGTTAAACTCTGCACCCCAGTTCTGCACCAGGCTGCCAGGTGTAACCACAAGTACACGCTTAGCAATAGGTTTCCCACCATACGGCCCCTGTTTGAGCAACGTCCAGGCCAGTGCAACGCTCTGGAGGGTCTTCCCCAGACCCATCTCGTCAGCTAAGATAGCACCGTAGCAACCCACAGCTCTGAAGCACACACATACACACACACCAGAGCATCACTTTTCCAGTTGAGTGACTAAAACAGATTCATTCAGATTCAAAGAGGTTTTGAGTTTTACAGGTGTTGCAGGAAGAGCACTGTCACCTCATGCCCATGACACACTCATAGAGGAAGAGCAGACCATCTCTCTGGTGGGGTCGCAAGTGAGCGGTGAGGTGTGGGTCGACCACAACATCAGCTACAGGAAGCCCCGACTTGTTTTCAGACCACTGATGGTTAGGAGAGGGACGAGGCATCACCAGTGCACCTACAATTAAATATCTATTTATATATATTATAATATAATATATGCAAAGCTACTGAAAGAAATTCATACATTCAGAATAATGAATTCATCCAGAATAACCTCTATTTCAATAAGGACATTTCTGTTTTATTCTACACACCTGGAGCCAGTGGGTCATGGTAAGGTCTGCAGGTCCGTTCTGTTTCTGGTTTAGTTCCTGGACGCTCCGCTCCTCCTAACAGGGAGGGGGGGCAGAAAGGTTTGGATACCCAGTGACGAGGTGGAAGCAGAGCTGACTTTGTGTGTGCCTCCTCTTTCTCTACTTGGGCCTCCTGGAAACAACGTCCCCTGGCGAAATCCTCAGGAGAAATGACTCCCATCACCTCCACCTCTTTTCCTCCAATCATGAGAGTCTGTCCCTCTGACAGGGAGGCCAGCTCTGACACCTTGTAGCCACTACCTACACACAAACATGGAAAACTGTCATGACTGGGTGTAATAAGAGAAATTATCTTCCAGTGGTCTTCGCAGCATATTTAGTTGCTCTAGAAATGTTACATCTGTTATTTAATCCTGCACCTTACTGTAGAGCTATTTATAAACCTGATGTACACTATTCTACTGTCTTTTATATGATATGACTGGTAATATTTATTCTATCTTAATCTATCTATTCTATTTTTATACTATTCTATCTGCTGATAGCTTTAAACTTTGGTCTATTAGGTTGTAAACTTGCTTGTACAATTTAAAAGTGAGCACTGAAATTTCTCTTTGGGATTAATAAAATACTTTCTACTATCTACTGTATAAATGAACTTCAGTTAAATGCCTGAATGACCTAATGAAGAAAGTTTTGTTTTATTTTATGATTATGTGAAATCTGATTATTTTCAATATGCACAAGTCCTACTAGAGCACATTCATAGAAACAGCCATAAACTATCAAAATCAACATAAAACAGACTGAATGTGTTTCTACTGTCGTTTTCAGATTCAGAGGTAAAGTAGCAGAGGATTTCTAGAAGACTGACAACTGCACAAACGATGAGATAAAATAATGATTTAAATAAATCAAAACTTACAACTAAACAAATACCTAATATTATAATGAGGCAAACAACATTTATTTAAGATTTACTTCATATTTTGATACTAGATACATTGATTTAAACAAAATAATCTGAGCAATCTCCTCCTCACCTTTTCCAATATCCTTTCCTTCCATGTCTTTTAGTGTGGCTGTGCGGCCTCTGGTCATCAGGACTGCATCACCTTCCCAGCGCTTGTGTTTCTTCTTGCTGGCCTTACACCACATCACACTGAAGTAACGCACTCCTCCCTGACTGCAGCCAGGCTCTGACCCTGCAGGTCCAGAAACACAGGCTGACCCTGCAGGTGGCTGAGGGGTTTGAGGAGACTCTGGAGTCAACTGGGGGTAATCACTCACTCCTATAACACAATGACATACAACACAGTGAGAAACCAACATAATTAACACAACCCACCAGCAGAGGCCACTGTGACACCAAGTCCCCACATTGTCCCCCTTACATTCAAACACCTGAAACCCAAAGCATCAGAATGGAAATGGAAGAGAAAATATGATGACAAATCATGTGCACAAGGCTGAAACAGTGCAGATGTTAGCCTAGTTAACCTTTTTAACAATGAATAGACCTAAAGAGAAAACAATGTTCCTCAAAACAGATGAAATTAGAAAAGGGGATATCTGATATGCAATGAACACATGTCACGTTTTCTTACTTTTTTAATAGAAATACATAAATATTTGGACAAACTCAAACATTACAGTTACATTACAATCAATGTTGTAGATACATATATCAAATAACATCACAAAACCACATCTCCCTTTTTTTGTAAAATCAACTGGCTGTCAGAATTTCTGACTTCAGTATATTCAACTCTTTTCCACCTTAAATGAATGTCATTATTAGGTTAATGCTTTAAGGCCTTTAAAAGCTTGACTCCAATCTTTGTATTTCTACCAAAGTGTTACTTTGTCGTGAGTGGGAGAGTTTCTTTTTTTTTTGTAACCTCCAGAATGATCCTTTGTTTCATTACCTGAAAGTGCTAAAATAAAATGCCTGTTAAGTTTATCACATCTGATTTCTACAGATGACAGGTTAGCTGGAAGTTCTTTACAAAGAATCAACAGTATACGATCGGAACAGACTCCTGTGACTCCAGTATATCATTACAGTAAATGATGTTACCATAAAATCAAAACTCTAATAACCTTGAGTAATAAAGATCATTAATGCTATCCTAACAGTACTATAGATACATACTATTGGCAAATCTAGGCAGGAAAAACACCAGCAAGATACACATAACACAGATATTTCCTTCTAAAACCTGGACTTTCACATTTATTTCACCCATTTTGGCAGTCACAGTGTTCATAACATCAGCGTTTATCAGATTGTTGTCTCTTCTGTTACTAAGTGCATGAATGATGAGGAACTTTGAATTCTGACAAGTGTGACGAAAAACTGATAGCAACACAAGTCAGCCTAATCCTGCAATATGCAAACAGGATTTCAGTGTCTTTATGAGGCACTATGTTTTCAAAAGAAATTCAAGTTCTGACACAGATGTCAAACATGAAACTAATGAGTCTGACCTTGTCTTTTGCCTTTTCTACACACTCTAACCTCCTCAGAGCCTCTTCCCTTTGTAGCACTGGTCAAAGATGTGGCATTCATGCTTATTATAGAGGAACTGGCAGTCCATGTCTCAGTCGAGCAGCTTTTAGTTTCTCCACTTTGATCTTGGCTCTCAGAAGTTCCTCCTCGAGTTCTTGCTTCCTCTTCAGTCCCTCCCTCTTCTCTTCCAGGTACATCGCAACCTTCCTGTGATTGGCTAACACCAACTCATGCTCCTCTTTGGCTAAGTGCAAAGGGCGAAACCTGTCAGGCTCGTGGTGTGGGTAGATGTCACTGGGGTAGAGGTTGTTGCGTAAGGGCAGCGGCGAGGTGGAGAGGGGGATGTTGACAGAGGAAGCTGTGGGAGACAGGGATGCTTCATAGTCGTGGATGCTGCCCAAGTCCTGCTCCCCCTCTGGCTCCTGGCCTTCATCCAGGCCTGGCCCCATGTGCGTGGAAAGAACAGCGAGGTCTGGTGGTGGTTTTACATCCTCTTCGGGGTCCAGCTGGACCACCTCATGGGGGATACTTGGGACAGCTGCTGAGTAATCCTGGAGTCCAGCCAGAGAGGAGCTGCTGCCAGGATGTTCGATGGGAGAACTGTGCTTGCTGTATATTAATCTACAAATGGAAAAAAAATGATATAAATAAGTAAGACTAGAGTCCTTAAAATAGAATTTAGTGACCATCTACATCTTGTTTATATAAAGACTGTAGACTGAGACATTGGATGATAATAATGTCCGTTAAATAAATCGATCAAAGAATTAGTTGACTAATCAGAGAAAATGTGAGAAATTTAAATTATTTGCCAAAGTGAAAAAAAACAACAAACCTTTGCGGATTCCCTGCTTTTCTGTGTTTCATATAATTTTGGCACAAACATATAGGATTTTCTTTTGGCTGCTCGTTACAGTGGGTAAGTGAGTTGGAAGAAATCACTTTGAGGTCTAATTTGTGATAGACAATTGTCTTTAAAAAACAATTTGCTCTCATCTCTTCAGTCAGTCAAAAAACAACAACAACCAATTATTAATATGAAGTCTAATTAGATTATCTAAGAGTATTTTCCAGGTCAATGTACACAAACAAAAACCCAAGCTGCCATGAAATAGAGAAAACACAGTGTTTTCCTGAAGAGCCCTGTGATGTACAGTTTATAACCTGATTTGTGAGAACTGTGACCTCAGACCCTTATCTCTCTCCTTCTCAAAAAATCAGAAAAAATACATACTGTTTTGTCAATACTCTCTACACTCTCACCTGACTGTTGTGTTGTCCCTTAAGTTCTGTATTAAAGTGTTTGTTTGTGCTTGTTGTGGTTTCTCTCACTGTACCTGCGCAGTGCCTGGTCCTTTTCGTGGATGGGCACATGGTGAAACAGGTGAGGGATCATCTCCATAATTCTCTTGGTTGGCTCGGAGATGCTCGCTCTGTACTCTGGTTGGGCATGTCTCCGTTGCATCACTTCCTGTTTGGCAGACTCCTTTAGTCTCTTGTAGAGAGTCCTGAGGCCCTGAGCAGTGCGATGTGGTCTGTCCCCTCCCAATGCGTTGTACTGCTCAGACACAGTGTCCCAGCACTTGTTCTTGTCCACGATGACTGCGTGCTTGTTAGTGTGCTCCTCCAGGATGCGGATGTGAGGCTGAACCAGCTTCAACAGGTCCAGCTTCTCAGAGAGGGTGAAGTTGGAGGAGCGAGCTTTGCCCACCATACTGGACAGAAACACAGAGCTGGCCGCCATCTTATAGCATAGCGGACTCTCACAGACCAAGTCAGGCCTATGGTCTCACCCCTCAGTAACCACAGTCTGCACTGTGGCTCTTCGCTCTTTCCACCTGTCTGTTTTTGTCCCTGCTGCTGGCTTCTCTTGGTCCACAGTGGTAAAGCTACCACTGGTCTAACTCATACATGTCTCATTTGCCTTCTCTTCCCCTTCTTTAAATCAAACATAAGCTATGTCTAACATGTGCATTCATACACTACTCCTGGCCTCCCTCTCAGCTACGTTGCACAACAAAAACAGGCTGTGCTGCACACAATAAGAATCAGGCTTAACTAGGCCAGCCTCGTTTAGGCCCCCGCCTACCGCGGAGGGCTTTGGATGAATTCCTCCCAGCTTAGGCTGACGTAGCTAAGCCGCTTAAGCCCAGCCCGACCTACTTACAGCTCGGTCTCTCTAAACCCCACACCAAGCACAGAGCAGAGCACAGCAACACTGACTGCACATTTCAACACAAGCTCGGTGTGTGTGCCTTGCACAAATGTGGAAAACAATCCTCAAACAGTGTATTGCACGTTATGACAAGTCAGGAGTGTGTTTTCCAAAAGTGAGCGACGCTTTGAAATAGCGCTGGCTTAACTAACTGAGAGGGGGAGGGTTTGTGAGCGCGCTGCGCATGCCCGTAGAACAGTCTGGTGAATGCGCACAGTAAATTTGAATAGTGCATTTCAAATACGGACTCATATCATCAAAACACGTGTTTGGCATTCGTGTCGAGACTGTGCAAAGTCAGACACAGAGCGCGAGTGATGCGCGTGTTTTCGGGCTGGAAAACACAGAGGCACTAGTTGCTCTTGCAGGAGGAAGGAGCGGTGGTTCACTGATCCCGAGCACAGTCCTAATCTGCCCGGCGCTGCCGCTGCACTACCCCGCTCATTTGCATAATGCTGGACCTGCTATCGCACACCCTCCGCCCGCCCGGTTTAACGTCCACCGTGTGTGTGTGTGTGTGTGTGTGTGTGAGAGAGAGAGAGAGAGAGAGAGAGAGAGAGACAGCGCTGTCACCGTTTGTCAGCATCACAGTTATTTGTGTTAAAACCGATAACAAATGTGGGAAATGAGGGACATTCACCTGGAGCACACATGGCATTCGTGATTATCAGATGTAGTGAAAGCAGCATCGAAGCTGTGCAGAGAATAAAGGTGGAGAAAGGGTGTTATGTTTAAGCTCATTGGGTTTGTGTTGAGTGGGGTGTGTGACGAGTCTCTATATGCACAGCTCGGTTTTACAACTAGACAGTAAATGAAAAGTAAATTCATTTTTTAAATGTTGCCTAGATCAAATTAGAAATTGCCTGAGTAACCGTTTCTCTAATTTAGCACCAGCAGCAGTAAAAATGCTGGATACAGACATTTCTCTCGCATATGATGCTTCTAACGTGCAGACTTAATTGGTGGATCTTTCCAGTCCATCTGTATTTAACTAAACATTAATTAAGAGTCCTGTTTCAATCTGAGAGCTTCTGAATTAATTAGCAGAAGTAATCAGTTAGGAAAATAATGGCTCATAACAGGGAAAAGACAAGTTGTTATTCTTTCTATCTTTGGGATGTCTTTTTGAATATCTACATTATATAATTTCATTTAAATTATAAATAATTTAATTTAAAAATAATTACCAAGCATGGTCAATCTAAAGGCAACTAAGATTTATGCCAGACTGAACAGAAGCATAGTTCAAATGCTTAGAACCAAAGAAAACTTAAAAACATATACAAGCTGCAATATCAAGGCATGGCAGTGTCCAGTTGTACCATAAATATCTTTCTGAATGAAACTGGGATCCATGGTAGAAGACAGAGGAAGAGTCAACCTTTTTGAAAGATAATCATAATAATAATAGCCCTAATGGTTCTGGGACAAGCTTGCAGAGCTTTTTGGTTAGTCACATCTGCTCTACGTTCATAGGAAAAAAACAAGCTTTCAAAGAAATGAAGACCATCACCACTGTGGAACATGGAGGAGGCTCAGCTATGTTATGTGGCTGCTTTGTTGCACCTGACACAGGGTGCCATGAATCTGAGCAAGGGACAACGAAATCAAAAGATTATTAAGTCATTCTGATGCAAAAGTAATTACCCCCCGCCCCTTGCTAAATCATAAATGAACTGTGATTAGCCACATTATTTGGACAGCTGAGTTCAATTTCACTTGCCACACCAAGGTCTGATTACTGCCAGAACTGTTGAATCAAGAAATCGCTTAAACAGAAGCTGTCTGACAAAGTGAAGCATCTAAAAGATCTCAACAAGCAACACATTATGCTGCGATCTAAAGAAATTCAAGATCAAATGAGAAACAAAGTAATTTATATTAAATATGCAAAATAAATACTGTCCAATGTTGGCGCACTCTGTCTGAGTCACAAAACATACATTTGAAAGAACTATGAAGTGTCCTGCTATGAAAAGAGAAGGACAGACTATCAAAAAGCAGCTAATTATGGTGATTGTCTCAAATTAGTGTACTACAAAATAGTTTGAGTTTAGGGGTGTATTTTTGCCCTTACCACTTTCATTTGTTGCATAAATTAAAATAATGTTACATAAAAAAATGCAGCAATGCGTCTGTTCCAAGTTATTTCAGAGAAAATAGTGTTTTTTCACAGCATGTGGTTAACAACACTTTGAGTCATGTCTGTATGAATGAAATTGATTATGACAACTATATTAAAAACAGAAGATGCTGAGTCAAAATGCCTCTAAATAAGATTTTAAGACTTAATTCCAGTGTGTGCTTAATTCAATGCCTATAAGAATGAGTTTTTGTATACGGGCACATGACAATTCTTGTCCAAACCAGGTACTGTCCCAGCTACAAAACTTTGTGTCTTACCTGGTCTGTTGTCTTCTGCATCGTCTCCAGAGCCACTGTCAGGATATTCTGGTTCAGTCTCATTTTCCTTAGTCTCTGTTGCACTGAGAACACGAGCTAGAGCCCTGGACAAGGCTGGAGCAGGCTGAGCAGCTTGGGGCTGGACAGCACACTCGGTTTTACACAAAGCTGGTACTGCTAAACTTCTTTGGACCTGGAGGACAAGAGGAAGAGGAAAAAAAGAATCATTTGACAACGAATACTGAGTGATCAGGCTGTGGGCAAAATGTTCAGAAAAAAAACTTGCCTTATCCAGTACATTGCCTAAACCAAGTTTAGGGTTCAGGGGTTTAGATCCAGCTAAAAGACATGAAGTAGATGCTCCAGGAGGCACAAACCGAGGCTTTTTCACTGCATTACCCAAGAGCTGGCTGGGAGCTCCAGAGCGTCTCATTTTTGTACTGGCTGACCACAGTAATCTATATCTTAAACAAAGAAAGCAATGAAAATCAGCGGCAACAGTGGCAGCTAATTATACTGTAATGTGTATATCAATACATCAATTAACTCAGAAAGAGTTGAATTTTTCAATTCTGTTTACTAATTACTCAGCACAGTAGTAGAATGGTGGTTTTTCACTCTCTTTACTGTTCACCTCCACCTAACTCCGTGTTTCCTCTGTAACTTTACTGGACAATTAATTTAGACCAGCTTAGAAACAGCGATACAGATACAGTATATTATTTCAAAAGATTGTTTACAGCTTTGATACACAGTTTATCACTTTAACAACATACTGTATACCATATAGCTGCAACATCATGTATCTAACGTAAGCTATTTCAAGACCTCACTTTGGCTCTTCTAACTTCTGCAACACAATACATGGATTGTAGCCATTAGGACAAGGAAAAGTGTAAAAATAACAATAAATTGACTTAGAGCGTTAGTGACACCATCTATAGACCTAGACCAGTCAACGTCACTTTTCTCATACATTGATCATGGGAAAACATCTCTGAAAGTCTTCGACATGGAGAGAAAATCTGGCGAACTCTAGTTAGGTACAAATCATCAACAGATCATCTAAGTGAGCTTGTTCAGTTAACCGGTTGTATCTAAGTAAGGAGGTTAGCAAGCTAACTTACGGAAGCTAACTCGCTAGCATCAAATATTCACTAACACTAATGACACGGTCTCAACTCGGGTGTAATTAAACGCATGATGGTGTAAAACAACGTGTCATATATGCGCGGACGAACTTAAAGTTGGATTATAATATTTAAGATCCTAAAATGTCACTAAGTTAAACAAAACTCACCTGATGTTCCTCTTTTAACTTGTATTTCCGAGTGTATTCTGTTTCTCCCGCTGAACGGGAGGACTAACGTGATTGGTTGAGCCCCGATGGGCGTGGTCTAAATGGCTCGGGTGCGCTTGATTTGAGACAGAAATGTACTGTTTGACTACGTCTTCAATAGATTTCCGTAAACCGCCCATACCAGAATTGTAAATCGAGCTTACCTAGTGCCTTTAAGACAGCTAACCTACCTTCACCCCCAGAAAATGTAGACGGGGAGTCCCTGTCGAGATCTTTAGTTATTTTGGCTTCACATATGATCATAGCTCCACACCGCTCCTCCTAAATTATTGTTAAGGTGATGTGACTTGACATTACTTCTTAATTGTTTTTAGTGACATTCAAAAGTCTTGGTGGAAAGTAGGTACATTTATTTAAATACCCATTGCTGGAGTGTTTCAATTTCCGCTACTTCATTCTTGATTTTTAAAAATATTTTATATCACTCTTCATACCAGAGGAAAACAGTGTACATTTTATCGTCTCTACATTATGTCTTACACATCATGTACATGTAGTGTACATATATAATAAACATCATGTATCATAGTTACTTTTCAGATTTTTGATAAGATTTAAAACCCTATAATGACCATAAATCATAAGGTGCATTGTTATACTGTTTGCTAACCTGCACATGGGCATATAAAATAGCTTTATATATTAGTTCCCTATAACCAGCAAGAATATCACAATGCTGCTTCCACGTTAATTCATCAGTTATAAGAGTATAGCACAAGGGTACAACACCCACAGGAGTAATATAATAGTTTAAGCAATATTATCCACTATTATTTAAGTACATTTTTATTTAAGGAAAAGTAAAGTAAAGTTAAAAGGACTGAGTTGTAATATTGTTACATTTACTTAAGTAAAAGCTGTGTAGATACTTTTTTTGGTTTGAGTGCAAGAGGTTAGGTTGCTCTTTGATTTTTTTCTTCATCTGAGAGTATGTCTCATCTGATGTCGTGCAGTCTGTAATCTAATCAGGGAGGGAGGGAGCGTAATCTATGATAATCCCACGTCCACAGAGAGAGACAGAACGAGAGAAAGGCAGAAAGAGAAAGGAAGGGAAGGGTTCGTCATTAAGAGAGACAGAAATAGTTGAAAACAGTAATCTCTCAAGGCTACACCACGACCCAGTGTTATTGGTAAGGCAGTGAGCAATACACACTACTACAGACTGTGGTCTGTATTTGAATGAGTGTTTTTCCCTGTAATTCTGTCTGTCCCTCTGATCTGATCTCGTCTGACAGCTGTCTGCCTGTGTCCTGAACCCTTGTTGTCAGGGATACCTCTCCATGGAGACTCACTCTAAAACGTAGGGGAGGGCTTTAAGTGAGAGGAGACCCTCACCTTGATGGAGCAACAGGTTGAAAGAAGGTGAAGAAGGAACGGCTGTAGTAGCAGAGAGATAAGTGGGAAGGCCACCTGTGAAGCAACCAGAGGAGTGAAAACTGGGAGAAGAAAGAGGGAAGAAAGAAGAGTTGAATGGAGTGAAAATTACTTGTCAGGTAAGAATCACAGGAGGTAAACAAACCAAAACTAAAAATAAATAAGACAGCCCTGTTGCATGAATGCTTGGTTGCAGCTTTTTAAATTTTTTTCTCAAATGTCTGTGTGGGTGCAGGATGGGCTATGATCTTGACAGGTTTGTGGGCTACGTGAATGAGGGTCTTCTGTGCTGTGTGTGTCGAGACGTGTTGGAGCGCCCCCTCCAGGCACCCTGTGAACATGCCTACTGCAGCGCATGCATCAGCAGCTGGCTGGTTCATCACCACAGCTGTCCCGAGGACAGACTGCGGCTAGATGTGAGCAGTCTCAAACCACTGTACAGGTCTGTCTGCATCGCTGAATACTGAGACTTTTATTGTCTCTTCTTTATAACAATTTCACATTTTTTCTACCATTCAGGAGGATCACACGCTTGCTGTTTACTGCTCTGCTTGCTCACCCTTACCTCTCTGATAGTATTTTTGTTTTTAATAACAGGTACATGCGTAATGACCTGAACCGTCTACAGATCCGTTGTATAAATGCAGGTAAGGGATGTGAGGTGGTCAGCTCTCTGGAGAACCTGCACATACATGAAGACGAGTGTGAATTTGCCTTCATATCCTGCTCTAACACAGGTATGAAACCTCACATTGGCTGAAAAATTGCTCATCTAATGTGCTGTTTTTGTTACTTATCTAAACTTTATGACCAAATTTGCTCTATTCTCCCACATTTTACATCTTTCTTTGATGGCAAATGTAAAGTTAAATTGACAAACCTATGGATGAATATCACACAAAGGCAATATGACACCTCTGTATGTGTGGGAGCAACAGGTGGCTCTTTTGTCGTCATGGCTACACCACAAACTAGTGCACATATGGGACTGACAACTCCCAGAAACCCTCACACAAAAACCCATTCAGGGCCCATCATTCTTTAATGAGCACTTGCATGTGTCAGTGTGTATATGCAATTTACAGTCATGTGCTCACAGTGTGATTGTGACGTGTCATTGGCAGGTGGAGAGTACATATGTTACCACTGTGGTACGTATAGTGACGGGTTGTGTGCATGCAGTGTGGCTTTTTGCAGTGTTAATTACAGCTTTAAACTAGTTCTACCTCGATTTTTCTGTTATTGTCTATGATTGTTGTGTTGTATGAAAATTTTATAACACTTTGTAAGCAATGAGGAATAATAAATGCCGTGAGGGGTGTAAAAGTTGTCTCTGTTCAGAGGTGGAAAACTGTGACAGTATTCCTTTATTACTGTAATGGAGTTCACTCCTTTTTAAACTTCTACTTTTCTGTGTACATTGACAAATGAATAATTGTAATTACAGGAAGTAAAAAGCAGAATAACCAACCACTGTGTTGCCTCAAAATCAGAAGCACATTGCAATTATATTTGCAATTAAGTTAGACCTTTAACATCATAAGGTAATCTGATGAAACTGGAACTGTCATACTGATATTTTGTCATTTTACTTTTTGCTAATGCAATAAGTGTTTAAGTTAGATTTAAGTGAAGTGAAACTCTCACCTGAGTAATGTTTGGGTACTTCCTTCTGTAAAATGCTTTACAAAACATGAACCCTGTTTTGCTTCATGCAAGCTCATGCATTGCTGTACTCTTTCCCACTCAGGTTGTCCTGTGCAGGTAGAGAGGCGGGGATTGGAGGCTCACCTGTCAGAATGTAATTTTCGCAGCAGAGAGTGTCCCAACGGCTGTGGCCATACTCTTCTTTCTGCTGATCAATCACAACATAACTGTGTAGCAGAGCTGCGCACAGAAGTGGAGATGCTCAGGTGTGTGTCTGTCTGTGGTCAGGGAAATGTCTTCACTCTTACAATCCTAAACACGTTGTGATGTGCAAATGAGCAGTTTGTATTAGCTTTGTAGGTGTTAATCTTAATCTCATTTATTGTTGTATTTGTATTATGTTAGGGCAGAGATGTTGTGCAAGGTGGAGGAAGTGAGAAGGGAGATGGAGTCTCGGTTGGACTCACAGAGGAGACATATGGTGCAGAAAGAGTCACAGCTGAAGAACGAGGTGGAGGAACTCAAGGTGACCCGTCAATCCCTCTCATATTTTTTACCTCCTCAAGCTCCAATAAAAACATTTACTTAAAGAACAGTAAGTAGAATAAAGATATGAGGGACTGGCACATTACTTGACTTCTCATTTAATAGGAACTTTTTCATGATATTTACAAAACTGCACATCACATCTTAGAGCTTCCTACTATGAAAAACCAAAGCTCATTTACCAAAATGAGTGTTTACATACAGGATGCATGGATTATGCATTATGACATTTAAACTAACCAAAAGTACAGTTAGTGATATTAGCTCAAAGTTAATTCTTCACCTTAAATGCTACTTTAAGTGCATGTGAGCTACTGTCTCTTATGTCCTCGCCATGCAGGGTCAGTTATCCCGTGTCATATGCGATGTGCGAGCCCTGTTAGGAGCAGAGCGTCTGAGGAGACAGGAGCTGGCAGAAGCAGAGCTGGAGAAGAGGGAACTGTTAGAGCTCCTCAGAGACCTGCAGCCAACCAAGAGTCAGAATCTTGTTGAACAGGCGGACAGAGACCAGCATCAGGGGGACCATCAGACATCTGGTTGGGAATCGCACACCGGATCAACAAGACACCAGCAGAGAGAGGCATCTTTCCATGCCTCCAGTCTATCATCTACATCAGCTCAGGCTGTAAACATATCAGGTCCACCCCCATCACCGCAGCTGGGTGAGGGGGCGCATAAGGGTGGTACCCGAAGTCTCACCCTAGACTGCATTAAGAGGAAGAGCCGGGAGGTGACTGTCATCTGAGTATTGAATGAGAAAATATAAAATCTTTATTTTTTTATATTTGGCAACATGCAAGTACTGTTTATGCATGTGCAGTAAATAGTTGTAGTTTTTGGCATGATTTGAGTTTTAGATTTTTTGATCATACAAATGAAACCTGGTTACAAAAGAAAGAAATATAGGTAAGCTGTGAAATGAACCATATATTGTCCCTGAAAGGCATCTCTCAACTGGGAAACTAATCTTTTGACTTGTGGCTTATATTTAAGTTAACAATCATTTTATTTTTTAGACTTGTTCGTTCACCCCTGATAACTTTTGCAAACAGATAATTGTGTAATTTCTCTTGGATTTTGTTTCCCTCAGATTTCAATTAATAAGTTATTTTAAGCATTCTTCATGTTATGCAGAACAGTTTGTGGTGAACACCTAATATGTTTTGGCTTCAATAATCTTCATCAAGACGACAGGTCTGCATGTATCACTAAGTAATCGCTGACATCAGAATGATTGCCTGAATTTACTGCTGTTGCAGTTGGCAAAGAAAAAGTTGATATTTTTTGTCACTTTGGGGCGGCTGTGGCTCAGGAGGTAGAGCAGTCGTCTGCCAATCTTGAGATCAGTGGTTCGATTCCCGGCTCCTACAGTCATATGTCGAAGTGTCCTTGGGCAAGACACTGAACCACAAGTTGCCCCCGGTGTGTCAGGTCAGCTGCAGAGCAGCTCTGCCATCGGTGTGTGTGTGTGTGAATGAGAAGCAGTGTAAAGTGCTTTGAGTACCAGTTCAGGTAGAAAAGCGCTATATAAGTGCAGACCATTTATCATTTTAGGTTCCCTTCATGTTGTACATCATGTATCCCTTTGCCTCAAAAATGCTTCGTCACCACTTCCACTCAAATAGAAAGAATTGTGAAATAATCTTTTAAAAACTGCTCTGAAACTCAACTAATCATGGTCGATGTCTTCATCACTTCATTTGGTGTTTGCTTAAAAAACAAGTGAAAGCTCAGTTACTATCACCTTTATTCTCTGAATACAACTCATCATAACAAAACATAAAACAACATTGAGTCTGTATGTCATTGTTACATCATTCCACCATGTTTCCGTGGAGACAGTGTACATAATATCCTGATTGGTCCATTTGCTGCCATGAAAGGCTGCAGTCATTGCCCAGGTGACTTTACCTGGTGAAGGAGCGAACGTGTCTGCCCCTCCCACCTCCGCTCCCTCCGCCACCGAACTTGCTCCCCTGAGATCCTCTTCCACCGCCTCCTCCTCCACCCCCACCACCACCCCCTCCTCCGGCACCTCCGCCACCTCCTACCCCACTAAGCCACGACAGTCCGGCGCCTCCTCTGCCCCGTGGAGCTCGATCTCGTGGAGCCAAACGATATGCACCTTGAAAAGAGGCACCAAAACCACCATCTTTTCAGTGTAATGTTTATAAACTTATAATGGAAAATTACAATTAAAATGTGTGCATGTGTGCAATTCATACTTGCTGGGGGTTGTCTGGAGGGCAGTGGTCCACGTGTGAAGTTGCTCTGGCCTCCTCGGGGTTCGCTGTAGGTTCCTCTGTGAGTGACAGCTGGAACTTGGCCGCTCCATGATGAACCTCGTCCTCCTTCTCTGCGAGTGTAGTTACCTACAAAACCAAAAAAGAAACGATCACCCTCTGCTGGACAACAAATGGCTGACCTGCAGTGTGCCCAAATGCCAAACGACATACTGTAAGAAAAAACTTCCACATACCTACTTAGGATTAGCTTTCTTCAAAATTTGAGCAATTTTTGTATCAATTTGGCAATTTCAAACAAGGTATAAAATATTTACAAAAAGAAAGCAATATGTGTATCCCCTGTGTACCTACCAGACAACAGTACACCTTTAGGTTGTGGTGGAGTGAAAAAGCGAGTCTGACTGTGAAAGGTGGCTCTGCCTCTGTTGCCAGTGAACAGTCCTCTGGTGGGGGGTTTGGGAGAGCTCTTAGGGGGGCGTTTAGGGGGTAAAAGTCCAAGAGGGGTTGTAATGTCTTTAAATTCTGCCGCAACAAAGTCATCCACGTGCATACTGGGAGGACGGGAAGTGTTCTGTTTACGCTGGCGGAAGATATCGTGGGGTCGGGACACATTCTGTCCAAATCCTCCTCGACCTCCACGCCCACGTGGAGCAGCCATGATGTGGGCTCGTTTCGCAGGCTCCACGTAGTCCGATTTACCGCTGCAGAGACATTCATGAGATGCCATTCAGTAACTTGATTAAAACAAGATGTTAATTCTGGGAAGAAGGTAAAAATGCTGAAACTACCTCGATGTGATGAACGTCTCGTGCTTGTGTTTGCCCAGTCGGAAGCCTTTTGGAGTTTTTGTGTGACCAGGAGAGGAGGGCTCAGACAGGAAGGAGCGCTCCAGCTCTGCCTTCAAGTCCAGTTCTGGACAACACTCCTGAGCCAGACCAACCAGATCCACTTTCACCTGCCACACAAATAAATTTGCAATTACAAACATGCAATACCGACACACCTTCATAACTGATCGTGTACAATAATTTTTTGTTTATGTAACTAAGTAATGCTCAACTGTTTGTGTTATTTCTGATTCAACTTAAACTGTGTGATTAATTGAACTCATTGATTACTCAAAGGCGATTGGTAGAGAGAGTAAAACAACCTTCACATAAACCATCTGACTATGGCTTAAGTTGCGAAAATGTACTGAAACTAAGTTAAATCTAATAATGTCTGGTCAAGTCAGAACATGAAAACACTTTAATTTATAGTAAATCAGTTTCAGACACTTCTTGGTCCTTGGTTTAAACTACAGTAAGTACAGACTATGTTCTTTACCTTAAGGTTATCACTGTGGTAATGAAATAATTATGCAATATTTATTTTTTGTATTTATAAGAACTAGAGGAAAAAAGTTCATAAAGATACAAAAAACAATAATTATGATAAAGACATTTAGAAAAAATAAGATTATAATTTAAAAATAAAATTGTGGAGCCCTAACACACAGTATTTTGCAGTTTTTTTGTATGTGTACACTTACCATATCAAGGTCTGTTTCTATGTCATCTGTTTGGAAGGGAGAGAACCACAGAGCTTTCAGCTGCTCATCTAGAGCTTCTGACAGAATGAAGACCGTCCTGCAAATAACAATTCACATAGGAAAAACAGTATGTAATAATTTGTTTAATCACACAACTCACTTTTCACACGTTATGGAGGTTTATTTAAGTTAATCTCCACCAGGTTTAATACTACTTTCAATTGAATATCCAGCACTGTGACTGACAAGTGATCAAATGCAAAGAAGGCAACAAATGGATAAATGAAACAAGCTTAATCCAGGACATGTTGTAACATCCAGAGACCGTACCTGTGATTAAACTGGGCCCCAAGTGTCTCAGGTGCTGGCAGAGTGGGCTCAGTATCAGCTGCAGGAGGCGTTTCTGTGGCTGTCTCTAATGTCTGCCTCAGGACAATCACATTCTCCAACATGGTCTCCAGCGACTCATCTTCTTTACACAGTTTCTAGAGACAAACACAAAGAGTTTGTTAAATGCAAAAATGGCAGCGTCTCTAGTCTGTAAAAAATATTTGTTACAGTATGTGTGTATCGTCTGTACCGTAATCTGTTTCTCTAAAGAAGGTAGGGGATGCGATTCGGACTTGTCCCACTGCAGCAGAGCTTTCATCTCAGAGCCAGACAGCAACCGTGGAGGGATAGGGAAGGCAGACTCTTCACCGGACCCCTGGCCCTCCTCAACACACTGCATTAGAACATAGACAGGTCCCATAATTCAAGTCTTTGTTTTTGTTCTCCTTAGGCACTTTTAGTTATTTAGACACACTCTACTTCAACAGCATGTACATGTATGTGGTATTTACTTCCATGTAAAACATAAACCAGCTGTATAACCACATCTTACCATTGTTTCTGTGTTGAGAATCTGCCTGAGGAAGTCAAGCAGAGCTGAAAGCAGATCTGCAGAGTCCTTGTTGAATGAAATCACCAGCCTCTTTAACAGCGAATACAGACTCCCACAATGTTTCTTCAGAGCACTAAAACAAAAATAAAGTGTTATCAAAGTCTTGTTTGACTCTGAAAAGACACCATGCCTAGCAAAAGAGGAGAGAATTGCTGTTTACACTTTGAGGTGATAGAGTCCATAGTCATGCTCTGTGAGGAATGTCAAAGTCCTGATACAGGTGACGAGGAGTGGGACACTGCTCTCTGCATTCCCCAAAACGTCCAACAAGGCGTTGCAAACTGATAACATCATCTCTCGACCTGGAAGTGCGTTGGCCAGCTGCTCAGTTTCCGACACACAGGTCTCACCAGGTGGAGTCACCACCAGAGAAATGTCCTGGTGAAGAGGGAGATTTATTTTAGGCTTTATTCTTCTCCCTCTAAGAACTTATTTACCTTTATATACTTTACACTGCCTACCTGGTCACACAGTGACTGTGCTATTGTTCCCACTAATTCACTACATTGCTGCTGTTGTAAGGAGTGGTCAGCTGGAGGAACCAGGAGAGACAGAAGCAACGGGAACAGATCGGCCAGTTGCTCATCTCCAGACACAGATCCAGAAAGCAGGTGTAACGTTGCACTCTTACAGGCTCTCTGTGACACCAGAGCATCCATTAAAGAAAGCAGACGCAGGACCTGTCCCCAGCACACACCTTTCCCCTCCACTCTGCAGTTAGAACACATTATTCATAGTTAAAGTACAATTTACAGCATAAACACAAACAAATGAATGTGTGAATATCCATCACTCACGGCTGCAGCTCCTCCAACAGCAGCTCTACCGGGATCTTCATGATAAGTATTGCCGTAGATGAAGACAGGTCTGCCAGTTGAACACACACTCTCCTCAGCATGGCCAGAAGTGGAGGGCAGCTGGTAGCACACACACATTTCAACGCCTCGGAAAACACTTTCCACTGCGCCCGTATGTGCATGCTCCACAGCTTCCGTGTGTTTAAGGCTACAGCCACATCTTGGACTGACATCACCTACAGAGACAACATTATATCAACATAAAGGCAATCATTTTCACAAGTTGAAAATAATGATGACACAGTATAATAATAATGACACAGTGAGTTAAGTTACCTGAGTGCTTTGCATTGGCAATGGAAGAGGCAGCAGCTCAGACAGCAATGTCAGGCCAGAGAACAAACCTTCAGGACCTTTCAGAAGTGAACCCAAAACCTCCTTTAGCATCAGAGACCATGTGTTACTGGCCAAAGACTCTTCTGTGTGAGTTACCTGCAGCAAAAAACATATTTCAGAAAAATGACACCTTTTTTAAACATTTATTGGATAACTTTATCCTCCCTGATTCACACACCTGTTCACTGACACCCTGTGTGAAGGTGAGCAGCACATCAACAATAAGCGCCTGCACTCTGGTCTCCTCTCCATCTAGACGTCCAGACGCAGGAATGGAGCACACTGTCATGTGGAGTGTCACCAACACACTGGCCACACGAGTGTCCCTGAACTGGAAAGCTCCACCACGGAGGAGCTCTGTCAGCATGGTGCGCAACAACCTGAGTGTGCTGATACATATACTGAGGATCATGCAGCGCTGCGGCGTGGGGCCCATGTGTCCATGTAGACGCCATGGCTGTAGCAACACGCTGCACAGCTTCTGAAGGACACGCACACATGTATCTAGACCCTCGCCTGAGAACAGCTGGACCCCTGCCAAACTCCACTTCAGATCCCTCTGCTGGCCTGCAGAGAAGACGTCATGGTGATTAACACTGTATGAAACACCTATCTGTGCTGTTTCATTCAGTACATGGCTGCGTCATGAATACAGTAACCATCTCTTCAGCCTAACATTACAAATAAATCTGAAACTAAAACCATAAAAGAAAGAAAAGACAATGTAGCTCCAGATAAAGCATTTAAGTTTTTTTGGTTTAATGAAAAAATATCTTTACCTTCTACAGCAGGTGGAGGGCAGGCAATGTGACAGATGACCCTTAGAGCAGTGACCAGACCTGTTCCCTCAGCAGTCAAGACATTCTCCACATTCTGAAGAAGGAAGAAACACACATTAAAGCAGACTTAAAGTACATCATCCAGTGAAGCTCTACATTCCAAGTAGATAGATAGATAGCTAGCTCTATCTGGTGAGTTAATACTTCCTGCTTTAGTATAAAGCTGAGCAATGGCGAAAACTATCACAATATTTTTACATTTCAATATCGATAATCATGAATATATATTTTATACCATTAACAAGGAAAAACACACACTGAATAAGCATGCACATATAGCATATGTGTTATTGTGAGTACCACTGAATATGGTCCCATGATATAGATCTGAAGAACTAACAAACTTCCTCAATTGAAAGCTATAGGCAAATCAACTGGAGACAACTAAAGATATTTTTACCACTCACTGAATTAATATAACTCATCGTTATTAGGAATGTCTGCAGATAACACATACATTTACTCAAAATGAAAATGTAGTGAAATGTTGCTTTACTTTACCACATCTGTACCTGTTTGATATAGTCTATGAGGGTAGGAATGCTGCCAATCTCAAAGCGAAGTTTATCCAGGGGCTCCAGCCATTTACTGAGCTCTGAAGAACAAAAAAAACATTCACACATAGATTCATACTATAACTTTCTTATATGGCATGACACTGTGATAGTGCTACATTGGTAATATTTACCCTGTAACTTAGTATTGGTGTCATCAGCCTTGGCTAACACTAGCAGGGGAGCAGCATGTTGTTCCATCATCCGCAGTTCATTAGAGCTCTGCACGACTAGTAACACCAGCATACAGGCGTAATTATATGTCACTGCTTTGCGAGCCTTGGCCTCACTACAAGAAAAGAATAGTATGCAGATTTTTAATAAGTCAAAATAGTGATACAGAAAGAGACTAAATGAGGAGAAGCTGTACCCCTGTCCATCCTTGCTGTGGTGCTGGAGCAGTGTGACCAGACAGGATAGGTTGTTGTCCAGGCTTAAAACGTGGGCCACAGCGCTGCGACCAGTCTGTGTAAAGGTCATCAGGTAGAGTGCATGGAGCATGCCCAGTACCTCTGGGTTGTCACCTTCTTCCAGCCCAGCTCCTCCGTCTCCTCCTGTGGCCACATGGCTCATGAGCTCTGACACACCCTGCAAAGCATGCAACGCCTGCATAAGCCACACAGCGAAGCCCTCTTCACCAAAGCCTGGGCCTGTGAGAGCTCCCTCTCCTCCTGTAAACGTGCTCTCGTCACTCTCAGTCTCTGCCATTGATGCCAGGAGACGTAGTAGCAGGTTGGTGGGAGTGGGCTGGGCGAGAAGGAAGAGCAGGCCTGACTGGGTGACTGACAGGAAGCGTAGGACCTCTCTAACTGCTTGGGTAACACCTAAGTGTCCAGCTGCTGCAGCCGCTGACAACACCACTGTAGTGCTTTCCAGGAAATGACAGGCATGCATATACCTGAGAAGGCAGAAATATTACAAATCGAATCAATCACTCACAACTACATTTAATTTCATGTCTGAACTTTGCTGCACTGTGTGAGGTTTGAGGTTGTGTGCGATTAAACATGTACCTATACAATGTTGGATATGGATCATCCCTCTCTTGTGGTCCTGTGATTCTAGCAGTAGTGGGGAAGGCTTTCCCAGGCGGCTGCACCATGCAGTGAGGGGCTGTCTCCAACAGGTGATGTAACTCTTCCAAAACCCCTGCCAGCCTATCAAGTTCTGCCTCACTCACAGGAGGGGAGCTTATGGATGGTTCTTCCTCCATGGGGCTCTCAGCATCCTCCATCTCCTCCTGTGGATGACTCAGTCATGATTACCATAAAATGAAATTTGGTCTTGGATGTTAGAGGTGTGTGTGTGTGTGTGTGTGTGTGTGTGTGTGTGTGTGTGTGTGTGTGTGTGTGTGTGTGTGTGTGTGTGTGT
>JAUMHL010000009.1:11807357-11871114 GCA_032362345.1 Sandelia bainsii | reverse complement strand
TGTGTGTGTGTGTGTGTGTGTGTGTGTGTGTGTGTGTGTGTGTGTGTGTGTGTGTGTGTGTGTGTGAGAGAGAGAGACAGTATGTACCTGCTGTGGTTCACTCAAAGCTGCTGCTGTACGCTGTAGGTCGACCAGAACTTCATACATGTGGCTTTTCTGCAATATGGCGTTGCCGGCTGTTATGACCCTAACTGTTTCTTCACGCAGAAACAGCTGGACTAGACGCTGTGAAAAACATAAAGCTTAGTGTCAGATAAAACTACTTTATACAGTTTGTCCCATAACACTGTTTTTCCATTTATGTGAGGGGTAAGCTCTGAGCCCTTGGTCTGTGAGGCAGATTAGCTGCTATATTTAACTCTGGCTCTCATTCAGACCATGAAAAGTGGTGGATGCTGTCACATTCGTTATTATATTTCCAATGTTTAATTAAGAATTTTCATTGTATTTTTGTTGTGTTGCTCTGAGGGACATTTTCAACCTGGAATCACAGATGAAGACATGTAGAAGAAAATCTGTACATATCCAAAAAGTGCCAACAACTAAGAAGTTTTCAAGTTTTTACACTTGTTTTGTTAACCTGATAGCCACTCTTCTCTGTCTCTCCTGTGTGTAGGAAAGCCTCCACCCCAGCAGGAGCACTGGTCAGAGCATCCACAGCTCTCAGGATACTCAGTTTCAGTGTGGAGGACACATGGTCTGTGTGGAGCAGCTCCAGTGGCGCATGCAGAGCCCCTTCACGCAGCAGGGCTGTGAGCCCTTGTGGACACTCTGCCAGGTGTGATGCTAGCTTGGCACCAGCTTTAAGCTGTCTGAGGTTAAGAGCAATGGGTTGTGTGAGAGCAATCTCCATACTCAGAGCTTGGAGAGCCCAGTGGACTAATACTCTGACAGGATCCTCCGTCTCTCCTTCTCCTTGTTTGATTAAATAAGCCAGCCCTTTGGACAGCAGTCCAGGTGTCTCTTCCAGAGCTGCTACCCAGCGGGAATCCCTGTCGTCGCCAATACTAGCAAGCAGCTCTTTCAGCTGGGCAACAGCTTCAGCTTCCTCTCCAAGTGCAGGTATCTCTGTGCCACCAGCATCTCTGGGTTCCTCCACAGTGGCCTTCTCAAACTGGATATCAAAGCGAGTCTTGTATGGAGGGGTGAAGTAGAGAAGGGGTCTGAGTTCTCGCTCGTATGGGTCATACTGGACAGGAGGGACAGATGCAAGATCCTCAGGAGTGTAGTCCATGTCAAAGGTGGGCAACTTGAAGCTACCATTATCAAGGTCATCCTCATCGCTGGAAATCTGCTCATAGCCATCATCACCTAGCAGAGTGGGAGAGACAAAAATATGTTTAATACTTAAAACATTATCTGGGTCATAAAAATATGTGTAATAACGAATGAGAATGAGGAGGCCAGTGACTACTATATCTTCCTTTGCTTTTTCACAAATGCATACACTGACAAATCTGCTCAGCAGCATCACTCCAAACATGCAGGGTTAGTACATGCAGGATGTGACTACAGCACAAGCTCAGCCATGGCTGTGAGGATGTGTGAAGTAGATCTGTACATGACAACTTATGAATGCTGATTATAAGCCTTCAGAGATCATGGGGTGGGGGATAGCTGGGACTTCGGAGCATCCAGCGGTTGTAGATGGAGGCAGCATGCCAGAGCACACACACACACACACTCTTGAACTCCCAAATGGACCCTTCTCCCGTGGCCGCCTGGGAAGTCTGAAGAGTTTCAGAGGGGTTCAGGGCTGAGCGTCCATTTGGGATTGTCCCCTATCCTACTCTAACATAAGAACTCCCCTACCTTCCTCCATCTCCTCTTCCTCGTCCTCACCCTCATCCTCCTCTTCTTCCTCCTCCTCCTCTGGAGCGCTCCCCTCTGTCCGGGCGTCTTCTTCCTCTTCCTGCTCCTCTTCTTCCTCCTCATCACCTTCTTCCTCGTGGTCAGCATCCGAGTATGTCTCATCAGCAGGCAGTGACCTCTCAGGTGATACAGCTTCCAGGTAGTCATCACGGCCTTCACATGGTTCATCTTTAACTACACCCACTGTAGATGACACAACACAGGCCAAACCAGACACAGTTTAACCAACATTTACACAAAATAAATACACAAACTAAGTATTTATCAACAAAAGTAAAATTACGGGATATGTTTCGAGCATCATCCGGTTCTTCCCCGGTTATACCTCATATTGATGCTAACCAATTTTTCCAAAAGTGTAGATTTTTTTTAACTTTGTGTTTTCACACCTGCCAAGAGCCTTACAGAGCACACAGAGACTTATTTATGATATGTAACCCATTACAGCAAACACTATGTGCCCCTCTAATATAAAAGATCCCATCTGCAGAGTTTTTAAATAAAACAATGCTACAAACCATAAAGTTTGTCACTACCAACAAACTGAAAAGCAGTTAACACACTCACAAAGGCAAATTCTACCTTTGTGAGTGTGCTGCCGCAGAAGTTGCAAACCAATGAAATGGGCAAACACAGCTAGACAACGAGGTAATGCTGGTGAGATCAAAGACTAGACAAAGATAATTAATATGGACACACGCCTGTTATCATTCAGGCGAGTGTCCATATTAATTATCTTAGTTATTATGGAAAGGAGTGATTGTAAACACTGAGAAACACTAATGTAACTTAACTAATGTCCCATTTAGTTAATAAACTGAAGATACTAAATCTCTGTCAGTTTGTTTATTGATAAATCTCAATCTAACAGTGACTGGTGTCATATGAAAAGCACAGAACATATTTAAAGATCTAACCCATAGCTTGGACCTGCTCCTCATCATCGTCATCTGGGGGTGGAGGTCCAGGTGGAGTGCGAGGCCCTCTTGGTACTGGTCTGGGTGGGCTGCCATTGTACTGGTCATCTTTTTCCCATTCTTAAAAAGACAAACAGTGAAGCTGATTTAGGACACAACAAACTAATCTGGAAAAATGATACAGAGATCTATTCACTGAATATTTCAATGTCAGGAAGTGGGCGTGAAGGTTTCAGCTTCATGATTCCCACCTTGTTTAATGATCCTCTTTGGTCCACCAGGCTGCTGTGGGGGTGGTGGTGGAGGAGGAGGGGGCGAGTCTTGGTTATGTCCATGTGAGCGCTCTGCTGTCCCGTACACTGCCACAGTCAGACTGGTGTACCAGCCACGGAGCACCAGGCCGTCCGTGTTGACCTGTACGCACAAACCCATTTTGTTATTCACAAAACAAAAGGACAGAAAAAAAATGAAATATTTGTTCACTTACCTTTCCACTGGGTCTGAACACGATCGACTTGTTCTCATCATATTCCAGACTGAGGGTAGAAAGCAAGAAAAGGAATAACACAACTGCAGACAAAAACCAACGCTGAACTATTACTGAACTTGTGCCTGTTTGTTTATGATCACTCTTACAGATAAAAAAAAAGCATGTTTTAGCAGTCATCTGTTAAGTTCTGGATAAACCTCTTTCCAACCAGCTCATAACTGCCAGGTAATTGGTGTCTAAAATGCATTCCCTTGTCATTTCCTAGGTCTTGATGTTTGCTTATTTGCTGTCCATAGTCTAACATAAGTCTAGATAAGGCATAACACTCTTAAAAAGCACATTGGTATCCAGATAGCCTTGCACTCTAATGCAATGGTTGCTAATATGGAGGAAAATGAAGGGGGCCCCAAATGATTAAAAAGATATTAAGTAGAAAAACCATGTCTATGCTACAAAAAGTTGTTTTTCAATTTTCAATTCTTTTGCTAAAAATGAGGCAACTCAAGGGGTCACAAATCAATAAAGTGGGAACCACTTTTTTGAATATTCTGGGTCCTATTTAGCCAAGAATATCAATATTTAAAATGGCATTCAACACACTGCCATCAGATTTCCTGTCACAAAAAGGCAAAGTGTCATGAACACATGTTTAAAAAAACTGAACTGCATTGTTGTGGCAATCTGGATGATCCAGATCCTGACCAAACTGATTCCCAGGAGCTATTTTGGACATGTGAAAGATACTTCGATAGCAATCAGACAGGTTAAAAAAATTCTTTCCAAGCAGAGATCATAAATTGGGTGTGTTGTATTTAAAGTCTTCAAAAACTCTTACACAAAGAATGTTTCTAAATACAAGCTTACGCTCCAATGCTACTGTGTGCACCTGTTATTATGAAAAAAACATTCCACTACCCATCTATTTCACTGAGACCTCTAAGTTTTTGTGTCACTTTCAGTGACAGTGTGGGTGGGCTTGAGTTTCTGGAGAGACCTGTTTGCCAGCTTAAGAACAAAAAGACCTGAATGGGTGGGTGCAAACACTCTCACATTCACACACACACCCACACGGCCTCTGAGAACAGGGCTCAGATGCTTCTGTGACTGGTTCTACAGGTGAGACACACTTCTGTATATAAAGCATTTCTAAATCTGACCAGGAAGTAAAGAAGAAAATGGAGAGGGGGGACTGACCTGCCAAGTCTGTGGAAGGTGGGGCTGTTAGGTTTAGTGACATTATTGAAGAACAGCTCCAGCTGGAAGGCATGAGGAGAAGTCTCCCTGGAATCAGACATATAGAAACACAGTCAGGACTCAGTCACTATTCAGAAGGCATCACTAGTGTTGAGTTACAGTAGTATTACAACATGAATTCACTGGCCACTTTATTAGGTACACCTGTACAATCTAATGCAATTCAATGCAGCAGCTCTTATATAAACTCTACCTTCACAAACTTGATAATAGTGATGATGCAGTGCAAAAACATTAGTTTTTAGATATTACTTTACTAGAATTGAAGGTATTAGGATGAATATATGTATATTTTTGTATGTTTTCTATCAAGATCAATGTGATTTCTCAGGCTATTAACAACATGATTTTCTAAAACAAATTCACTATTTATGAATATATAGTGTTTTCTAAATATAAAGTAATGTGTGTCCATATTGCTCTCTTTTGTATCAACACCACACATAGGCCTCATTTGTTCAGGTTTCCAGTTAAATTACATCACACATTACCCAACAAGCTCAGTGAGAATCAGGACCTGCTCAACAAGAGAGCTCAGGTATCAAACTCACCCACAGCAAAGGCCTCTCTATTTCCTACAGCCACACACATATCTCAGGTATCTGTAGCAAACTAACATCTCCAGAAGTCATTTTCTGCTAATTTGGGACGCATCAAGTACATTTTCTCTCATCTAGTACAATTCTGATACCTGGTATCAGGATGATACAGATATCAGCACTCCCTTTTTCCTAATTTTACATTATTCATACCGAATGTTATAGTAATACCTTTTAAGTACACTAACATAAGGCCAGGGACTAAGTCAGCTGCCTGTCATAAAGAAATTAACTATTAGTGGAAACACAATTACAATGGCAGATAAACTGTACTGATTTAGAATCAGAAAGTTGATACTGAACCAGTGTATTGGATTGGTGCATCTCTCTCTGCATTTACAGTACAATTAAAAAGGTAATTCATCACCCAGTCAATGTACAGGACACTGGGAGTGACCAATATAGACAATATTTCATAATATTTTCATGGTAATTATATAATGACAATATGATAGTACAATTCAACAGTATATTTTAGGCCCCAAGTCACATAAGCATACAGTATTTAAAGTTTTAAACAAAATAAATATGAATGTAATATTTCCTTGACAGCACTATATCTGTCCATATATTATCATTCGCCTGAATCCTTCCTTGTCAACCATTTTTGGCATCAAATGTCTTTCACCGTGTGAGATGCCCACATTATAGCACATATGCAAACACATCACCATGAACCTATGTTATCTAATGAATATGACAATATTGATATGATAAAATTCTTGGCATGGGGGGTGACTCATCGCATTATATAATCGATATGATACAGCACAGTCATACAGGAAACAGCACATTTTACTCATCTAAGAGCTGAGTCCAAAAAAGCTGGTACACAAAGCTGTTTCACAAAGAGTAAAATTTTTCGAGCATCAACTGGTTCTTCATAAATTACAGAGGCACTGAAGGCTTTTGCTTTTTGTACTCTTCCTGAATGCAATAAAGAACTTTTTTATTGCATATTAAAACAAATCCCTCACTCGAATGCCATCATTGTTTGCACAGTCCTGTATATTCAGTAGATCCTTTACAAGTGACCCTTTGACTTATAATAGTTATTATGCCCTTGTTAATATAAAACGGGCTGACAAATTATTAGAAACACCACTCAGAATGACATAATATAACACAAAGGATCCAAATGTATTAAGAGTAATCAACACCTCAATTCTACAGTAATGTCATAATGGTAGTGTACATGTGTCAGTGAGTTTTCGTCAGGACAATACTCTTACCCAAATGCTCTGCTGTCAGGTAAGTTGCTGTGTGCTTTGATTCCTGGAGGAATGACCCGCACCTCTGTGATCAACACCCCGCAAGGAAACCGCACCACATCCACGTTGGTTAACTAAAGTGCATTGAAAATTATAAAATACATGTTAAGTATGACACCATCTTAGAAGAAACAAAGAATAACAAATGGCAGTGACTATTTTTTGCTGCCCGGTGTGAGGTAAATAACTTAACTATACTCATGTTGAGACTTAAAATTAGCAATAGCAACCCAGCTAATTAGCAAACAAACGGCACAATGGTTAAGAAACAGCTGTACAAAGTGTACGATTATGCAAACATAAACAGGTTTAACTTACATATATAATATAATCATGTGTACAATCAGCAATAGTATATGTTAATAAAACTGTGAACTGCAGCGGTATCATAATAACTAACGTTGTGACACAACCACTGTCGTTAGCTACGTTAGCATCATTAGCTTATAAGTTGAGCATCATTTTTCAAAACTCCTGAACAAAACCGAGATGAGTTTTTCAATGCAGACAGTTTTTACATGTATATACAAGACTGCGTTGAGGTGTGAGACATATTACCTCGGCACTCTGGTGCTTAAACGTATCTAGAAAAAGAAGCTCCGTTGAGGTTTCCCCCGCCATCGCTTCTTGCTGTCGGTCAGTCCAGGGGTAAACTTCCGGTACCAGGATCACTTCCGGAGCAACTTAATGTGGACATAAACAAACAAATTAACAGATAAAAATGTATTTATTTATATATTTATCATTTAGAAAAAAGTAAAAAGTTTAGATTAAGTTGATATTTAAGTAGGCCACGATAGTATTATTATTATTGTTGTTGTTGTTAAAAACATAATTGAATGTTATAAGTGATAATATTTAAATACAAATAACAGTTTGATTGTTTCTACTGTGTCTGTGGTGTGAGATTTTATGCAGCTGACTGTGCGCCACCTTAATAATTTCTTCTTTGTTTTTTTTGTTTTTCATATTCGTTTTGTTTTCAAGCACTATTTGATTGATTATGTTTTTTGTTTGTATATGACAAAACTTTATTCTTGAAAAAGAATTGCTGGGAATTTAATGTTTTGTTGTATTTTTTTCTGTATTTGAGGACAAAATACAATTTTGTGTATCTGACCTACTTTAACTTTTCAATAGATCAAAATTTCTAAAAATAATAAACATGAACAATGATGTCATGGGTAGACGCTGGTGTTTTGTGCGCGGATTATTCGCCTATATGACAGGTAACCATTTTACCATCGATGCATGATGGGCTCAGTACATTATTACACAGAAATGCATAAAACGTATATTATGCATTGAAAAGTACAAGTTTGTTTGTCATCCGTGGTCTGCCACGTCTTAATTTGTATCTACCTGAAGGAGGGAGGAGGCAGGTGGGTGATCACGTGGTCACACAGGTAGATGCACTACAAAAACGGGGAACAGTTCAGCCATTACTCCGAGATGGTGACTGCGGGAGGCTTTACGTAGGAACTCACACGCGACGAAACCTGGATTTACGGAGCTCACCTTTGCGCTCAGGTGTCAGAGTAAAGGTGTTTATAGCTGTCGCATCCCGCGTGTGTCTCCTCTCCGGCGTGTCTGTAGTTTTTGACCTTTATTTTTGTGTAGTATTAGATTAGTTTTTTGGCTGTGTTTGTGCTCAGATGACGGCGCAGGTAGACTACCTGGTGGTGCTTTTCGCCGCCACATCTGGCGCGAGTGGAGAGCTGCTGGGATCGGACGAGAAGGAGCTGGTCCAGTTGGTTTGGCAGCTGGTGGATGTAAAGAACAAAAAGGTAAAATCGTATTTGGCTACCTCACAACTTATTATAGTTAATCATCGTTATTCTGAAGCAGGAAATGTAGCGGCAAATAAAGGAGTGGAAATGTGAACTCAACTCCATTAGGAAATAAACACAAATACACATAATATTTTTAGGATTTGTATTCATTTGTAAGTAAAATAATGAGTCCTGTGATTTTTTGTAGGTATTTTCTTTATACACATGAGTTAAAAATGCATCTATGAGTTACTCTGAAGTTTTCAGTATTTCCTAATACCTACACTGTAAGATATTTAAACAGGCCCCTACTTTTGCTGCTTGTCAGTGTGACAGTGTTATTATATAGTGTATTATATAAACATCGATGCTGTTTTATCAGCTTGGAGCCTATGAGTTTCCATGTAGGCTTCTGTTTCAGGACTGACGTGTTTTTTTTTTTTCTCAACCAGTTGGGCAGGGTGAATGAGCTCCTCATTAAGCCTGACCTCTCAGACCTGACAGAGCAAAAAGAGGAGGATGTAGTGGAGGAGAGCGTGGAAGAGGAGAATGGATCTGGATCAGATTGTGTCTCTACAGCCACAATGCTTGAGACAGCTTTGAATCTGGTAAAAGTGTCTATGAAATTGCTTGAAATAAGCTTTTAAACTTATGTCAACTCTGTTATTACATGGTAATTATGACTTGTGTTTCGCCTGAGGCTATACAAATGTTTTTGAACGTTTGATTCCTCTGTTTGCAGTTTCATCTACAACTGACAAATGAAGTGAACAGCGTGGGCACAGGCACATCAGTGTGTTTGTGTACAGATGGGCAGCTCCATATCCGTCAAGTGATTCACCCCGAGGCTGCAAACAAGGTGAGCGAGCTGGGTGGGTGAATGCCTCGCAGCCAGGGCGTATGTGAAGGAAGGTTCAGCACTCAGACAAGTCACAAAGGGATGTGTTATGTCAGCGCTGTGCTTGTGGTTGAATTTAATGTTACAGTGAAAGTTAAGAGCCGCTCATGCAAACCTGTCTAATGACACACACCCATGCACATACCATACCTGTAAAACACTGTGACACAAGGTAACTGCTGAAATTCTCATACAAAGATTTACCTACTGGCCTCAGCAAACAGCATTGTAATAAGATAATATTAATAATAATAAAACAGCAGCTGTTGGTGGGCCACATGTTCATTTAATTGCTTTCCTCTCCAGAACATCCTGGTCCCAGACTGTTTCTACTCTTTCTTTGACCTTCGGAAGGAGTTCAAGAAGCACTTCCCCACATCTGACCTCAAGGCTTTGAATGTACACATCATGGCAGAGTGTATCCTTCAACATGGCACCTGTTTACATTTGATGTGCTAGTGATTTTGCATGCATTACATTCTTTTATTTAACATATTAAATGCTTAAATCATGACAATTTTTAAAGGGTTTATTTCTTCATCTCATGAGCACATTTTATGGTAAAAAACCCACAACACACAGACGTTTATAGGCCACAGGGTGTTGGCTGCAGGACTAGAGGTTTTGAAATGCAAATAAGGAAACAATGGCAGCACCTTGCTAAGTGTGTGTGCGTGTGTGTGTGTGTGTGTGTGTGTGTGTTTAGCCAACAGTGCAAACCCCACACACCCACTAGAATAGGAAAACTAACACCTTGCTCTTTGTTTGTGTCTCACTTAATAATGTTTTCCTTCTTATTTATCTAGGATGTACATTAATAGTTTCATTTGACCTCTCAGACACCCACATAGACTTCTGTAACAAAACTTTTTCTCTCTCCAAACTATTAGACTATTCTTTTAGCTGTTACTTGTTTGCGTTCCTTGACTGCTTCCCCTTCAGCTCTCAGTATACCTGTTGATGTGCCGGCCATGTGGGATCCCTCAGCCACCCTGGATCCAGCAGTCACATTGCCTGCAGAGATAGCAGTACGGCAAGTGAAGATTATGGCCAGCATTGTCCTTGCCCTGCTCTCTGAGCCGTTTTGTGAGTACCATAAATGATTTTACACAATGAGAATGAAAGTGAAACATTAGGAATTGGTTAATTAGTCACACATGAGTAATTTTTTTTTTTTTTTTAAAGCAAAATGCCAAATATTTGATGCTTTCAGCCTCCTATCATGAGGACTGGCTTTTTTCTTTTGTCGTGTATCATAGTAAACATCATGCTTACGTCTCTGAGATATTTTATTTTATGTATTTTGCCTTATTTTCTGACATTTTATGAACCAGATATTAATCAATTAATTGATAAAATGATATACATATTAATGAGTAATATAAATGGTCACTACTGGAAGCCTGTAAGTAAATTGCTCTTTATGTTCATTTCTCTAAAAGGAAAAATGCAGTTAACTCAAGATTTTAGCAAGTTAACACACTGATTACAATATACCGTAATTTGTTTCAATTATGTGCTATCATTTGTGACTTCCGAAGGCCGTTATCTAATTTTGAAAATCAAACTTTGCATTTCTATTACAGGCCACACATTTTCTAACCCAGAGAGAGTTAGTGAGAAGTTTGAGACCGGCACTTGGTAAGTAAAGTTGGCTTAAGATAAATATTCCTTTTGAAATCAACTCTGCGTCAATGTCTCTGTGTGTTTGCATGCAGTAGTAAGATGGAGAAAGTGTGTGACAACACAGTGATCAGAGCCAGAGGGTTGCCATGGCAGTCTTCTGACCAGGACATTGCTCGATTCTTCAGAGGACTCAACATCGCGAAGTATGTTGTTGGTATATTAAAGGCGTGCTTGTGCAGACAGGTTTTGTATTGTTTTACAGGGTGCTATAATGCTCTACATGTTGTGTTGTATAGAGGAGGGGCTGCACTGTGTCTTAATGCTCAAGGGAGGAGGAATGGAGAAGCTCTTGTTCGTTTTGTCAGTGAAGAACACAGGGACCTGGCACTGCAGAGACACAAACACCATATGGGAAATAGATACATAGAGGTAACCTGTCAGAATTCAGCTAGTCACTGGGTTCAGTAAGTTGGCCGCAGTATTTAGAGTTAACTTAAAGGGCGACTTTACTAATTTTCAGCTTCTTTCCAGTTGTTCTAGTCTTGGCAGCACATGTATTGTATACAAATGTTATTAAACTTCCCTTTACTTTCCCTATATTTTAATAAAAATAACTAGAATTGTTGGAGGCACATTGAAAATTAGTGAAGTTGCCCTAATCGCCAGCGTATTATTTTTATTATTATTATTATTACATCCCATTCATAATGTCAATGATAATCAGCTCCTTTCCTTTTAATGGCAGGTTTACAAAGCAACAGGAGAGGACTTCCTGAAGATAGCTGGAGGTGAGACCAAATATGTACATTATTTCTAAACCAGATTTCCTTATTGTATATATGTATTGATATATTTAGATTTATGAGGATAATAAATCTTGTTGGTCCAAAGGGCACAATTTGAGCACTCAGTCCAATTAGGGTTGGGGCTCTAGGAAAGGGAAAAGTAGAGCTTATAGTCAAAAAATGGCCAATCCTTTGTCAACAATGCACAGGTCACTATCAAGTCATTTGAGCCGTTATGTTGAACCCATCTCATGAAACTGAAACAAAATTTTCTTCATTTGTTCTAGATGTAGACTAAAAAAAGAGTCTAATTAGGCTCTTTAGTCTAATTGTCAGGATACTAGAATACCAGGTGGTGCTGAAAGTCATCATAAAAATGGAAGGTTTGGACTGTATGAAGTAGTATAAATCTTATCAGTTACAAAATAAGGAGACAAACATCATCAGAGGAAGCTCGAAAAATCATCACAGTGTGTGACTTATTGTAAAAAAAATCTTCATGCTGTTAAAATCAACAGTGTTATCATTTCTGTTTATTTATAGGTGTATTGTGTGTTTTTGTGTTTGTTTGTGCCAGGCACCTCCAATGAGGTAGCGATGTTCCTGTCCCGTGAAGACCAGATCATTGTGAGGATGCGAGGTCTTCCTTTCACCGCCACACACGATCAGGTGCTCGCCTTCTTCTCACCGGGTGAGGGTCTCAAGGAGACGTGTCCAGTCAGCGGAGGGAAAGATGGCATCCTATTTGTTCGCTACCCAGATGGGCGCCCCACTGGCGATGCCTTTGTTTTATTTGCTTGTGAGGAACACGCCCAGTGTGCTCTGAGGAAACACAAAGAAATCCTGGGGAGAAGATATATTGAGCTGTTTAAGAGCACAGCAGCAGAGGTCCAACAGGTACGTCAAGGTGTCTGCCCGGATGTGGGTGTGTTTCTCTGTACTGTATGTACACAGTGGATAAATCTTTCTATTAATTTTATTTGTAGGAAGATTTCTATATATATATATATTTCCATATTTTAGATTAAATTTGTTGCTTTTTATTTTGTTTGTTTTCCAACATCAAAAAGAAAGTTTTTAGGAGTTCTGCATTTGTGTGTGTGTTCAGAGAGTGACGCTGTGTGGGTGTGTTTCTTTTCTCTAGTCAGTTATAGGAATTACTGGAATAGGGCTTATGGGTGGGGACCTGCATAACAAAGTGTACTGTGTCTGTGAGTGTGTGTGTGTTTCCCTTTAGTACATAGGTGCACTTAGTTACTCTTGTTACTCTTTCTTTTTTTGTTGTGTCTTTGTGTCTTTCCCCATCTGCCACTGCTCCACCTGCCTCTCTCATGACATGACTAATTTTCTTATCTTCTTGGACTGATAAGCATACACCTACATACGTTTCTATGCTGAGGCCTTTCCTTATGCTTTCATGTGTGACAGACTAAGTTGTTTTATTGGTCCTCTCTAGAAATGCAAACACTCTGGTGTCCTGTTGGCAACAAGCCAGCTCCTGCCTGACATTGCAACACATTTAAACACGTGGACTTTACAAGATATCTGTTAAAAGGTGGCTTATGTGCCTCATTGTGTATGAACTTTTTTGACATTTGAATATTTATCTGTCGTAGTGCTTCAGTGTACAGTGTTTATTTTACTGTAATTAATCAGAGCAAGTGGAGCAATGAGTCCCTAAACTAGAGCATATGTTAAATAGACAGCATTTCTGCTGCAGTTTAAATATCTAATGTGTATCTGTTTGTGTTTTAGGTGTTGAACCGGTACTCGTCAGCCCCTCTGATCCCTGTTGCCCCTGCCCCCTTGGTGTCAATGCTGCCTGCAGTGTCTCTCCTGCCCCCTCCTGGTGGTGTAAGGGACTGTCTGAGGCTGAGGGGGCTGCCTTACACAGCAAGCATAGAGGACATCCTCAACTTCCTGGGCGAGTTTACACACGATATCAGACCACATGGTGTGCACATGGTCCTCAACCAGCAGGTACATGCAGCAAATGCACGACACACCCATAGACAAAATATTGCAAATGTTGCAGAGTAATTTCTGACGGTGTCTGTTTCCAGGGTCGTCCATCGGGTGACTGCTTCATCCAGATGACCTCAGCAGAGCGGGCACTTCAGGCCTCGCAGCGGCTCCACAAGCAAGTGATGTCCAGCCAGCGTGGGGCAAACAGCCGCTATGTGGAGGTGTTTCCTTGCAGTACTGATGAGATGGGCCTAGTGCTGATGGGAGGCTCGCTCTCACACACACATACACACACACACAACCGGAGCAGGAGTGGGACAGGGCTCAGCCCGCCGCCATGTAAGTCCAGACGTAAGTGCTGCTGGGAGCTGGGGGTGCTTCGGGACTGCAGGGTAGGTGGGCTCCTGCCATGGGGGCAGGGCTGCTGGGTTTTCTCCAATCTAGTACTGTGGGAGGATGGAGACATCTGGTCTAACTAGGAAGATTCAAAACTGTGTGTCAGAGTGTGTGTGTGTTTGTGTGCGTATTTGTGAGAGTGTGGTGTCTCTTTGTAATTTAGTGTGATTAAATTACCCATCTGCATGCACTGGAAAAACTTCACGTGTTAACTGTTTATTCTGCACTTTCAAATTTCACCTGTGTTCACACATTCTGATTGAATCCTGTAGTTTGTGTTTTCAGTGGCATGTTTGTTACTCATTCTTAATTTTACTCTAGTAATTCATAAAGATCTGAAAGGGTTGGAAAAGTGTAAGCAAGGAAGCATCAGTACTAACTAGCCTACAATATGGCAAAATGGCTTACAACTCTCCAGTCTTATCAGATTGGTAGTGGTGGCTGTGGGATTTAGCCTTGGTAAACTGACGCACCTCAGTTGTGTGCGTCTCAGGTGCTTGTCCAATCACAAGCTGAGGTGGGCAGAGCTGAACGCTGGTGCATAGAATTGTGCTATGTTCTTTGTGTCTGTAGTCCTCCACCATAAATGTGCACTGGGGCACTTTTGGTTTTAAAGAGGTACAATTCAAAAGTGGCCCAATATTTCTGACTTGTTTGATAAGAAGTGCGGATGTTCACACGAGTGAACAATATACAGCACAGAGATTCCATGCTAGGTGCGTGTAGTAGTGAGGTTATTTTAAGAGAGAAATTTTTTATGATTCTTGAGCAAATTTCATGAGATGCATTATCACATACTGAACCCATTGCTAGAAAAAAAATGTAGGGAGGGGGTAATTGTTGAGTGGGAAAGACCAAATATTTTTGATTGTATGTATAAATGTGGTGGTCTTACGATTTAGAACTTGTTTTTCTTCAGAATATATCCACAAAAACGTATTGGATCCTAAATCCCTCAAAGCAGAGACTTGGCTTTATTATGGGAATGTGGAATCATAGAAGATCCTACAGATAATTATAAACAGTGTTAGTTGCTAAATATTTAAAGTGAGCCACGGTCCAGTGCAACATATCCTGCACAAACACTTAGACACGTATAGTGAGTAATAGAAATTGTTATAAATAGTCATTGTTTGTAAGTTTGCATGAGCGGCTTGTTCTGAAACAAACAATGACCAGACGTCACCATCATGACTCTGTGTGCATTTGTTGCTGTTTGACTGGTTTTAAGAGTTTGTCTCTTCCTCTTCCCCTGTTTACTCCTCTCCAGGTTTATCTCCTCCATCCTACTCCTTCACCCCTGCACCACCTGTCCTGCCCACAGAGGCTGCTGCTGCCCTCTACCCTCCCATTGGTCAGGTGTTGCTGACCCCTCGCCCTCATGCATATTACCCTGGTGCAGCTCCGCTATACATGAACTACACAGCCTACTACCCCAGGTAAACAGGGGGAGTTACAGATGAACACCAACATGCTGACATTAAATTACTTTACATTATTAATTAATTTACATTACCTGAATTTAACGTTGATTCTGGTCAAGTTCTGTCAATAGTTTTTAAAAACTTTCCTGTACATAAGTGGTAATTAGACTTTCATGCATAAAATTAACCGTTCAGAACCACTTAAACGATTTTCTCACCTTAAACTGAACCTATCAGGCAGTGTTTCCTTGTGTGCTTTGAATAAGAAACTAAACTGGTGTTGTTTACATGTTTGATTTTCTGAGCCTTCTGTTTGCATAGGTATTATAATGGTAACATGAAGAACATGAAAGCACTAAAACATTTCAGGGCAGTATTTACACTCACTGTCACTAAACATGTTAGGTATATTGGTGATTTTTGTGAAAGATTACCAAACTTTATGCAAGATGACAAAAACATCTAAAACTGGTCATCATATTCTTTTGAATTTTTTATTATTTGTCATCCGTTTGTTTGAGTCGTCACTTCTGAGTCTTGTTTGAAGTGGGAAAAATACAATGTTCTTGGTTTAATGTGTCTTTTCAAAGAGTGACTGGGACAAGGGTAGTTAATAACTGAACACTGTGGTATCAGACAACTGGGTAAACATCAGTGACCTCTGTTTCTCCCTTGTCGACCCTGTCATTGAGATAATTTATACTGTAGATGACATACAAAGTTACTTTATGATTCTTATGTGCTTCTTTTGCTGAGAAATGTGCAGCTGTTTAAGATATTTATCTTGTTTCATAGATATTTCAGCATAATAGCCTGTCTATACCTTCTCTCTTTTCTTTCCCCAGTCCACCTGGCTCACCTACCACCGTAGGTTTCTTCCCCTCCCCCTCATCCCTTTCCTCCCCAGGGGGGTTGGTGCGCATGCCAGGTTTGACCTACAACAGCAACGGAGTCAAAGACCTCATTAATGCAGTGCAGGGATACCAGGTAAGAGACTACTAACTAACTACTACTAACTAGTTATTAATCCAGTTCATATTGTGTAGAAATGTTCTGCTCTTCAGTATTCTCATACCTGAAAGTGTTGTATTCAAATCTCCTTATATTGTGGGTGTGTACTGTCAGGCATCCACTGTGTTTGCCCAGAGGCTATCAAACTCGTTTATCCTGTCTACTCTCCCTGTTCTGTTGCACATGCACTGCTGCTTGCTTAGACTTGAACTGGAGGAACCTCGAGCGTTGTTGAAACTTTGGAAGAGAGAGAAGAATCCCAAGAATATGATAAATAATTGGAATTATAGAGTTTATGTTAAATTAAGAGACAAATTGGGACAGAGAATTTTTTTCAAAGTTTTTTTTCACTTCCATGCTGGATTTTAGTCCAGCTGGTTTCTAGGTTATTGTCTATGGTTATGTATCTTAGCCTCCTGTCTCTGTCATTCCTCCCCCTTCCTCACACCACAGTACGTCCCAGAGGATGCTCTCATACACGCCCATGGGGCCGTGCACGCTCACGACCCGGCCAGGACATTGCTTACGCAGCCCAAAGAATGGGTGTGTATTTAAGGTGTCTGAGGGAGGTAGCAGGTAAGGATTGGCTGGAGGGCTCAGTGAGTGGGATTTAGTTCAGTGGTTGTAGCTCTGGTTTGGGTCTTCACTGGTCATCGTGGGTCGCAGGGTTCAACACAAATATGATGTTTAAACAGTGCATTTTTTCACCAACCATACACGGTAGCAACAATATACATATCTTTGATTAGACTGAGTGGTTAGAGACATTTTCTAGGATGTTAGTCAATTCCTGGTTTTGTTTTGAATCATTTTGAGGAGGTGATGTCTTCTGACTAACTGTAGGACCCTTTATGGAAGTGGTGCTATGTATCTGTCCTCTTAATAAATCTCTTACGGGCAATAGCCAAAGAGGCTAATTGACCGTTCACTAAACCCTGCTTCATACAGTGATTGTCCAGGTACAGTTTAGCAAGTGAAACTAAGCTTGTTATACTTAGAAAAACACAACAGAAAAGTGTGAGGAATGCACTAAACAGCATGTTTGTCTGCTCAAACATAAACACAAACATGTCTGACTAACTTGTCTTATGACCCACAGTGAGTGAACATTACTTCTAAAGTGCTTGTTATTATCTCACTATATTATTATGTTCGGTTACTGGTTGTGCTAAAAAAAATTGGCTGTTCAGGACTCAAAATTAACCACTGGTGTGTTTGTGCCAGTTTATAATACAATAAAGACAATAAAAATAAAGAAACAACTAATAGAAAGAAAGTGGAATCTATAGTACAGAAAAAAATAATTATATGGTTAAACTGTACAATGTTTAGTTGAACTAGACATGGATGGTTACCTTTTATCAGCATGTTGGCAATGGCTTCATAAAAAGCAAAAATAAAATTAAAAATCACATCATTGTTTAAACCAACTGAATTGATTGATCGGTTGATGTATTGGTGCAATGATACATTTCTTTTTAAAAAGTAAAGAATTTCTGCAGCCAGGCTTCTGTAGCAAAGCAGTTTGACTTCTGCGTTTTCCAATTTGATGAAGTTACTTTTCCCAACCTAAAGAATAAAAGCTGCTATTTTTATTGTGTTTTTTCATAATTGTGGGGGTGTTTAAACCCAATGTACACATGATAGTTCATATTGGAAAAACTTATTAATCACTTAGTGCTGGAGAAAACTGCAACATACAGTATGTACAGTAGAACTTTAAGTAGAAGAAAATTATGCAATTAACAGAAAAATTACTCATAATTTACTTTATCCTCAAATCCATTTCTCTTTTAACTGACTCTGAGAGTTTTAGTGCTATCAACAATATATATAAAGAAAAACAAACAAGAATACAAGGTCGTTGTGGTCAGAATACTTAAATTACAGTACAAATACTTTCAAAAGTCTTAAAGATTTTTTATAGTAAATTGCTGATTTATTTGTAAGTTGCATAAGTGCGAAAAAAGGAAAGCTTGAAACAGTATCATAGGGTATGGGACTCAGTGAACGGTTAATTGGTGCTGCAGTGTAATAGGTGGGTAATTAAAGGTGTAGCCTTTAAGGTTTTGAGGAGGTGATGGGTAACATCTGGTGCTGGTGTAAGGCTCTGTGTTTTTTGCTTTTACACTGGGATTATTATCTTCTGTCTCTACCTCCTCTTCTCGTCAACCTTCCTTGACCCCAGACTCTCTTTCCTCTCCCCCTCCAGAGTCCCATGGAGTCAGTTTCTCTCCTGAGCAGCAGTCTGATTGGTCAGTCCAGCGGAGGTGATGCTCCTCTCATGTCCTTCCCCGCTCTCATGACCAAGCCAGCGGGGCAATACCTGGACCTGACCCTGCTGTAGGGTCACACATAGACAAAGTTTTGTCACACTGACTTGTATTGTTAGGATTTTAAAAATAGTCTTTTAGATGTGTTATTTATACCTTAAAGAACAGAAATTAATGTATTTTATACCAAAATCATTGTGGCCTTAGCCAAAAATACCAGTTTTGTCTTATATTGCACAGTGTGTATTTTAAAAGCTTTATAGAGATTTTTTAACATGTTATATTATTGTAATCACTATCATATATTTGCTAGCCAAACTAGAGAGGAATGACCTAGTAGCAACTGAGCTGAATCTTTTCTTTAAGCTTTTCTGTGAAGAATGAATGTGAGTGTGAAAGAGTTGAGAATGAGTATTATGCATGTCTGTGTCAATACATTTTAACAATTAATCTGTTTTGTGTTTATATACATTAGAGACAGTACCCAATGATTGTATTGGAAGCTTTAGTGCATGAAGAAGTTAGTAGTAAAACTTTTAAGATGTTTACAAAATGCCAAATATCAATGCACTGCTAACCAGTAAGACTACTAATGAATATACAGTAATAGCAGTATCTTTGAAAGAAAACATGTTACACTGTGAGTTTGTCAAATAGTGTGTCAAATGTGACATCTTACGGTTGAGTAGCCCCCTCCATGTTTTGTAATGCTACTGTTGTCTTGCCTTTTGTTTGGGACTCCCACCTGAACAGAGGGCAGCTCCAGTTCTCCGTAACCTAACCACAGGGTAGCATTTTTGAGGAAGTCTCGTGCCACAATCTCTCAGCTTACAGAGTGAATCAGGTGGTTTCTGACAGATTTTCATACATATTTTACTCAAACTACAAAGACTTGTCAGTTCATCACACTTTCCTTGTCTTCTTTCCACCATCTACGCCAATATTGGGGAATATGAATAGAACAAACACCATATTTCTTTTTAACCCACTCACTTGGAAAGTTGAGAAGGAAAGGAAATGGACATTTGTGACACATATTTTGTGAATTTAACTGCCACTTGCGCCCTGCATGCGCCATGTTACTGTACACATGTCTAAAAGTAGGCACTCCTGCACTCCTGCATAGGACGTCCTGCTGAAAAAAACAAACAATAAACATACTATGTGAAGTCTGCCAGTGTCCAGCTGTTTGATTTCATTATTTGCCTCCAGATCTCTTCATTGCACTTTGCAATTTACAATCCTATTGTTCTGTCTGTGCTTTGAGATGGTTTGTGAAGTGCCGGTGTACAAACACACAGGTGGGGTGGTGGTGATGACAGACTGTGACTGGAGGCAAAACAGTTGGAACTCCCTCACACTGTCCTCAGTGATTACCTGTGTGTTTCCCACATACACACATATTACGGCTCAGAAACTATTATCACTCAGACACACTAAACACATTTTTTCGCAGGGTGGACAAGTGAAGAATAGAGTGCAGGAAGGGGAAGAGAGAAGGAAGGCAGACAAAACCATGTCAGACCCCCTCAGGGCAGAATTGGCATTGTGTAATACAATCTTGTGTACCCCACCCAACTTGATCCCTTTTAAACACACTCGCTCAGTCTCTCACTCACAAAAACACACCGTCTAAACCAGCATAGCAACACCATTAGTATCTATGCAACAAAGCCCAAAATACTTCTTTTCTCTGTAATTGTTATCACTTCGTAGGCAGAGTTTAGTTGGAAATCTGTGGAGGATAAAGCAGTGTTAATACATGGTTTTGCCAAAAATATTTTTTTGCATGTGAAGTACAAACCCTTGGATAAGTGCAGGTGTTTTAGCCTAGTTTAAAATGTTTGTTTAAGTATAACATTTGTACAAGATAATTAGAGAGAGTGTGTCATGGGTTTTAAGGATTACAGAAAACATTTTTCTTTTCTTTTATAAAGCACAAGCACATATTCCAAAGAATATTAGGGAAGCACTTTTTCTTTTTGCTTAGTTTTTGCAAAATGACCAAAAACAGAAAAACATTCAAAAACAAGAACATGGAAAATTGTCACAAACAGACTCAAAATGACCAATAAAGAGTGTGTGGGGGGGTCCTTATCCTGTCTTTGCTGGAGGGCCCAAGTCTCTCAGCAGCCTCAGTTGCAGCAGCTGCAGCCAGTGCCCTATTCATTTATTAAGCATTAATGGTAATAAATGGTATAGCAATAAAAACTGCTAGCAGCTTCAGCGCTTGGTAAACAGAAGAATAATTTGTTGTGCCATTGTAATTTTCAGAATTTATTCCTCTCCCACTGTTTCATTAACATTGTTTCGGGGTACAGTTCAGAAATTCATGAGGATGATGTTGTAGTTTCTTTCAGTAATAATATATCTGGGGATGTTGTAAGGTTCGGCCTTCTTCCCAACTCTTATGATCTCGCCCACATATATGTGAAGATTCACGTGAATTAATTCAGATACAAACATTTGCAGCACATTCCTTTAGAGCCTGTCTGCTGCGCCCTGCCCTCAAGATGAATTATCAACTGTTAAATGGTTCAGAAGAGAGGTACAATTACCGGCTGACTCATTGTACTCTACCTGGTAGGTGTTTAGAGGCAAATAAATCAGTGATATTCTTTTTAACATTCCCTCACAGGGTGGGTGAGGCTGACATACACAGGCGTGGCCGATCCACATTCCCATGTCAATTCAGAGACCAAAGATGCTGTTACAGAGTTGTCAAACTGATGTCGCAGCCTTTATTAAGATCCAACTGAGGGTACGAACAACTCAATCAACACATACAGTAGAACAGCAGGTCATATGCTGCTGCCGAGGTGGTTGTGACAAAACGAAAGGGCTTAAATAAAGTTGCTGGACAGCAGGATTATGTTTCCTAATGCTTAATTAACAAGAATATTACTCGTGAAATGAGGTGCACATTTGGCCCATGATTAAAATTTCAACAGCATGTAAAAAATAGCAAAGTCATCCATGATTTGTGCCTCATGACAACTTGCAACACAGGATCAGTGTGTCCAGCTGTTACACGAGCAGATTTGTCTCCTTCTAGTGGACACATTGAGACTGCAGCTGCACAAGCTCCCAGTCCAGTCAAAATTCAAATTAAGTTCACTCTGTTGTTTGTTAAAGCTCGAGTGCTGCAAACGTTTGGCAAAATGTATTTCTGACATTAGAATAAATACAATAAAGATTTACAATGCCTATTCCGTTACAGTATCAGCATATTTCTTAAAATGTGTATTTACATTTTCAACAAACTGATTTGAAATTTAAGTGACTTTTGGTTCAGCAGTGTTTTTTGTGAAGTGTAGAGCACGATGCTTCAACAGTCTCTGTCTGAAACACAGTTTAGGCATTAACGTAGACACAGTGATGATAAGATCACATAAAATCTAAACATAACCCCAAATCAAATCAGATTAACATTTAATCTTGTAACATATTTATCATGCAGGCAGCATCGGTCACATCTGTAGCTTGTCTGTTTTGTATGTGAATGAGTCCATTTCTTTCTCCCTCACTTAAAGTTTATACAGTTTCAGTTTGATAAATATAAAGAACCATTCTTCTAAAATAACAATTAAGCTAATATAACAATTGCCTTTATGCAAATCTATAACTGCTGAATGTATTATGCAAATATACAAATGTTGACTGCAGCCAGTGGCTTTAAAACTTGTGTTCATGCTTCCAGTTTACACCAGTTTTGTTTCGTCCGGCAGTGATGTCACAGGGGTCAAAGGTCAAGGTCTCAGAGCTCCGTCATCAGGAGGGCTCTTAGTATCTTCTCTCTGTCCACCCTCATTTCCTCTCCGCTACAGACACATATAAAATTCACATTAAAAATCAAATTTAGTTTGTCAAAATTCTCTTTGACAAATAAAATGCTTTTTTTTTTTAAGAAAGAGCAGCTCATTGTAGCAGCATAAGAACAGTTTTGCAACAATAATTATGATACTATGATACTAAACAGGGTCAGAGAACAGCACTTACTATAAAAACAATAAACTTTAAAGCAAATGTGTGCTATTATTTTCCAGTTTTTCAGATGCATTTTAACTTCTAAACCAATTTTACCAAAACGTTTTCTTCTGGTTTTGGAGAATATTTTTTTCCGATTGGTCAGTGTAAATATCATCTTTAATGATGCATTAGATTTTATAAACTACTACATTACTTCCTATCCATCCAGCTATGTGAAAAATGACATTGTCATAAGTGTGAAATGTAGGGAGGTAAAAGTATAAAGTACCTAATCATAGTACAATATCCTCAGTTACTTCCCACCATTGTCTAAACATGAGCCACAGAGCAGAGCAGAGGTGTGTTACCTGTCATTATGGGCAGTAAGGTAAGGGACCACGTGAGGGACGGAGCTACAGTAGTAAGAAGGGGAGAGGTGAGGGGAAGGCGAAGGAGAGAGACAGCATGGGCTACCCAGCTCCAGTGCAGGCATATTATCCACCTGGAATACACACCAATGCATACACACACAGACATCCCTCTGTTTACTTTCAGATTATGCTGAAAGGAGGAATTAATCCACCAGTGGAGTGTAATACACTAAACAAACATGCATTCTTAACTTTCTTGTTACGGTATGTGTAAGTGTGGGAGTGTGTATTACCTGGGGGTATATAGATGGTTGTATCTGTTTGTCCAATGAGCTGCTTGAGCCGGACTTTGCCATACTCTGGGAGGAGATGGCTGCAAGTGCTTCTGGGAGATTGTCTTCATCCTCATGGTTACTGATGCAATAAATTGAGAGAGAACGAACGACTTATATGATCTGCTGATTGTTGTGAACAAAATGTCACTTTCAAAGAGCGGAGATAGCAGTGCTTTTGCTTTGAGTATTCTGTGGAGCAGTCATTTTAGGAGTGCAATTTTCCACTCACAGAAGCTCAAGTGCTAGTTGGTCAGCTCTGCCCTTCAACAGTAATCAAAGGTAATGTGTACTCACAAGCTGAACTGTCTGACCAGTCGTTTTCTGCGGTTGCTGCTTGGGTTGACCTTGGGCTGCAGCCTCTCTGGTGTAGGGTGTAGGTCTTGGCGATGGGGTGTTTTGTCTGCAGTCAGACTGGATGCAGCAGAGTCTTGGGACGAGCTCTGATACCTGAAGATCAGAATCATCATGTGGAGAGTAAGTCATAGATCCACATAGTGCAGAAATACATTTTAGCATCTGCATACAGGGTAAAGTACTGGCCTGTCAGTGAAGGTCTCGCTTGAGTTCTTCCCTCTAGGTGTTGGAGCTTCCACCTTGATATCGGAAGAGAAAAGAATTAATTAGTAGTAGAAGTAATTAAATTGCAAAGTACAAGAGGTCTATATGACAAGGTAAAAGTCAATTTTGGCACTTACTCTGAACGCTGCCTCCATCTGGGCCTTGAGAATGTTACACTTGAGGTGGTCTGGGAGCATCGCTGGAGAAGCAGGTGGGTGCAGAGACTTTTCAGACAGCTGCTTCTCCTCTCCCTGCCCACGAGAAAGGTAACACAACTTGTGCAAGATCTCATTGTGTAAGCAGGAATGGGAGACAATGAATAGGAAATGTGTCTGACCTTATTGTCCATGTTGACATGCAGCGAGGGCCAAGGAGGAGAATCACTGTCTGACTCCAGAGCTTTGAGCAGACACTGAGAAATGTCCAACTCATCTGCTGGGCAGGGAGGAGCTCGACGTTCTAACACATAGAAGCGGTAAAGAGAAAATGCACTACAGAAGGAAATAGACATAATCACAAGACACTGTGATAAAATGGGCAATTCACCCAAATCACAAAAATGTATCTACATAATCCCTCATAATCATACTCACCAGGGAGATTTCTGCTACCACTCCAGCAAAACAGAGGTTAATAACACTATGTTTGTGCTGCTCAGCAATAGCAATGCTAATTTTTGAGAGAAAAATAGATCACTTTAAACATTTTATAATTTTTAAAAGATTTTTTTCATGATAATCAGGTCTGGAGGCATTATGTTTTCAGGTTGTCAGTCCACAATATCCAAGGAACACTTGGCACAAATTTGGCACAAATGTCAACATGAACTCACTGATGAACTAATTAGATTTTAATGGCCAAAGACCAAAAGGTCAAGGTCACAGTCGCCTCATGTGTGTCCTATTCTTATCAATGCTATATCTTAGATGTGCCTGGAAGGAATTTAATTGCTTCTGGCACAAACATCCGCTTGGACTATACAGAAACTTATTAGAATATGAATCTGGACAGACATGCGCATAAACTACATCACTGGTTAGCACAGGCAAGCAACCTCAATGTAGTAATTCTAGTTTTACCTTGAGACTTACTGTGAATTATTATATGCATATATAATGTATGTTCTAGTCTTATAAGTAACAAAGACATCATTTGTGAAACAAAACATTTAATTACATCAATCTTTACTATATTGGGTGATGGCAGAACTAATAAGCGGTAGATATTTCAAAATGTTAACAAATAAAATCGAAACAAACAGTCTCCATGGCTTGATGCCACTAAGGGATAAAAGATTTGAGGATCCTGTATCTTCACATTTTTTTCACATCTGTCTTAAAACATCTCATGAAGATTTAAGCAAGTTTTGTTTGCTGCACTGATTCGTCCTGTTCATAGTGACAGACGGTAACAGATAGTTGTTTTAAGACAGACTTGAATTAGAACCTGTCATTTAAGTGAAAAAATATGGTTTGTGATTTGGATGAGCTGACCCTTAAACAAAACAGTGTGCTGATGAAAAGAGCATCAGTGTACCAACTAGACAGATCACGGATTTGGAGACAGACACTGCCTTGGCAGCATTTCTTCAGGCTGAAAGTACTCACTGTTCTTGGTGTGTGTGTGGCAAAGCGTGTCCTGGCTGTGTGTGTGGCGTCGGTGATGGTGGTGGATCTTGCCAGAATACGAAGTCTCATTCTCTTCAATGCTGAACTGATGGTGTGAGGCAGGACCACTCAGAGGGAAACTGAAGACGACACATGCAATCAACGCCCCCCTTTAACGACGTGCCACATTTACTGCACCCTCTGGTTTTATCCTACATATAATTTTTTTTTTTTTTTTACCAAATTTGAGACTTAAGATTTTAAAGCATCAACAACCTCATTCAAAATGTTGAAAAAGAAGTGACTGTTACAAGACGGCTCAAGCTATAAAACAGTGATTGTTTTTGCAATTTTAAAGTTTATTTGTTTTGGAAGCGATATATGGCAACATCCCTAAAAGCATCATGTGATTTTAGTAAACATCGCAGAGTAAAAGGAAACACCTTATAACAGTAAAACATTGGCCACATTCTCTGTAAACTGATTTAGAAAGTCTGTAACCTGACAGAACATGAGTGTGAAGCTTATTAAAAAAATGTCACTTTGAAAGCACAAACATTTGCAGGATTCTAGTTTTTTACACTATACATACAGCAGCATAATCCCAAAACCAATGTACAGTATGTGCTTAACTGGAGCCCTTCCACCTGTTGAGACTTAACTCATTAATTTCTAATTCAAACGATTTGGATTAATTAGCTGTAACACGATTTATAAGGCATGAAGACAAATTTAATCTTCCAGGCAGACTGCAGTAAACATACTGAGGAATTACAATATGAATGAAGATATTCAAAAGCAAACCAAAGGCACAAAGCCATTAAGCCTGGTCCTCCCTGTACTTTATTTGTGATACAGTTGTGTCTTTAAGTTTACATCAGTGGGTTTGCAAAGAATGATACTGTATGTCTGTCTGTGAGTGGACAACTGGAGAAAACTGTTTTATTAGAGAAATATAAGGAAACCAGACAATGTAAATAAAATAAAAAAAGATTAATAGTGCAAAGTAAATCTTAATTTTGTGATTCTATCATCATACTTTGATTTGTCAAGTAGTAAATTCATAGCCTGCAAAGCATGGGCAGTGTTCCCATAATTATGGGACTATGGGGAATGTAAACAAGAAGTATAATGTTCTGTTCCATTGAGTCAGTTAGTTAGCAGTGAGCTAAAACTTCAGCCTTATTTTAAGCCTATATTTGTTTGCATTTTGGCAAAGTATGCAGAATTAGCTCTCAGCAGTTCCTCTTGTAATGTACCCATAGATCAGTAGTTCCCAAACTCAGTCCTCAGAGTCTCCTGCCCTGCTTCTTTTCCAGCAATCCTACCCTACACACTGCTGATTACCTGGATCAGGTGTCCACAAATCAGGTGAATTAGAATTATGGACATTTATTTGCAACTGCACCTGTCCCTGTTCACCTCATGCAGTATCTCTGCCTCATGTCTTAACGTTAGAAAACCTCTGGTCTATATGTCAAAGTCCTTATTTTAGGAAGATGAGCACTGAAGCACATGAGGGGAGGCGACAAATGAATGAAGACATACGTGGTGAAGATGAAAGTGACAACTTTTTCTGTCCAACAACAGCTTCTCTCTTTGGGGCACCAGCTGGTGTAAGTTTCAGTGTTAGGATTCTGGGTTTTGAAACGGATCCCCAGGTCAAACAGAGGTCAAAGTGCAGTCATGACCTTATCCTTGTAAACCACACTTGTGGATCCTCGTAATGGGTTGCTGGGTCGTTCCGGGACAGAAGGATGACTGTACACAGGACTCGTCGCCACAAGAGAAGGCCTGAGTGTGACAGGGTGAAGGAGGATCATACACACACAGAATTATGGAGGTGTATAAAACACACAGACAAGACAAGCAGCCGTATGAAATGTATGAGTGACATGAACAGAAAATGTCTACCAAACAGAGAGCGTGAGATGAGATGAGTCTAAACATGGATGTCCTCCAGTTTTTCTAAAGCCTGTCCTCTGTGTGCGATCAGTCATCTTACCTGTGCGGCGGCGTGTGTCCGGAGGGCTGTAGGTAAACAGAGGGTGTGAGAGTAGGGTGGGGCGTGTGCCATGGCTCGTGACCAATAGGAATATTGTGCTGGTACTGGAGAGGGAGGAGAGGGGAGGGATTGAAGAGATGCTGAAATTAAATGTTGTCACAAGGACGAAGCCAGATCAGTGGCTGCTGCGTGTTTGTGTTTGTCTGTGAAAGTGGGTTATCTGAGGTCACTCACTGGATGTAGGGTGGGATCAGGGCTGGCGTGAGAGCTGGAAAAGAATGACAACAATCACTGATAGCAGATTAACAAACTGAAAAAAATGTGTTTCTCTGTGTATGTGTGGTGAGTTTTGGTGGTGGATAAATCTAGGACCAAGGAAAAAGTGTGGACATTTCACTTCTCTTTTAGAAAGCACTATTTTAGCACTACAGTTAAAATAATCTGCACCTTTATGTGGATTAGGGTCAATGTTAGGGGATAAGGAATGAATGTAATTGCTGGAATGTCCACAGAAGTACAGTAATATGATCGTGCATGTGCCAATTATGTATATTTAAGGGTGTTGTTGGGTGTTTGTTTTACCTGATATGTGGAGGTTTGGCTGGAGAAATGGCAGCTGATAGAAAGATATAATATCAGTTAGAGAAGAAAGTAGACTAATGGAAAGCAGCACAGCAAATGTATCACTTTGTCTTCATTTATGTGTACTTTTTCAAAGGCATTATCTAGTGTGATAATGCCGTTGTAATTTTGAAGTGATTTTTTCTTTCAGCCCAGACTCTTTCCTGGTGCTCGGCTATTACCATTACTTGAGTCGTCATTCACTTTTTTTATCACAAGAGTGAATGCATGTTCTAAATCCAATAAATAAAAGGTGTTTGGATGTCAGTGCTGACACATTTGGAGAAAATACAGTCTGTAGTCTGCACTTAATCATACATGTAGGATAGATTATGGTGACGTAGAGGCTTGTGGGCCTGTGTAGCTCACAGAAGGTGGGAATTATGGAGGAGTGAAGAGTACAGCAGGTGCTTTTGAAAAAGTAGAAAGGTGACACTTAAGTTTAATAACCTAGAATTTGGAGCACTTTCCTTATAAATAGCCAGAGCAGTTTTAAGTATTTTGAACTTGTTGAATAACCATTTAATTTCAGATATTTTTAGACAAATCCATTCAGGTTTTGGGCTGCAGCTTTTCTTCTTTAAAATAATAAGCTCAACGGTAATTTTGTACAGCAAATTTAATTTAAGTGAATTAAAACGGCACGTGACTTTTACAATAACACACGTGGGCATATAAAGGGCAAAACAGGTGCTTTTAGTCACCAGTGTTGTGAAAGTGTAGATAAAACTCACCTTTGCCCAGTGACTGTGTGCGGGAGGGGTATCGCTTGCTCGGCCTTCTCTCAAATGTGCTGGCTCTCCTCAGTCGACCTCCGTGAGTGGCCTGATACTCTGTTTTACCACTGAGCCAAAAAACAGGGTGAAACATATTAAAGTTATTGAGAAAGAACTAAAAATATAAACTTTTAAAGCTTAATAAGCATAATTCATAAAGTTTGGGAGGTTTCATGGAAAACCACATACAAAAATATATAAAACATTTATTTTATATAGGCTATATTAAAATGTATAGATACATATACACATAGAGTTTGTGTATAGTTCTACTAAATTGACTTGACGTTTCCTATGTTTTGCACCTCCAATTTTATTAGTCTCCCTACACTCCGAAATATATTTTGCTTATATTTTATTTTCTGGTCAGAACAATGTGTGTGCAGAATTTGACACTACAAGGAAAGTTTCTCTGAGCCCACTTTAAAACTGTAAGATGTGTGCGTATGAGCATAATTTGTGACATGTAATCACAGTCTAATAAGAAACTTAAATAAGCGTGATATTCAGATTTACAACTTCCAGCATGTAGGTGACATTACATTTATCTTTAGCAATCTGGCAACCCACGTGTGAGGTACAAATCAAACAACAAATATGAATCAGGGAGAAGACATTTGAAGCAAAGTGCCAAAGTTTTTTAAGTGCATAGGAAGTGGTGGAGGAGTACTGTCTTCATCAGTTTTTTGAATACTGGGAGTGAGGCTGCTGAGCAACAGAGTGAAGTAGCTAGTTCTGTCATCATGGGACCATTGTTTTTGTTTTTTCACAGAACTGAAATGCTTTGCATTGTTTTTGTTCTGTGTAGTGCAGGGACCATCAGGTGCTGTTCGTTGACAGAATGCAGGGGGCGAGAAAGATTGTAGACCTGGATTAGGTAGGAAGGTGCCGTTGAGCAGACCACACTAGGTGAGTCTCAGAGCTTTGAATCTAATGCGGGCAACTATTTTGGACAATTAAACTTTAAAAACTAATTTTTAAAATATTCAAAGATACATGTTCGTCAATGAGAAGAGAAACGGTTGATGTGCTTTGATGAAATTTTAAGGAGTTAAACTGAGTTTTTGTGGAAAAAACACATCAGATGCAGATTTTTTTTTCAAATGAGAGCTATTTTAAATGTCTTAATATGTGACTGGAGGGGGGCTTTAGTAAGCATAATACTCTGATGTGGTGAAATCATTCTTCTAATTTTGGAAGGTTATAGAATATGTACTAATATGCATAATATTTGGATAAAACCCCAACTTTTGCTTATTTAAATTTCTTAATCTTCCTATTTTAATATTGCTCATGGATTTGTATTATGACCTTAAGCTAAAACGGAGAAATTGGCTGGAACGCATGGTTCCACATAGGTCAGACCGACCAATGTGTATTCTGATGGATCACATTGCACGGGACAGGTGTTTCTGTTTTTACTTCCACCACCTGTAACTTGAGAGTGTATCCACTGGCTGTAATGTAAAACAGACTTCAGGCTTTCTTTAGCTGCTCCAACAAATGACAGGAAGTGCCCTTCAAGTGTGAGAATGATCTCTGATAACAGTCTGAAGAAAACAAATAATATGAAGGGAAAATCTCAGTCGCCATAGGAACAGATCCATGTAACCATAGATACGCTGTAACCATAGATACAAAGGCTCTGTTTCATGTGACACATTATTCCCCATATGCTGGTGCGAGTGCTGGACACAACTACCTGACTGAGCCAACTTGTGTTAACAATAATATGATAAGTAGATAAGTTGATAAGCAGGGAGCAGCTGTGAGTCCGTCTCTGAGCTCTACCTGAATCTGAAGCGGGATCCGAGCCGTGTGAAGTCGCTGCGGCTTGCCTTGCCTGTGGCTGGCTGCCGTAGCCGGAAGAAGGCGTGGCTCTCCACGGCGCACTTCCACAGGTGTTTACAGCTCTTGGAGCTGGCCAGCTGGAACACGAATGTATGCTCCTGCTCTCGACCCTGCACAGTGAAGAAACAACCAAATACTGTTTGTTAGTAGCCTTATAGCTGAGTGTGTGTGCTTTATTGGATGCAGACATGTCACAGTATACAAACCTCATCATCGTCCTCCACCACAACCAACGTGAGTCGACTTTTTTTGAAGTCCAGACGAGTGATTTTGGGCCTAAATCACACACAAAAAGACAAGAAGATCATAGATTATTACGGTTAGTGCTGACAGTATGGGTGTAATTCAAGAGAGTTGGGGTGATTAGAGCCATCGCCCACTGAAAGTTTTTCATGCAACCTCCAAAATAAAAGAAATACAGTGGTTTTAGGCTATGTTTACAGTTAATAATAAACTTTTTCATATTAGCTCATGAATCAATTTACTTTTTTTATATTTAATAAATCATAAAGACATGAAATTGGAGCTTGCCAGAGTCCAACATGACCTCTTTAAATGTCTTATTATGTTGAACTAAGAGTTCAATACCCCAAATATTCAGTTTAATGTGATATAAAACAAAGAGTAGCAGTTTTTTTCACCATTTTACTTTAAGAATCACTGGAAACCTGCCTCAGTTATTAAAATTGACAATTTTCTGACTTACTGATAAAGTGACTCATCATTTCAACTCTTTTTGATAAAAACAATTATTGCTGTTTACTTGAAAAAGTCATGAGCCAGAAAGTGCATTGCATTAAAATCACTACCTATGCATGTTATTAGCTGCAACACATTTTCAAATTTTGTGTTTGAAAATACGTGTAGTAGAGAATCACACTTTGCCTAGTTTTACTGTTGCAAGTGGGGAATTTAATGTAAGAATGCTGTCAAAGTAAATTCTGTCTTGTTTTTTAATGTGTTGACATGTTACTAAGATGTAGAAAAAAGCTGCAATTTGTCACCCCACATTGTCACAGCTCAAAATGTGTTAACCAGTAGACTGAATCTGTTTGACGCACTTACCAAAAGAAGAGGCCGATTTTGTTGGAGCCTTCAAAAACCAAGATACCAGTAGGGGTGAGACCTAGTGCATATTCTCCTCCATCTCTGCCCTGAACAGATAACACACACACACACCTTTAGTTCCCGTACACACTTGTAATATCTGTACACATATTAAGTGATATTTGTGATAGTAAAACACACTAACACACCTTGACAAAGTGCATATCTACTCCATACAGTTCCAGCCACTTGCATTTGTTGAGGAAAGAAGTTTCTGCGTCAGATGGGCTCACTCCACTGGGGATTTAAAAAAAAAAAAGGACACCATGCTGAGTTTCACGTCACACAGAGATATCACTCACTCCATCTAACCTCAGCTCTGAATCTGTGTGGCACATGCGTCTGAAAAAGCAAACTATCAATAATCACACCTCTCAATAGTCTGACCTCTACTGGTAATTGGTGTTAGCTCGGTGAGTAACTCTCTGGCTGCGTCTCTGACTCAGTGTTGGTGTGGTCTGTAAGAATGACTGTGAACTCAGAGGGGGTTCATCTTGGCGTGGCTCCGTCGCCTCACTGAAGCACAGCATATGCGTATGTAATCTAATCCGAGATGGGAGCAATCAGAGCGCAGCTGGGTTAAATACTGCCCGGAATCAATCAAGACCCTCCAGGGATTAATCCCTTAATCCTTCACACAGACCAGTAAGAGCGAGGCCGAGGCGGAGGAGGAGAGAGCGGAGGGACAGTGAAATTTAGACATCATCATCAGTTGAAATGCTGGCGCTGAAAGGCAGCAGCAGAATGACTTCCTCTCCTACTCAGTGCTCAGCTTTTTGCCCCAGTTGTTTCATCCAGTGAGAATAGAAACTTGCTCAGGTCAAATCACCAGCGACTGGAAACCCTCCAGTAAGTGGCTTTGACACAGCAGGAGTATTGTGGCCACTAGTGCAGATGCACATGGACCGTGTCCTGGGTTTAAGATAGTGAAAATGTCCCATTTTTTGCAACTTCAAATGTTTCCGATAAAGCCTGACACTGAATAAATGATATATTTTTTCTCACCTAAGCCCCAGCCACCTGCTGAAGATGTCCGCCTCCATGGCCTCGCTCTGTTTGGGAGTGAAACGAAACTCAGACACCAGTTCAGGAGAGTGTTCCAAAGGATCACAGTCTCCCAGTTCACCTGGATGGCAATACACAGAAAAACACTTTGAGTATAAATCTAGACAATGATAAGTAAGAAAACTGAACAAAGCATGCTGCTGATAATAATCTACATAATATACAACATTATTGGGCTGCAGAAGTGCAACTTTTTAAGGTGAGGAATCTCCAAACTCATATTATTTGATTTGGCAATTATACAGTATGCAGTAATTCACAAATGTCTTGCTTTCTGGTAGCTAACACTGAAATCGTCTATGTCAAAGTAGGTTGCACCACCAAGGAGCTAAATAAATGTTTCAAGTCTGCATGCTGATTTTCATATCCAAATGAAACACGTGGGAAACAATTGCTTCCTGACAGGTCGAATCAAACTGAGTGTAGAACCTTTGGAAAACTGGTGGCAGTAATATGAATACTATAAATATACTGGCTTACACAGTGTGGCCCTTTGAGAGGTGATACTCTTGAAAAACCTCTCAATGTAACTGTAGATATAAATGAAGTCTACTTACTTTGTAAACAATATGCAGCCAGCTCTGCTGACACATCATACGGACATTTCAATCTGCAGAGAAAAAGAAAAAGACACTGATGATGAGCTGTGATTGCTTCCTCAAATCAAGTACACTGCCCTATTCTCAGTGTGTGTACATGTTATCATGTGCTGGAGACAAAAAAGTGTTTGAATGCCCTGCACTGTGTGTGCATATCAAGGAGGAGAGGAGCAACGCTTTTCCTAAAATAAGCAACCCTGTGCTGTTCCTGATCTTGAGCTTTATAATAGAGCTGGACTCTGGGGATCCATGGCCCAGATAGAGTCATAAGGAGGGAGAGGGGTAACACACAGTCTCACAGTGTGTTTGTGCATGCAGGGTTGTGTTTGTGCGTAAGAAGCTGGCTAATGTGCACAGAAGTCTCCCAAACTCTCATGTAGGTGAGCTATACGCTCGCACAGGTGAGTGTGTGTCTACCAGGTTTAATCCTACATGTGAGATCCAGAAAGTCTTGCACAAAGGAGGGGGAAATACCAGGAACTGGCTTGTGAGCACTTGTTGTAACATATTTTAAGCTGAAGGATCTCCTTTGTTTTAGTTAAGGTGTGTTCATCTATGTCTGTCTTTTTCATTAACTGCCTTTGCCATCAGTACACGACAGACTTGAACATTTACTTGTTTACAAAATTATGTCAGGCAGATCTTCAGCTTACATGACAGCAGTAATGAGGTCAAATGTCCCTTTATCATTTTATATTTTAAAGCAGCAGATTGTCTACAAATTACATTTTGAAGGAACGTCTTAAACAATTTGGTTACTTGATATAACTATGACTTTCTTGTGTTAATTCTTCTATAGTAAGAATGAAAAATACTAACCTGCATTCTCATCTGTTCTGTTTAAAGTGGCATAACTCTGTGGGTCAATAAGTACTGGATAGATGGATGAATCTCTGAAACCTTTGATGACCCCTAAACAAAGCACCATCCTGAGGTGTCTTGACAACTACTGAATGGACTTCCATGGATCTACAGATATTCGTGTCCCCATCTAGAAAAGTTGTAATAACTTTAGTGCTCTCTGAACTTTTCATCTGGTGCTACCATCAGGTCAGAATTTCGCTTTGTTTGCAAATCTAATGACATGATGATTTTAAGTGCTACTTGGCAAATGACAGCATGCTAAACTTGCTAGCTAGATTAAGCTCACAGCACATCTTTGTCAAAGTTCAGTGCACTTTTCATCACCCCCCTCTCTTCACTTTCATCTGTTTACCTTCCTGCCACAATCATCCATCTTATTCACACCCAATATACTCTTGGTAAACATTAGATCTCATGACTGAGTGATTTTGGGTTAGGGTAAGATTGGGGTCAAATTAAGGTTAGGAGAAACACATATCTATGAGAGAACAGACCTAAAAATCTCCACCCAAGCCTTGGGATCTAACCGTACACTTGTCCCATCTCTGCCTTGTCCTGTACTGTCCTCCATACTGAATCTTCTCCTTCTGAGCCTCCATTACATCTATCCAAGAGCAGCCTAACCTGACGACGTCCTCCCCTTACCCAATCTCCTTTACATCCATCCATTTTCAATGTCTAATACCTACCACCTATCATTAAACCTTTAAACATGTACTGTCAGAGTGGTCTTCACAACAAAAATGCCATTTGTCTGTGTAGCCTTGAGTTTTTTTCTTTGCTTCCCACATCTCCTGCATAGTTCCTTCTTTTATGAATATGTGTAGGTGTGTTTGTGAATACATAAATGTCAAATTGTTTAACCATTAACTTAAATGTGCAAAAAATATACTATAGTATACTGTGTATATATGTAAAACTGTGGTATACTGTATGTGTTTATATGTATGTGTCATATGTGCATATTGACAACGATAACAAACTTACTTGCCAGACAACACATCTTGCCGAAGCTGCAACACAAACAGATACCTGTTGGGGTAAGAACATAAATTAAATGATGTATCACAAGCTTTTCCTAATCTCTGACACATAATCTGCTTTAACAAGTCTCTGTCAGTTTGGCCTTGATTTGAATCTGCCCACAGCAGCAAAGTAATTAGCCTCATGTCCCCTTTGGACCTCTGCACTGAGAAACCTGTGTGTGCTCATGTGTGTGTGTGTTTTACCTTGTAAATTCCTCACGCAGGTTATTTGGCTCTGAAGAGTAAAATTTCACTCTGAAGAACAGCCTGTAAGGAGGCCCGCCTGAAAGAAATAAAGATAAGAGGGAAGACTGAATAAAGACTAAGTGTGTGTGAGAGACTGGGAGAGATGAAGTAGTAGTTTATTGAAAATGTATCTAATAAAATCAAATCTTCCTATGATTTATTTTATCTATTTTATCTCATCCTTCCTCTTTATTCTGCTCATTCCATCCATCCATCACTGTCAGGCAGGACATAAATCTTTATTCACTCATATTTTTATGTAACATGCTTTAATATTTCTTTCCTCTTTTGCTTCAACGTCAGTTTCTTTTAAGCTCCTGAACTACACCTCAGAGAATAAAGGACCATCCAACAAGTGGAACAACATCCACCCCCAACCCCCCATCCATCCACCTGTTACAAGATGGAGAGCAAACAAGAGTACAACTCCAAATGCACACACTAATCACCATGTCAACATCTGATAACACACCACCTGCTCCCCACTCACCTGCGTGCTGCACATTTTCCTGCACACGTACACAAGCAGGCTTAATTAGAACACCAGCCTGAGCCAAACTCACCTCTGATCTGTTTCTTTATATGCTTGGACATATCCAACCAGTGCTAAAAAAGAGATAAAAACACAAGGGGAGAATGAGTTATATAAGTTTGTGGTCTACTGTGACAGATGTAAAAGCTTGCTACTCACTGAGACTTGCTCTGTGTCCATGAACTGCAATCCAAAGTAGTCTGTCTCAACCAGATCTATGTGATACATGATCTGGTCAAAAAGGTCCTGGCCTTTGGATTTGCTCTGCAACAGAAGAACATAAAGTTAATTATTTTGTATTTATAACGTGTGCTTTTTTTTAAATCTCTCCTGCTGTACTAACATGATCTTCTCCGGATAAATTGAGTCTTCAAAACTGAATCAGGAGTTTCATCATTCAGGTGGCTCACAAATGTCTCAGTAACTGAGGCACGAGAGCAAATTAGGTCCATAACAGGGGGAAAATGGCTTACAGTAAATGTGAAACTGGTGGACATCTGGGTCATAAAGAGAAGAACAAGCCCCTGAGGCAAAGGTCCTTATTTGGGCCTTTATCATTAACACGCACAATCAAAGAGACTAACTAACACATGCACAACCAAAGACAAACGTTATCTGTCACAGTTTATCAGCAAATGTGTCTTCATCGTCTCAGCCCAAGTGTGACCTATAAAACACACAGTGTGTGTGCAGAAAGATGAGAGCCTTGTACTTTGGATCTTGATAACCAATCTAAACTTCCTGGTGAGTGTATGAGTGTGTGTGGAAATCAGTGGTATTAAAGGATTGGGAACAGAAAAAAAAAAAATCACCAGAATGCTCTTACTCATTCTACTGCATGTATTTTAGAGAGGCTGATTTAAATCATAGCCTCTGTCACGTGGGTGCACATGCAGGAGCAACAATGAGGCAAAATTGGCCTTGTACAATCACACACACAATGAAGTGAACATTTTAGTGATTCACTTCTACCTTTTTTTTTGACCGTTTTCAGCCTGAAGTGAAAACTAATAAGCTTTAATAGGTGAGTTTCAGCTCATTTCAGTGCATCTGTATCAAGGCCTTTGGGAAAACAAGAGGACATGAACAAACTTGTTCCAACACACCTGTGACTAAGCCTCCAGCTTGACAAGCCATGTGTCATTTTGTTGCTGGAGCTGTAATAGTTCGGCAGAAGCGGTGGCTTTGTGTTATTGCTGTAATGTCCCTGTAGGACAAGAGAAAGACTCTCTACCCTGATAACCCAGTATACACCGGCCAAATGCTTCAGGTGAGATGCACGCAACAGCTTCAGTGACACACACACACACAACCTTCAAAATTAAAACATCTTATGAGAAACCACTTACGCACGCATGCCCACACACATGCTCATCATCCCACCTACCCCTCACACACTTATAGCATTTGTCTGTGACACCGAGTCCCCACAGTGGTAAATCAGACAAGGGAGTCGGGGAATAGAGAGAGACAGAGGGAGATGGATGGAGCACGGGAGGAGAGGATGAGGAGGCAGTGTGTGAAAGAGTAAAGACGATGAGCAAGGGAGTAGGCCACAGAGGGAGAGTAAAAGAAGATTAGGAGGGAGGGAGTCACAAGGAGGGGGAGCCATGAGGGGAGAGCGAAGAGTGCTTTAGGATGATTAGATACAAGCAAATAGAATGATGGAGGAGGTGAAGAGGAAAAGGAAGTAAAAGGAAGATGCTGTACTAAAGAAAACAGGAGAGGGTTACAGGTATATCAAAGTTAGATTTCCTCAGGAATGGGAAAGTAACGTGATGAATCAACTGATCATGCCACCGTCTGACATGCACAGAGAGTCGCACATCTCACTGCAAAGACATACTCAAGTACACACACTACTATATGATACTACAGGCTGGGAAACTTTGGTAAAGGGAAACTTACCTGTGCCAAACCCCAAATATAAACTTTACACACATATTAGAGTGACTTTCATTACCGATTAATCTATAGCTTCATTGTTTAGATAAGTAACTTTAATGAAAAATGCCAAAAACATTGTCTGAAGATGAGGTCCAGAGTTGCATATTTTGCTTGAGTGAAGAGATGAAATCTCAAACGTGTTCAGTCTACAGTGACAAAAGATATGGGTCCTGATTCAGCATCTCAAATGCCATAAGATTTGAGTTGCTGAAACAGTTAATTAAGTATAAAGGTTTTCTGCCAATCCACTAATCCATTAATTGTTTGAGCCCTAATTTGAATTGCATGCCTGCATGCCGGGACAAAATACTAGTTTTTGGCAGTTCTCAGTTCATACAACTTTTATTATGAAACTTTCAAATCAAAGTGGGTAAAGTTTCTCCTCACATTTTGAATTTTAAAAGGTTTAAAGTAGACCAACCTGGATTCCAGGCTAAATGCGATCGTAAATGCGAAGTCATATTAAATTCAATTTAAGCCCAGTGTCCCTTGTCTTTCATTTTTGCATGAGACCACCGGGAATCGCCTTTTGGTCCTTAAGGGGTCCCCGGACCAAACTTTGACACACACTGGTCTGGGCTACCATCTAGTCCTGCTACATGTTTACACACTGTGCCGTGCAGCGTCAACACTCAGAGCCGCCGTCAGTGAACTTACAGGCAAATCCACGTTGACATCGGAGCCGTCGAGCAGCAGGACGCGGCAGGAGATGATGCTCCTCGCTGTGCCTGCCGCCGGTATGTGAACCGACGCTCCGCCGCTGACCACGGCCGGCGCATGGACGACCTGCTGCTGATGGGCCAGGAGCAGGGGATTCCCGGTCACCCCTCCCGCTCCTCCTCCCCCTTTACCGTCCCGCTCGTCCCTCTCTCTGGTCTGGAAGCGGGTCCGGGAGCGGCGGCTGAACGTCCGGCGCAGAAAGCCCATCATCTTCTTGATCCACAAAGCGAGGTGGTCCGTGTCTGTCAAAACTGTTCCACACCACAGTGGCCGCAGCCGAGGTCCTGCTTCTGCTGCCGTCGCCTCCTCCTCGTCCTCTCCGGGGTGAGGAGTCACTCAGCAGGCACGGAGGAGACTTCAGGGCTGCCGACCAGTCCTCAGGCTGGATGTCGGCAGCGGCGGGGGTACTTCAGCCGCATACTAATGAAACTAACACAGCTCGACCAACCAGGCGCCAACCAGTTGATTTCCAATCATTCAGTCCGGTGTGAACGACAGGACTCTCACGGAAATACAGCACGAACCGCCCTCCTCGCCTGTCCTGTCCTCTCCAGTGCACCTGCCTCCTGTTTAGCTCGCTGTTGCGCACCGACTCTAAGAATCACGGAGAAATCCCGACCGACGCTCCGCAGTAGGAACCCTGAGTCACACGGGGCCGGGGAGGGAGGAGGAAAGTCTTTTCACCTCTGGACCGGACCCCGCTGGTTGCTCTTGCTTATTTCTAGCGAACCGAAAGTAGAATACCTCACAGGTAAAAGTCAACCAGCGAAACTGGACAAACAGCATGATCTGCGCCTGCGTAAAGACACAGCGCAGAACAAACTTCTGTCTCCGTACTGGCCGACCCATCAACGCCGGTGAACCAGCGCCACCTGTCTGTCATGGACCCGCCAGCCTGCAGGGAATATAGATAGCAGATCATTCGAGGTTCCCTGGGTGGGGTCCAGGTGCCCCAAGGGTCGGTAAAAGGTTTGCAAGGGGTCCAAAGAGTAATGATGATTATTTATGTAGCCAGGCTCTATTAATCAGGAGCATACCCAAAACGTCAGGAATAATGAAAACTTTATTTGAATAGCATCGTTCACACAATGTACTCCAACTCCACCTTTATTAATAAAGGACTTTAAACAACCACACAGGACCAAAGTGCTGCACAGAGAATTAAGATAAGACAATTAAAATTAGCTTAAAAAAAACAGTTAATAAAAACAAAACAAAATGACATAAAATCAACTAAAATCAACATCTCATAGGTTGTCGGACACCAAGGAGAAGAGGTGAGTTTTCAAAAGGGATTTAAAAACAGACAGAGAAGAAGCCTGTCTAACATACAAGGGCAGGTCGTTCCACATTTTAGGAGCTGCAGCAGCGAAAGCGCGGTCCCCTCTAAGCTTACGCTTAGTTTTAGGCACACTAAGGAGCAACTGACCAGTTGACCTGAGAGACCGGGAGGGTGTGTAAGACTGTAACAGCACGTATATATAGTGCATTATAGATGACTGAGGAGCAAGGGATGAAACAGGGCGAATAAATATAAAATGAAATAAATAATGAACGTGGCTCAAGAGGTAGGTAGGTATTTTTCTTTGGTTGGCTTAAAATGCACAAAATCAAGTATATTAATATAATTAACCACAATATCTCATTTAACTTTATGACTTGCAGATTTCTAATGTTGAAATCTGAAAAATATATTTAAAAAAATTTCCCCACTTCCACACACCTAAACACACAATGTGGATCAACAAAATTATAATGTGGCTTTATTATAAATAAAGAGAAAAAGAAACAAAAACATTCCCATGGTTCTCAGTTCCTCAGTGTGTATACATCTCATCCTTTCACCTAAATATTCTGTATATAAGAGAAATAGAAATATTTTCTATACTATTCCACACCTTATGACATTTTTCATGTGCAGTACCATTGTCGAATTGTCAGCCAAAGAAAAGAAGGCTCTCCGAGTGTCTTAATTTTGCTCTATTGGTCTCATTTTCAGCTGTGAAGTGAGAATGTGATCTCAGTGTCATCAACTGCAGCTACAAACCTACTCTACTCACCCTCACAGATGTGCATCTTCTGATTGAAACCCCTCCCAAGTTATGGCATTTTGTGCAGGGTCTGGAAACAGTCAAATTTTTTAGTTAGACTACAAATGACATTCTGTATCATTATCTTGCATATTTTAATGGTATCAGGTTTACTGGATGCACTGCAGATACTTCACTCTACATGCCTGCATTTTACTGTAACCTTATCAAAGAAGCAATATCATCATCATAAACCTGCAGAGACACCTCAGTCTGCACAGCTATATTACATTTTCCTTAAGTGTCTCCTTTAAAGCCAGTATTTTTTTGCATAACCTGACAGTTGAAACTGATTTGTGATACTGGGAGTTTCACTGATATGACGCATTTAGAGGCATTCAACAAAAGGTTAAATTATCAGACCACTCTTCTCTTCAGTGAAGTGTGAAACAGGCTTGTGTGAGCTACAAGACATCACGGAGGCTTTAGAGAATCTCAACATGATGCAACACACCCTCATTTGACGATCTAATTTACAATGTTCGCTGTCAAAAGACATGACAAAGCAGACACATCAGTATAAATCAGTGTGTTTATTTAGTGTCGTAATAATTTAACAGTGATGTAGGTGTATTGCTCTTCTGGCAGTTAGCGTGCAGTCCTGCACCGCTACGATTGTAAAGTATCAGCTGCAGTGATCTAAAGCCTGCCTTACTCCCTGTCTTTAGACACACAGATAAACTAAAGATTACAACAATCCTGGCATCCCTCTGCTGCCCTGTTCGATCCATTGACTGGGAGAAGTCAGTGTAAGGCACAAATAGCTTAGAGGCATCATTCCTGAGTGGCCTCGCAGACAGAAATTAGCAGCTCATGTCAGTCACTACAAGCTTAATGCACAGTAATCAGTAAATACTAACGCCAACTAGGTGTAAGATTCATAATCTCACACTGAATCTAGGCTACACAGATCATAGACAGCTGTCCTCTGAAACTAGTTACACTCTCTTTATCCAGTCTGTGTACCAGTCCCACAGGCATGACAGAGGTTAATTTGTTATAGTCCCTCTGTGGAAGTCACTTTCTATGCTGAGATGATGCTGAAACACGCTGTTCTGTTCTGGTCCTGTTGCTGATTTGAGTTACGGTGCTTTAGATCCCTCCTGCTTCTCTTTGTAGACTCGCAGAATTGCCTCACAAACAAACTGGAACTGACACTGAAACACATAAGGTACAAAATGTTATTAGTTATTGCACAACAGCATAGTTTTTAAAGGATAACACTGGCAATATTTTACAATATTCTTTTTTGTCAACATATCCCATGACAGGAGCAAACAGACACTGAATTGATTCCTCTAATAAATACTGTCTGTATAGCCAAAACCTTAAACTATGCCTCTGTGTAAGAGTCACTGATGAATTACTGAACTGGACCTGACCAGAGCCTCTGTATGAAGTACTAATATTTCTTGTTTGGCAACAAAGGAATACAAAAAATAACCAATAACAACTGGAAAAACAACAAAAAAAGGATACACAAAATGGTCACACACAGTTGTAAAACGATCAAAGACAAAGTGATCACAAATAGCTAGGAAACAACAAAAACATTCACACAATGGCCATAGTCCAACATCAGATCAAATGTGTAGTAATTTGCTATTGAAAACAGTCCTATAGACCGTTTTTTGTAAAACTATGTTTCAGGAAATTATCAAACATTTTTTAAACAAGACTAAGTGTGTACAACTGTGCGAGCAGCTCTGTGAAGCTGTACTTAGACACGGTCATGCTTTGGGTTAAATGCTAAAATCTGCATGGTCACAGTGACAATGGTAATTTACTGATGTTCACCATCATCACTACATTAATTCACTGTGTTAGCAAGCTTACGTTTTCTGATAAACACTAACCACAAAGTATGGCAACTCCATCTGTTGAGGAAGACTGTGTGATATGACTGAGAGGTGCTCCAGAACATCTACAGAGTGTGACATGGTTTAAGTCATCAGCGGGAACTGGTGGGTTTAGAGTCAAGTGCCAGAAAGTCTGAAAGAACTGTAAGGGACCATCGATCCCTAATGAGAAGGTTTGTCCTCTGACTGTGCATATTTTCATTACTGAGAACCAAATGTTTATGAGGGGAAAGCTGAGGGAGCGTTACTTCAGGACAACATCAAAGAGAGAAGCCTCAGGAACCGTATCTCCTTTCAAAATAAGGGTGATAAGGGTAGAGGTAGTGCCCTAGAAGCAGGCATGTGACCGGAGGGATGCCATATTTCCAGCATGACCTCCTCTTAAAGCAACAGGTGACATCATCCTCACCAACTCAACAACTACTGCTGAGGTGTCACAGAGCACGGCATACCTGCTTCAGTTCACCAGTCACTGATGTGATACTGTGTTAGTCAAGTTTCTGTGAATTAATAAAAGCTACAAATGACAGGACCCTATAGAAATCAAAACCAAAATCTGTGACACTGGCCTTAAAAAATAATTATGGATGCAGTGAACTTCACAGTAAACCTCCCCTCCCCACTTTTATGATATTTTTAAACAGAAGTTTAAACATGCTACTCATTTGTCATCTTCCACCATCTCTCTATTAAACCTCATTCATGACATTTCAAACTAAGCACAGCGAGCCTAATGATGATAAACTCATTTGAACATCAAAAGACCAATGTTCATTTAGAAATTTAAATGTGAGTTTGCAAACACAAATCCTCAAGAATCTTCTTGGATTAGTTTAAAGCTTACAGGTCAGCACGAGGGGGAAACAGCACAAATGTTTAAGCTATTTTATATTGTCTTACAGTACAATAACTTATGATAGTTTAACCTAATGTTTTATTGTAGTGCACCACAAAAATTATTCACTGTGTATTTGTTATAGTTAGACAACTGGTTATGTTGTATAATCTGTTATTGTTTGTTTTTGTTTTCTGATGATTGTGTGACTGAGTTTTTGTAAAGGGGGCTGGTGGAGGTTTTGGAAAGGTCGATTCCGGGACGCCCCTGTTTGTAGGAATCCATCTGACACACCAGTTGGTGATGAGCTAAAAGGACTCAGCCATGAAACTGAACAATTACTTCCCACTGGATAACGCATAGCTGAAATGTTTTGCGCTTTTTCCCTACTTGTGCTGACCTGTAGGCCTTAAATAAATGCTGATTCATGTGGATTTTAGTGTGTGTACTCTTATCTTCTTTTTGTATAAAGCCTGGTTAGGTCACACTGAACCCACTCTCTTTTTTGTCCCTGGTTGAATGCCATATTCTTTAACTCAAGATAACATATAACATATGTTGAAATATAAGATATAACATAAAAAAAACTCCAACTAAAAACCTTCTTCTTGTTCTTTATTTGAACTCTTCTGTTAATTGGAGTTTTTAAATAGCACTTCTCCACAAACATGACTGTTCTCTGTGATTACATCCCACCTTAAACCAAGCCAAGAAAAAAGAATCCTCCCAGCTTTTTCTATAAAATGAACAAAAGCAAGGTGCTAACTACTGCAACAATATTTTACTTTGTGATAATTAAAAGCTTGCCTTACAACTAAAACTAAGAATTTAATAAGGGAAAAGAGATTTATCATTAAACAAACACGAGCATGAATCCATGTTTTTTTAGTCTGTACCGTGGTCTGAACCATCATAGCTCGCTGATCTCTCAGTGTTTTGACAATGTCCAGTGGGAACACCGGCTGACCCTTATCCAACAGAGTCAGCGCCGTTTCCATGGTGATCAGAACACCTGTCCGTCCAATCCCAGCGCTGAAATAGTGATTCAAAACAAACATGGTATTAACGGTATAGGAAGGGTGAGTACAGTACGTGTTGGCAGTGTTCAATTAGAGTATAACCTATGTGTGTGTTACCTGCAGTGCACCATTAATGGCTCTTCACCTTTCCTTCTCTCCCTGACCGAGCTGACGAACAACAGGAAGTCTGAAGGGTCATCGGGTACGCCATGGTCCGGCCATGCGACATACTGCAGGTGTGTGACTGCACGTTCCTCTCCTCGCTTTACATACAGTAAAACACACATTGACAAAGACAGACAGATAATTGCACAACCAGTATTTAACATGATAAACATGTCACCTTTAGGAACTACACTGCCAACAATACGGCAGTGCTACAGGTTCAAACACTCCGATATTACTCAGTATGTGAAAAAAAACAACAGAGGGTGCAGTGGAAAATCAGAGCAGGTGAGGAAAACAAAACATGCACGTGAGCAGTAGGTGACACCGAGATTAGAAAGTGAAAAGCAACACAGAGAGATGAAAACAGAAAAACAGGTGGGGAGGAGAGATGACCAGAGCAGAAAAAAGTCTTAGTTTAGAGTTTACAATGGGCATGTGGCCTGTGACTCCATGCAGGGATTAACTCGCTCTGCCAGAGGAACAGATGGGCCCACACTGCAGTATCTGTGTATGCATGTGTGTACATTCATACTTCATGCCTCCTTGAGCATGATTTATTTACCTGTTCACTCTCCAAGGTAATGTGGAAACAGCTCATTTAATCTGATTATGTGTTTTAGCTTTTATCAGATAAACTTTGCAGGAACACTCACCCTCCAACACACCTGTCCATCCACACCAGCTACACACGGGCATGTCATAGAAGTTGTCAATACACACCAACACACATGTCCACCCACACAGATACACACATCACACACTAAGGCACTGACACGGAAGTGACTGTATGTTGGCTGCAGCTAGTTTGCCAGGAGTGGCTGCTGCCTGTGGTGAGCTCTGTTATGCGACATATGGCACAAACATATTACATGTCACTGCAAACATGCAGAAATACTCTTTGTTTTTGTGACCATAGTCATGCTTTGATCATATTTCATGTGGATATGAAAGCAGATGTGACCTTTGCCACTAAGGCTGCAACTACCAATTATTTTATCAATTACGCTTAAACAGAATGTTGAGACTTAAAAAAATGACTTAAACAATGAATCAAATATTAAAATAGTTGCAGATTTATTTTCTAACCAGTCAACGTGTACCTGTGTGTGCGTTAGGGTGAACTGTCTCGTCACGTACGCCAGGTTACACTCCTCTGAGTGACACTTCACCTGCATGTGCCCGTAATCCTTAACTTCTGGTGGATGTGGCCAGTACTGGTGGCACTTTGTCTGCAAAGCATATGACATCATCAACAAATTACATTACTTCTGACATGAGTCATCTGTCAGGATACAATTTACTAATGCTGCTACATAAACTGTGCTCTGCTCTCATGAAATGTTACTCATATTTATGGTATGTTCCACCTGGTAGTCTGAGGGTCAAAAGCAATTCATCATGAGCAGCATGTGAGCATGTGATTGGAAATTGGAAAGTATGTATCTATATATGTGTGTGTGTATTTGTGATTCTCAAGGTTCTTAAATAAAGAAAAACTCTGTTTACAAATATTAGGAAAATGATCAATTAATGAGAGCATCTGGTTACCAGGCAACAGGCAAACTGAGACAGAGACATCTTCATTCTATAAGACCTCGATATCTGCCTCTGTCTCTGAGTTCACCCTCAAATTATTTATCTCATTGGTATCCCACTCACACTTTACATTTAGCTATTCTCTGCATGGTGAAACACTGTAATTACTCACAACTGTCCCAACTAATTATTTTTGTGTTCAAACATTACCACCAAACCTGTTAATTACAGTAATTGAATAAAACATGAAACAGCATGCAATAATCTGCTGCTGCAGTAATCAGCGTGTTAAAAATATCTTGTTAAATACGGTGTTTCCCTCACTGTTTACTAATTTTCACTGCTGTGGGAGTGTAGCTGTTTACAGTTTGAGAGTGAGAACATGTAGAAATATGTATACCCGTCCCCTCTCTGTCAAAGTTGTAAGCATGATGATGGTGTGTGTCTGTTGCTCCCAAACAGTCTGCCAAAAGTGAGTGCACGTCTGTGGCAAGGGACCCTGAGCTGCAACATAACATAAACGTACACCAGACACTGGGGGCGCCACCTAAGAGACAGACAAACACATATACACACCAGACAGAGGATGAGTTTACATTAAATGTCAAACAGGGACATGAGGCACAATTTCATAGCAGTGATGTTCACCGTGATGCGGCTCGCATTGACGTAGTCCTCCTGGCCCTGGAGCAACACTCTGGTAGCATCATCTGAAAGAAGAGCAGCGCAGCAGGATGTGAGGGTCACAACATAGCTGTCAATGCATGACAGGTTCAGCCAATTAAATTTCATGAGATGCCACAGGGGTGAGCTCCAAATCAAGGTGAGAGTGTTACAACGAGTTGCGTGTGGAAGGGATAGTCGGAATAAGCAGCACTTACATGGTAAAACATCCTTATATCGATTCTTGTCCATGTTCTCTGGGAGACGAGCACAGTTTTGAGACAAACCAGGCTTACTTCTGTATAAATTCTAGAAATTACAAGCATGCAAACACACACATGCACATAAACACACACAGAAAGATACACAAACAGAAACTACAAATCCCAGGCCAGTCACGGCATCTTTGTTTTAAACTGTCAGGAACCCAGTCCAAGTGAAGATTAGGGCCAACATCTGTCCCAAACACAGCACTTAAAAGGTTCATTATGATCTCCTAAATAGCTGAGTGGGACAAACTAAATCCTGCTTAAAATAAAGACAAATACACCCATTATTTTCAATCAACGTGTAAATATACTTTTAAACAGCCATCCACTGTTTAGCTCCCACCTGAATTTTAAATACCTCAAAATGAAAACACAGTGTGCCAGACTGAATTCCTCTCTCCAGCTGTCTCATTGATTCCTCCAGTGTCGTGACCCGCTCCGACTGACTGGGTGACTGCGGCTTGTCTCCCTGTGGTGGGCCGGTGAGTGTGAGGGCGGGAGGTAATTGCAGGAGGGGTGCCGCCCGGCCAGGACCTGGAATACAAGGACGGTTCAAGGCTGTCATTAAAATTCAGAGAAACATGACAGTCAGAGCTCACACTTAGAGCTTGTGCTGCTTCAGCACTTTTCTCTCACAGGTGCATGCTCACCTTTACGTCTGATGAGCAGTGCCAGTTCTCTGGAGTGTGACTCTCTGCTGGCTCGTATGAACATGACAACCTGGTCATGTGTGTGTTCAGAAATGTCTCGACCATTGATCAGCACCACCAGGTCTCCCTCCAGAAGTTTAGGCTCACATCGACCTGCCTATAAACAGAGTCATTTTTGATGCTACAGTATATGCAATCTTCACTAATTAACCTACCATCTCTGTTTTAAGACATGTACTGTTTAAATTTTTAGATTTTCTTAGGAGCTAGGAGTTATTTCATTTTGTAACGCAAAGACAACAAAAGTGAACTTGATCTTGAACTTAAAACCTGACAGATACATCAACATCAGTGTATTTGTTAGTCAATAAGTAACAAGAAATCACAGTCCAGAGACACCGAACTAGGTTTGAGGTCATTTAGAAACACTGTTAACATTACATAGTTTGTCAAACATAGAGCATTGACAAGTTGATTTTTCAACTACAAAATGTATATTGGTCACAATAAAGAAAAACTAAATCTAAGAGATATGTATCAAGATATTTTGTTTAGTTTTTGTGTTTACTCTCATTCAATATAACATTACAGGATTTTTTTAAAAACCTCAAATACTGATATCAGTGTCAGCTGTGATCTGTTATTAGTTATTGTAATTAATTATTATAGTTATTACTACTGTTATTGGACAGACTATAGTAACCGCTTTTTTCATTATCAGTTAATCTATGGTGGAAATATGTCCATCACAATTTCCTAACACCAAAAGTAGCAACTTCCAACTGTTGGTTTTACCCAACTTAGTTGGATCTGGAAAATACTCATGAGTGAATTCTTACCGGAGAGTCAGGTTTAACATGGGATATGGCTAGAGGCATCTTCTGGTCCACCCCACCCTAGGAGCAGTTAGGAAATTGAAATGAGACAAAGAAAAGGAGCGACAATACAAATATCATTTGTTTTAACATAAAACATCTTTGCACTTTGCCGTGTGTGCTGTGGGTTGGAGACACAGAAAGAGTGTTAGACAGATACCTACTTTAACGTTGAAGCCAAACTTGCCCTCGTGATCCGGGGTAATACATATTAGCATCAAGTCACCGTCGCCGAGGTCTCCCTGCATAGACACTAGTGTGAGAATCAACACACACACGTGCATGAACGGATGTACAGTAATACATTTATTTGTTGAAGATGAGACATCTGACCTTGCCATAGTGGTGTGAGTTGTCATCCTCTCCAATACTGTCATCAGTCTCATTTGGTCCTCGGTGATAAGTGCCAGAAACGCTGAAAGAGAAAAGTCTCAATCAGAAACAAGTGTACTGCCAAACAGTTTTTAGCAGATGAGATTTTTTTTTTCCACCAAAGAATCATAAATCAGGAATAAATAAGACTAAGCTATATGCACATAAATCTACAAATCTAACCAGAAATATGCTAAATAAGAGTATAAATTAAAATAAGAATCCATAAAAATTAACAGAAGAATGAGTGTCCCATGAGCAATGTGCAGAAATAGAGAAGTTATCTTAATGTGACGCATGAGACATCTGTCCATGACTCTGTGTCAGAGGGAGACCAGGTCCCTGCTAATGAGGCTGCAGTCAGGAAGACTCTGATTTGTAGCTTTAACATGTGACTTTCACACCTGTGATAATAACTACTACACTGACTCTTATATCTCACATATCTTTACATACATTATTTGTCTATACATCATACCGCTGAATGAGTTCGAGAAAAAATGTGCTATTTTTTATGCTAATATAGTGATGTAAATGGCGATTATTTCCTATAAATTAAAGCACAGGTACAGAGCGGTGCTTCTTCATTCTATTAAAACCATCTTGGCTGAGGCACCCGCAAAAACAGCTGTCAGTTTATCTTAACATTTAATGTTACTCAACTGAAACTTGGTCAATCTGGAGGCAACAGTTGTCACGTTGTTTGTTTTAACAGTTACTAACTCAACTCTTAGATCCCTACATTGCACTAAATTACAATTTCAAATATAAAAATTATTAAGCTTAGACCCCAAAGACAAGTCCTGACACTAAAGCCTGCTGGAATGAGAAAACAGATGTAACTGATACTCACTGATGTGGTGAAGCATCTCCTTCGCTGCCCTTGCTGCTGCTCACAGACGTCCTGTATGTGTAGAAGACATCCTCCCCTTCGGACATGTCTTTTAGGTCAGTGGTCAGCTCCACTGAGGATGGGCGGGGTTTACTGATGCCGTGGCGAACTCGAGGACTTCGCCTATCAGACAGACAAAATGGTCAGACTGGTTTTCAGGGTTTCATCAAGCTGAATTTAAGACTTACTAAGACATTTTATTTCATGATTATAGCAGGCAAATTGAACAGTAATTTAACTAAAACTAACAATTTATAACTAGTGTGAAGAAAAACATTTAAGAAGTGAAATTTAAGACTTTTTAATATGGCTTTTTTCAGGAAACTGAAATCAGTGCTTTTGATAACTTGCAGATATCTTGCAGAGTTCAAGAAAAGGAAACTGATGATGGACTTATTTCTGAGTGCAGCTGAGTCCTTTGGCAAAATCATAGCTGGGTTATAACGCTGGAGGTCGTACCAGTTTGGGGTGGTTGGGGGTGATCTGGAGGGCAGACTCTTGGTCTCGAGATGCTCTGATGAAAATGACCTCCGCAGCACTGGGTTCCACACCATCCCTCCCACCACCCGCTGGCACACTGGACCACTGCAAATTAGGAAGGAAAAGAAAGTCTGAAGTTCAATATTTCTGACAGGAATAGGTGAATATAAAAATGCAGGTGCAGGATCACCTCTCAGTTTTACTGATGCCAAGGCCCAGGTGTTGCGTTATCAGTTTTGTGTAGGACTGAACTGTGCTGTTGTTGTGTTTGGGGGTCCTGGCAGTCCGGTTGGAGCCGAAGAAGGAGTGGTGATCCACACATGACCTCCACAGGTTCTTACAGCTCTTGGGGCAGGGCAGATTCAGAGACACCTCACAGTCCTGGGTCTCACCCTGCAACATACATGTATGCATTTAATGTTACATCATCTCTGTTGTGAAGCTTAAGCTGCTCAGATTTATTACCAAATTGATATTAATGATTTGCTGTTTGTGGCTCATAGGAACAAAGTGTGAATACGAACAATAAAATCAGAGATATGACCAGAGCAAATCTTTTAAATTATTAAGAACAAGAACAGAGGAACTTACGTGTTTACGTTTCAGGTGTATAAGAAAGCGTTTTCTCTTATATGAAATCTTGATGATGTTGCTCCTGCATGAAGAGAATACAATTGGTTAAAAGCTCAGAAAACATAAGAACAAGCCTTCTAATTACAGGGATCATTACTCACCAGGGGAAGAAGCTGGAACAAATCATATTACAGAATATCGCAACACCACTTGAGGCCAAACCCACCATGAGAGGAGCATTGTTGATGTCCTGAGAGAAAGAAAGAGAGATGGGGGAGTGACAAAAGATGTCACAAGTGAGTGGAATCAAAATAATGATAGCGTAAATGACCCAAACTACCATGGCAGCATGTAGTTCCACCCCATACAACTCCAGCGTCCGTGCTGTGTTGAGGAAACACAGCTCTGCTTCACTCTGCTTCAGTCCCCTGAGAAGACGCACACAAACACAAGAGTCACATGCAATGACAGGAACCAGCTGCTCAACAAAATGAATACAACACAAACTAGATCAAATAAACAGAATTACTTGTGCTGTGGATGCAGATCCTCCACTTTACATAGAAAGTCTTCATCCTGCTCTGGAATAAAGTGGCACTTTGACAGGTAACCAGGGTGTCGGGACGGACAGTGATCCCCAATCTCCGCTATGGATAACGGAAAGAGACATTGAGTGCGCACACGAACACATAACCAGAGCCACACATTCACACACACACTGACATATGGGCGACTGTAAGACAGCTGCTGTTTATTGAGAGTCTCCTCATCAGAGATAATTACTCACACAGTTATTATGAAGTCATTAATCATTTGTTTCTCTGGGGAGAGACTTACACTGCACGGCGTATGAAGCCAACACTACAGCTGCACTCAGTGGGCACTGCAACCTGCAATCATACTCCATGATTACACATTGTAACAGTTTAATACTGCGAAAGGGGTTTGTATTGTTTTACTAACCGTCCTTCTCTAATGTCACTCCTGATCTGGAGGAAGTACAGGTGCCTGCAGAGATGAGACAAGAGGAAGTTTACCATTCCATGCTTGCATTGTTTGTGTCCTGCAGAAATGTCTGTGTGCTTAATTACATTTTGGCTGATGTGAGGCGTTAATATTTGTTTTGTTTTCAGGCACTTGTGTAACGTTCCAAGACAGATATAGCAGAGCTTTCAGAAGAATCTGAAAGTTTTCCAGTTACAATTTTGTCTCAGAAGTTGATGTGATCACCATTTACAAGTTGTAAAATTGTAATTTCAATAACTCCAAAATGGCACACTACAAGTACAGCCTCTCAGATTCATGAGCAAGACTGTAAATTCTTGTTTGACTTTTATTTGGAGCTGCCACTCTATCATAAAAAGGGAATGTATTTATTTGGCCTAAGAGTTAGCCAAACATTAATAGCACACTAAAAATTTCAAAAGTAAACAGACACCAAGAAGAAAATCCTTCTTTTTTTTTTTTACATAATCACAGCATAAATAACATTTCAGTCATACAACTTCCTCAGAGTAATATCTAGTTACATACAGTATGTCTGCCACAAAACAGAGAAGCACATGCACACTAACCTTGTCTGTTCACACTGCAGAGAGTTTGGATCAGAGATAAAGAATCGTACTCTGAAGTTGAGATAAAAGGGAGAAACAAGACCTGCGGAGAAATGTCATCTAGTCAAATATAGCTTATATCTATGACCACAGGTTCCCCTCAGTCTTCTGTTGTACCTCTTCACTCTTACACCTCCTCCTTAGCTATGTGTTGAACTTAAATTTAAAACAAAAATATAAAAAGTATATTTAACTAGAAAGGTAATTCTATGTTAAGACAGTAAACTCTGGATTCAGATACCTTTTATCTGCTTCTTCAAGGGTTTTTCAGGCTCCAACCATCTCTGAGAGAAAGAAATTCATTAAACATAATGGCTAACTGGGGCTGAAAACATTTATGTAAGTATACCCTGTGGTTATCGTTGTCTAAACAGCAATCAGTGAGTGCAACGCATTACAATCTCAGCCCAAATGTGCAGCAGATGAACGGTGAACTCACAGGAGAGTGTGTGTTGGCTGTGATTGAGGTGATGGCTGTGCTGGTTTCTCTGATCTGCAGACTGAAGAGCTGCCTCTCCTGCAGGCCCATGTGGTCGCATACTTGGTCCAACAGAACAACACCTTCATCCTGCTTCTGAAAGCGGGAAACAAGAAACAACATTAATAGCAGCCAAAAGTCTGAGTACTTAATGATTGCTTCTTTGTATAGTAGATGTGAATATGTGGCTCAGTGTGTTGCAGTGTTTAATATACAGATAATTAAAGTTTTTATGTTTCAAATAACTGTGAATTTGTCTCCAAAATTACCAATAATTCATATACAGTATCCAGGTAATATCAGATTTCTAAAACACAATCGGCAGCATAACTGTAGTTTCACTAGTTATTGTTTTATTTATAACTGTGGATAACATGTAGCTCATCTGCATTTTCTCACCATTTGTCTCTCAACTCTCTGTTACCTGAAGCTCACTCGTGTCACAAGAGGACCGTGTTTACTGTAAACTGCAGCAAACTGTGTGTTCTTGAGGCAGAAAACTATCATTTTGTGGCCGCAAGGAACAGGTGAAGACCAGTTTAATCTGACTGTGCCACCTTTAATATTGTGTTCCTTTTCTGTATAAATTTGCCAGAACTAAAATAATGAATCTTATCCACATGCATGAAACACACTAGTTGAATAAACTAAGAGTTCAATAATTCAATCTCTTCTCTGCAAATCACAACCACACCACTCTCTCTGCTCACTCAGCTATCACATAAAGATGCTGCACAGCTGCTGTCCTCAAAAGCAATATTGTGACTGTCTTTCTGCATGTTTGTCTGTGTATCAGACTGCGTGTGACATGTTATGCTGATGATGTGAAGGTGTGACAAGCTCTGTAAGCTGCAGGAGTTGAGGGTGTAGTATAAACCAAGGTCACCATGTTGAATGAGAGTGTTCAATGTGAAAGAATAGTCTGCCACTATGTCATGCACCGACACTATAATCATTAGCAGAGCTACAGAGCAACATACGATCTCTTCAGCCACAGACGGGGAATTTCGTGTGCATGAGTATATTTATTTTACGCACGCTGACTTTGAAGGTCTCGATAGTGCCGTCCAGCAGCTGAACGAGGCAGAGCAGGTCCGGTTTCGGCATGTCTGTTACCACAGTAACTCTGCCTCCGTCTCAAGACAAACACCCTGCCCTCAGCTCGTCACTGAGAGGGAACCTGGAAACACACACAGACACACACACACAACCACAAAAACAGTGTCAGATGTTTCCAGGCTGTTGTCTTCCAATGATGCGCCTCCCTGAGGATGACATTGTGTGGTGAGTAATATTTGTGCTGGATGGAGCATTGGGCTGCAGTGAGTAATGCACCGTGAATGCGAAGGAGTGACTGTGTATGTGTACATGTGTGTGTTTGTGTAATTCTTTATTATTTGGCGTGGGTCTGAACATGTCCCTTCCCTCTGCCTGCTGCTCTCCTCTGTGTCTCTCCGCCTTTGGCAGGCGGCTGAATGATAAGAATGTTAAACATTTTCAGAGTTAAACACGCCCATCTAATGCACCACAACTGATCTCAGACCTGGAAGTGGCGCACGATCACAAACACAAAACATGCATGCACTACTAATGCATGCACCTATGCATAAAATCTGTGTGTGTGCGCGTGTACGTGTGAGAGTGAGCATCTACATGCATTCAAGTGTATGCACGTACATGTGTGCTGTGTTGGTTCCCAGGTGAACGATTAATGGATCAGGGCCGGCCTGTCTCCCACTGTTTCTAAAAGGACACACAATGTTTTGAGTTAATGTTTGAACACAGTGACATACTCTGAATATGTTACAACAGAGCTGGTCCCAGTTTGATGACTGGTTTTCCATAATAACCTTCTCACAGGCTGGGCTCAATTGAATTTACAAGTAAATTATACATCTCAAAGCAGATTCATTAGGATGTGGAGACTATTGTCTCTTTTTTTATATGTTGACGTTTTTGTCCACATAACATAACAGGTACAAATGAGTTAATAAACACAGAATTGTCTAAGTTCATGATGCTTCCCACAGCCATGTCTGTTCAAGTTCAAAGTGTACAATGTAGGACATAAAAACACCACACACATGATAAGGCTCAGATCTAAAGCCTCTCTACTGTCTTACCAAAAGTACTATGCTGTTCTAGTTCGTCGATAATGAACTCTGCTCTAATCTCGTTGTACTTTGAGCCACAGCGAGAACATGGAACCTGTTGACAACCTGGAGTTTTCTATAGCTACACCCAAAAGGAGGAACACAGCACAGACAAACTTTCGGTCCACGTAACTACAACTTGGCCAAATTAATGTTTCTGGGAAGAAAAGGCTTAAGAGAAAAGAAAGACGAGTCTACCTCCGTCGTCCCGCTCCACAGACGGTTCATATTCCTCAGACTGTCCGCTGTGAAAACCTCGGCCAGGGGCGCGTCGGGAGAGCCAGGTATAGTTAGGTAAATATCCGGGACAAGTTTCTCATCCCTGGCTGCCCTGCTGACTCCGCGCGGCCCCGCCCCTTCGCCGCGCGCGCGCCCGGTGGGGTGCGCGCAAAGCATGGGAAAGAGCAGCACAACCCAGAGGAAGTAAAGGAACTAATACCACACTGTTCAGATATTTCATGTTAAGTACAAGTCCTGAACTGAAAAATGTGACGACCACAGTCAAGTGAAACCTCTACAATGCCTATGTGTTCAAAAACATTTAGAAAATTACATTATTATATGTAATTACAAACCATATTAAAGGAGAAGCATTAAATCATCGAATTTGGAAACACTGGGGAATAAAACATGTTTAATTCCTATTATTAATTTGATTCTCATGTAAACATTTAATTTTAATTAATTAAATTTGTAATATTACTATGTAATAATAACAATAGCCAGAGTCAGGTATTAATATAACAGCATTTACAACATTTAGAGTCAACACAAAGCTCATAAATGTCGTAGAGAGTATTTAACCTAACCTAATTAGTAAAAAAAAAAGCTTTAATATGATCACTACAAAGATAGAGATGTAACTAGTGTTTAGAGTCATCATTGAAAAATCTGTTTATTTTATAGTAATCTAATTCATCATCAACAGTGAAACGCAGAACAAGTTCTCACACTCCCAGGTGATGTCTTCAAAGAGCTCTTGTCAAACCAACAGTACAAAACACACAGAGACATTCATTTTATTATAATATTAGACAAATGAAGGCAGATGATTCATCTCTAGTATAAAACAGAGTTTTGACCCTGACATCTTCTCTTGGATTAGGTAAGTTTCAGATCAGGAGAAGCCACACAGCAATGAACAAAGAACTATTATTATTTGTTATTTTCTCATGCTAACTGCTGTGATTTTGCTTAAAGCCATTCACTGACACTGGGCTTATTGTATAATGCTGTTTTTGTCCGTTTACATGATTGTACAAATCCACGAAAGAGAAAATAGAAAGGCCTATTTTCAGGAGTTCACATGTTTTGTGTCGCCATCTACAGGGCAGATTAAGTACTACTGCTAACGTGTGTGCTCAGCATGGAAAATACACTGTAAATACCATATGTAAGCCAATGGGTACAAATGATACATATTAAATCACCCCAATGACTCATATAAACATCAGCTTGTGTACTGATCTGCACCACCCTGCAGCTGCTGACCTGCACCATGAAAGTGTCTGAAACCTCCATAAGAGTTTCTACAAGCCTCTGTGCCACCAGGTCAACCCGTTTATTTATTTTTCTCATATAAACACACACATATGCATCAAATTAGATCTCATATTAACTTGCTATACTCATACTACAATCATGCATCATAGGGGGGTCTTTTGTTTAATTTAAATAACAGTATATCTGAGTACATAAAGAAAGTCTATACACACTGTTTATGTACAGTTATACAACAAAGGTAGCACCCAGTATCAAAACTAAAAAAACAGTTAAATACAGAACTATCTTATTGCAGAGTTCAGTTTTAGCAAGTCCAGTCTCTGATTTGTAAGAGCGTTTCATATAAATAATTTAACTAATAAAAAGCCAGGATTAAAAAAATACAACACAAATGCATGTAGCACAGCCTTTTTATCTCATGACCCCTCACAATTATCTTGTGACCTTTGCAGGGACCAAACCTCTAGGCTGGGAACTACTGGACAAAATTATCCAACCCTGTATTTAAGTAGTGGCTCTACTTACAGCTACTTACACACGCATCTCATAATGTCACAAAAGTTAATACATTTGCACTTTTACTTAGGATTTTGAAAGCATGTGTTAGGACTTTTCTCATCTGTTGCCTGCTTAGAGAAGTAAAACCAGCCTCGGCCAGTTAGCATACCCTGAGGGTGATGGGACACAAAGTTGTAGAGTAGGTAGCAGAGACCAGTTTACGTTGGAGTGACGGGGGTTCTGGCTCTCCCCCAACAACAGAGAGGAACCTCCCCCTGTTGCTGTATGAGGATCAGCTTTCTGCAACTACAACCAAGACACTGTGAACCAGTTCTGTCCTGAGCTCTGCAGCTCCAAATTTAGACACTTGACATTATTTCAGTATCTGCACCTCATGGCTCATTTCTCTGATTCACACGCTCTTTTTGATCTCATACTATTTAAGACAATACTTCCTGTTAAATCTTAGGCCTTATTTTATGTTGATTTAAGGAGTCCAGTCACTCATTGAATCTCCTACATGTGTGGATTTTCTATAACTTTTTCTTGTTTTTACTTAATTATGAGATAGATTTTGTTCTGCTTTATCTCTTTCAGAAGATTTTTTTTTTACCACCAACAGTAAACAACAGTTCCTCTTTCTGTTTCCACTTATTATTTAATCACACGTTGCTATCAAGTGGTGCTTATGTAATGCCAAAAAAGATTTGAATTTCATAATGTCAGAGACATACTGGAGTGAATTACCTTCTGTGATAGAAAACAACCTGTCACTACAGGAGTTTGGTCATACACCCCAAGCAAAACTATTGATGGTATGTATAAGTCATGCCTTTTGTCAGGCCTGCAACTGCCATGTGAGACTTTCCATATGCTGGAATGCTGTCATGAATTTACACATGTGATAAAGTTACCATTAAAAGAACTTGTTACAAAGTTATGGAAAAGTTCAAAAAGTTTATTTATTGAACTGACTGTGACCATGGGCACAGGGCACAGCCCGTCTCTGAGCATCTGATTCTGCTTTTCACAACGAAACATGAGCCCAGTGTGCCGGCAACAGCTTTCCTCAACAAGTACGATTTAAGGTGCATTCAGGGACCCCACATTTCACCTTTTACCCATTCATACTGCTGTAAAAAAACAAGCAAACAAATAATAACTCAACCACATGCAGGAATGAATTTTATAGACCTACTGCTACCATTGCTCCTATTGCTTCCATATCTGGTAATGACAATCTTGTTTGGTCTTGTTAATGCTAAGTACGACATATCTCTTCCCATCAGTATATACTGCTTGAATTTGTTACTGCACTAGTTTATATGTCTGTGATTTAATGTTTTACTGTTTGTACGGTGTCCTTGGGTGTTTAGAAAGGCGCCTTGAAATAAAATGTATTATTATTATTGTAGTGGAGTAAAAGTCTAAGAAAAAGAAAGGCAGTCTGACTATTCCCACATGGACCACAGCAAACCTGACTGTCTATTGGCTGTGCCCTCCAGACCTACATGTACCAGATTTAAACTTCTCCAACAGAGATTTTTTGCTGTTTTCTTTATTAATTACAAGAACACGATTTGGCAGTTTCATCTTTGCAGTTACGAGCAGAAATGTAACTTTTTTTTTTTTTTTGTGCAAAAAGTTCATCTGTAAAACGAATGTAGTGAAGTATAAGGAAGCATTACGTGAAAATGGCTAAGTACAATTACTTTACAGGAGTAAAGCAAAGAGATAGATTGTACTTATGACATTGCTCTACACAGGATGTCTGAAACGGGATGACACAACCTCTAGAACACTTTGTCAGTCTGTGTCAAGTCCACAAGGTATCACTGTAACAGAAAATATTACATCTCAGGATGTTGTTTTTTTTTACTTTCCCCACAGTTGATATTTGGCTGTTTATACAACAGCTATAGTGTATCTATTTTATTTCATCAATAGAGATGCTTTAATTTAAATTTCTTTTAAATATTTGGGACTTGGTGTGCACTGGTAGCACTGGCAACGTTGCCGGTTCGCGTCCCGGGCCTGGGACCTTTGTTGCATGTCTCCCCCTCTTCACCCCATGTTTCCTGTCTGCCTCTCTCACTGTCAAGCTGTCAAATAAAGGCTAAATATGCCAAAAAAATAATCTTTAAAAGAAAAATAATAATATTTGAGACTTTCTGCATTCATCTTCAATTCATGTCCAGAGTGCAGATTAATGCTGTGTATTATACTGGTGTATATCGACACCTGTACACTGCATGTGAGACGGCTCATCTATAATGGGCAACAACCTTCTGTGTATATGCACATAAAAAATAAATACTGTCAACACACTGGTAAGTCTTCACTGTTTCTTACAATTTTATTAATTATAAAAGGTGGTGCTGATATAAAAACAATTGTATGTGTGCCACAAGATAAAACAAAAAATTCCAGCTGTTTTGATACAATTTATTTCATAAATAAACATAAAAAGCCAAGTGAGTGCAAATTCTTTTAGAAATCACAGTCTATATACACACACATTAATGAGTACTGTGGTTTAACATATTTAACTGAAACTCACACTTTGGAAGATTGAAATCCACAGAATGAATAATTTACAGGACCTAACTTTGATTTATGTTATGTTATGTCAGGGAAATTGTTTTAACTGAATTTGGTGAAGCTAGAAGAGACAAAACAAGGTGCCAACAATTAACACTGCTAATTAGTTACTATGAACTAGGCAACTTTTAACTGACCCCAACACCTAGTTTAGTTATGTAAATTACAAGCAGACACAACAAGCTGGAACTGCATTAAAGCAAATCAAACAAGCCTTATTTGAAGGCACTATTCTGTGGCATGTTCCACAGATCCCATCGTTCTTTCTGCGGCAGAAGCTGAAATGACAAGGTTTCATCAGCTAGATGCCTCTTTTACTCTACACATTCCTTCTGTGAAATTAACCATATCAATAATCTGTAATGGGCATAAACATTACAGACATTACTGTATCAGCCTTAAAGTCTGATACAGAGCATCCAGTGTGTTTGTAAGTACTCAACAAACTGGCCTTTGTTCTAAAAAAAATAAATATGTATATATATATACATATATATCTCTTCCTAAAGGCCGACCATGCATTCTTTACTGATTTTGAATTTGAGATGATTTTAGGCCATTGTTTAAATTTTAAAAGCTTTAACATGAAACCTCATTCCTTCATAATTACAGAACAGAAACCAAACTGCTATAATGTTGTACAGGAAAAAGCTGATTTCCATTTTCACAGGTAAGAGTGAGCAGCCTGTCAAATATGTGTATTATTGTGTAATAATCAGAGAAGCCACTAATGTGCATGCTAAAGACTGAAAACTGTTTGTGGAGATTTGATTCTCAGAAGGCATTCAGATGCTATTTTTAGAGGGTTTTCTCTGCCGTGCACATGGACGGCATGAGTACATTCACAAACTGTACTGATGTTCCTCTTCTCAGCTAGTCCACTTCATATCCAGTTAAATTGGACTAACAGGACTGTTGCGGTTGCTACAGAAAAAAAAAAGCAAAGAAGACAAACGTAAATGAGACATTTTTAGACCAAGTGGAAAAAAAACCTACAGCCCTGTGAAAAATGAAAAAAAAATTATTGTTAAGGTTTTTAAGAGACAAAACATCAGCAGCTGTCCAGCAGGTCAGTTATTAGTCCAGGATATTAGGAGGGAAGAAAAACACATTAAATGTTAATGCAATAATACAGAACACTGTGGGCGTACAGTATGAAATTATATCAAAACGTCTTCCTACAACATCTTCCTTCATTTTCCTTTCTCATCTCATCACTGTCTCACCAACTGTCAAAAGAGTTCAAGTATGATTCTTGATCTATCATCTTACCGAGAGTGCTACTTGCTCTGCCTCATTTTTGGTATCCTCTTTGCCAGGAGGACTTCTCCGAGAGCTGTAATTTAATGACGACTGGTCAGCATTACTGACTTTTTACGAACAGACACGCAAGAAGCTACGAGAGTTTAAGGAAAGGCAGAGAAACACCATCTTCACCCACAAGCCTACAGAGCACCGTCTTACAGAATAACACACAAACACACACACCTGCTGCTCCCCACCTGCCTCCTGAAATTTCTGTACCTGTTGATTTCAGCTCAGAAGTCAACAGGTATCTACAGCATCATCAAAGACACTGTATGTCAAGTGAAGTTTGTTGTTTCACTAAAACAAAAGTTTGAATTGATGTTTCATATTCACATCGTAAGAATCTCTGTTTGACAACTTGACATGAGGGGAATGTCATTCATGTCAGGTCTTCACATACTGTATTTAGAATAAAGTATGTGAAGACTCATCTGCAGAAACAAATGTGCTTATAAATATAACAAATGCTCTGTTGTCACACTGAATATATTTCACAAATTTGTGAAGCTCAGATGCAAATTTAAATTTCTCAACTATAGTACTATAGACCAGACCAAAATGTTCATACTATAGACCAGCTTTGTTAATTTGTGCGATTCTGCAGACACACTCTCCTATACAGCGAGTTAGACACAACATACAAACAGCTCTGCCCCAATTAAGTCAAACATAGTTCCTGAGAAATATTTCCAGGAAATGTGTCAAACTAGAGAAGAATTTGTGGTTTTGAGGTAAAATTAACCAAAAGTTCTATGAAAATATATATATAGTGGAACAGTGAAAAGGCTATTTCATGCAGAACTTTGAAGACATTACCCGTGTTCTGTTGACTCTACCCTGACCGTTTGTGTGGCGCATGATGCAACCATGTAATTTCTCTGACAATTACTGGTATCTGCGTTTCCTCTTTGGTCATAAAAATGTGTTGCAGCAATGGCAACGGAAACAATGAGACAATATATACAACCAAATCAGGGACGCAGAAGAAAAAAGAAGTAACCTTTAATCTAACCAACGCATCCCTAATCGTTTATAGACTAACATGCATTATCATCAATATGTTGTAGCTATATAGTACATCTGAATCCATGTGATGGTTGGGTCAGAGACCTACAGCTCGGTGTAGGAGAGTGTAGAGAGGGTTGATTACTGGACTCAATTATGACAACAAAAACACTGTGGTAGAGAAAAATCCCACAGAAAGACAAGCCGAAAAGCCTTAAAAATACACACAGCTTTAACATGCAGCACATAACAACACAGGCAGTAAGATTAGACAGTGTAAAAACGCTGATTAAATACAAAGCAGTGAGACATAAACACAAGGTTGGAGAAGCCATGAGAGAGATCAAGGTCTGTTAATGGCTGGTCTGGGATGCAAACACAAACATGATAAGCCACTACAGGGATAAAACCATTTCAAGGGTTAGTCTACACAGCTGAATAAAACGTTTTACCCTCGAGATTTCCTTTTTGAGAATGGTCCAACTCCAAAATACCAGCATCCAAAAATGGAGAGGCCAACAATGCCTACCATGATGAGAAAACAATTTATATGTTTGACTAAAAAAACAAACTGATAGGTCATGAGACCAACAAATGTAATGTCATTTAAATTTAAAAAGGCTAAGCTCTCCAGAAGCTTTTGTTGATGACATTACAGCAAGATTATTGCAATGAAAGAAAAAAAAAACAAACATATGGTACACAGACAGAAAAATGGTATCACATCAAAAACAAAGTGAAGTGTCCAGTCTTTACTACATGAGCACACTGTAAAGGCTGAACGTGTCACTTTGCTCTTATTTGCTGATCTAAATAAAAACATCTGATTTGCACAAATGGAACATTCATACAACAAAACTTACCCACTACACCTACACCTACACCCACACCCACGGCCACGCCAGAACCTGTTAAAAATCAGTAAATAAATAAATAACGAGCACAATGAAAAGGGACAGAAATTAATCATGAATTAAGAATCGTTAGAATAGAAATTGTACAAAGATACTGTGCTAGTGTATAAATAAACATATATTGATATGTATTACAGTATAGCAGTTTTCAGGAAAATTAATTGGTACACCATTTCATTAGATGAGCAAACTGTAGGACTGCTGCTGGTTTATAAACATTAACATGGACTCTACCTTTTGTTTTTGTTGTAGTAGTGGAGGTAGTGGTAGTAGTAGTAGTAGTAGTAGTAGTAGTAGAGATGGTGGTGGACCCTACTGAAGAAACGAAAAAGGATAACTCAGTACAGTGTTACTGTGCTAAGTTCACATACATGCAGTTTTTAACTTTATGATACTGATTCATAGAATCTAGTTGAAATCTATTCCTCACACTCCAGCTGGAGAAATTATTTGTACTTTAAAGGCCAACACACACTAGGCAATCATTGGTTTGTGTAACTGTTCTACTGTAAAGATGACTGACACACTAGTGCTGGTCGGTATACCAGTTCATACCGAAAACCTAATTATTATTGTTGTTATGATATGGATTTTGCTTATACCGTAATACCGGTTTAAATACCCTAAACAACGTTCGGAGTGTAGCGCAGCG
>JAUMHL010000009.1:11792170-11802961 GCA_032362345.1 Sandelia bainsii | reverse complement strand
GGTCATTTCCATGGAAATATTAAGGGTTTTGTGTGATTTCATCAGGGGGGCTAATAATTCTGACCTCAACTGTACATGTGCTGTATATACACACTGCAAAGACACTCTGCCTCACCACTTGCTCACTTTCCACGTTCCACATGTTTAATTTATCGATGCAGGGAAATCCCAATGAAATGGGAAATCACAAAAATACCACCGATCACCAATGTTCACCAATGGTCACCAAAAAGCAAAGAAAAATAAAGAAAAGTGAAGTGAGAGGAATGCGAGCAGTTTGTATGTATGTTTTGGCAGGAACCCCTGGATTAAACCAACATTTTTTTCTCGTTTGTTTCTCTGTCAGAGACCTCAAACCAGAGAACATCCTGCTGGACAGTGAGGGTCACGTGAAGTTGACTGACTTTGGGCTTTGTAAAGAAGGTGTGGCTGTAGGTGGGATTATGCATACATTCTGTGGGACTCCTGAGTACCTCGCTCCAGAGGTGCTACAAGGTCACCCATACAGTCAAGCAGTGGACTGGTGGGGGCTTGGTGCTGTGCTGTTTGAGATGTTCTACGGACTGGTGAGTATTGGCTGAAACAATCTCCTTTTATTATCATACCTTCCTCACCATCTTCACTTTACTTCATCTCCCTGTTCTACCTCTCAGCCTCCATTTTACAGCCGCAACAGAGCAAAGATGTTTGAGAATATACTCCATGCTCCTCTGAAGCTGCATAGCAAGATATCTCAGGCTGCACGCTCACTCTTAGGAGGCCTGCTGGAGAGGGACGTCTCCAAACGCTTAGGGAGCAGCCATGACCTGGTAAGTGAACTCGCCAGAGACAGATAAACAGTGATGAACATAAAGACACACAGAGGGTCTAATATTGATGTGTTTCCAGGTGGAGCTGCAGGAACATCCAGTGTTTGCCTCCATCAACTGGGATGACCTGCTGGCCAGGAAAGTTAAACCCCCATTCATTCCAAAAGTGGTAAGAGTGATTCAAATTCAGGAGTGAAGACTGCTAATATTTTTAAACAATGACTAATTTGCTAGAATGTATCTTTATCCATCTCAACACTCCAGACTGGTCCTTGTGATATCAGCTACATTGACCCTGCATTCACGCTGCAGCCTGTCCCCGCCTCAGCGAGTGAGTGGTGCCAGCTGGGTGGGGCCAGCGAGGCCTTCCCAGGATTCTCCTTCATGAACCCAGTGGAGTACATGGCAGTGCAGCTGGTTTCATAACAACATCAAATCGTTTTGGTGCATGTTTGCTCAAATATTTATTTTTATATCATAAATTATTAAATCAACGTTTTTTTATTTTTAAACACTTAAGCAAAATATTCTGATGCAAACACTGCAATGTACTGTATGTTTGATTGGTTACACTTTGCAAAATATTATTTTTACTGCTGTTGTTTTAAGTATCTTTTTCATTTCATAATGTGAAATAGGCTGGTCACTATTTCACAATGTGTAAGAGGAAGAAGCAATAAACAATCTGAATTGTTTTTATTGCTTAACACTGTTTATATATTTAAAATATAGACTAAACCTGTATTGCAGCATTTCCATTCAGCTATTACATTCACAGCTGACAAAGGTACTGAGAATACTTCACAGGCTTGTGTACCTTAAAATCCTGCATAGTGACAGAGGCATTGTGCATCATAAGCAAAATACAATAACATCTCCTCATGGCATTTACATAGAAACAACAGGACGACTACTGAGTCTACTGGGCACACAAGACATAAATTCAACCCAGCTTGGTTTTTACATGCACCAGTGTCTTTTTTTAGGGACTAACATAAAAAGCCCATCACTGTGGAGAATCTAATGGGTGTCTCCAGGAGGAGCATCTGGTGTGATCCTTTCTACCCCACTTAACAAGACTGTGTTCAAAGCAGTTGACTCCCAGAGCTGCTGTCTGTCTGTCAGTAGATGCTGAAGGAAGCATAACTCTGGTCACTCTGACAGGTGAAATAAGCGATCAGCTGACCGTTGCAGATCATCAGAAACAAGCCGCTACCTACAGAACAACAAAAACAAACAGTATTAAAAAGTGTTAAGCTTGGAAATTATGTAAGTGCAATAACTTACAAATAAGGTGCCAGTGATGTTTGTTTTACCTAAAGCCAGCCACCACTGCCACACCATGGGAAACTCCAACATCACTGTAACACAGAAACACAACATGCAGTTTCACAGCACATTTGGTAATTTGTATGGGTTGAAGCATTCTTAGATTTCTGCTCACCTAGACTGGTGATCATTACATGCAGGAGTGTAACTGTGAGGGCATAGTCCCAAACCTGCCTCCGCACCACTGCAGCAAACAAAAGGCCGCTGAAGAAGTAGGTGAGCTCCAAGGAAAGGAGGTTTACTGAGGGAGGTAGATACAAAAAAACCATCTGTACAAAGTTGAAAATGATTATTGATCATGTTGGCTGGATAAAGTCTGCTCACCTAAATATTTGGAGTTGGAATCAGCAGGTTCAGTCTTAAAGTCAAACGGGATCAGTCCATCGAAGTGATCCAACCTAAATGAGGAGGAAATAATGTCATTTGTGCTGGTCTGTGATGTTGTTGACATCAGGTAAAGGGAGTCTCCATAAATAAGACACAAGGTGAGTGTGGCTTTTAGTTTTAAGGTAACTCAAATTCTCTCCATTGTAAACACGAAAGCTATTTTCAGATATCTTTGATCTAATCACTGCTGCAAAGGTGGATCCATGGCCAGATGAACTCATTATGGAGCCCTGGGGCATAAAAAGCTGCTGTGCTCCTACCTACTCCCTGTTCCTGCTGCTACAATGCACAGAGCATTGTATATACAGTAAATATCCTACAAAGCCTACCCGTTAACGGAAAACTGCAGACTACAAATGACATTATAATTCCCCTACATACCTAATAAAAGCTGTAACTCTTCCAGCTGGAACAGGTGCGAACACCTGTTAAAAACCTCACCATACCTGATGATAATGTGTTTTAATGGACTAGAGAAATGAAACAGCTGGAGCTTCACTGTTAGATCACGCTGTTAGATGACTTAATATACTTAAATTGAGGATTTTACAGACAGCAGTGGTTAAGTAAGTATTACTATTCTTACTGTTATCAACACAATACATGTTATGTATAAAAAGTAAAAGCAAACAGTATAGAAAATGAGTGAAAAACTGTTATACACTGTTAGAGTTGTTTCTTCTCATCCATTCATGTATAAGTAGAATTTAAGCATTGTAATTGATAGAGATGCAGCCAGTATGGTATCACTTCACTGTACAATCACACATTCCTAAAATGTTCTCAAAAATACCTAATATGTAACTGTAAATACACCTGAATGCTACCAGAAAAGCATGTCATTTTGTAATAATTATGAGGAAATTGACACTCTTCAATCTGTGCACTTCCAGTTGATTATGTCTAATGTGTTTTGCCCTATGTGAAAAAGTAATTGCCCCTAAACCTAATAACTGGTTGTACCACACTTGGTGGCAACAACTGCAATCAAGCATTTGGGATAACTGGCAATGAGTCTTTCACAGGTTTGGACAGCTCTTTTCCCTTAAAAAACGAAATCATCATTTAAAAACTGCTTTTTGTACGTACTTGGGTTATCTTTGTGTAATATTAAAATTTGTTTGATGATCTGAATCATTTAGAAGTGACAAAAGTACTTTGTCACAGCACAGTAGCTTTTTGCAGTAGTTCATATAAAATTACTAGGAAATAACAGGACATGTAAAATAAAGTGACAGTGCTCATTCTAACTACTGTGTATGTTACTGTTAGGTTAATCTATAACCATGAATTATATTCTCACCCTGTGTGAATAAAAAAAATCAGTGTTGTTGTAAGTAGGCCTCAATGCAAGTATATGCAGCCTATTGCATGCTATCACTGAATGGAAGTGTTTGTGACTGTTATTATGATTCATTATTGACTAAACCCTTGATTCTGGGCCACTGAGGTGGATGAAGATGCCATGACGCTCGTTTGCATGCTCGCAGGTGTGCCTTTGCGCATGCGTGCGAGTGATTCTCACCTGAAGGCACCAAAACACACGCTGCCAATCATGTAGAAAACAGAGTAAAATATGACCAGACACAGCAGCAGCTTGAAGAGCACGGTCTGTGAGATTGAGACAGAAAATCAGTCATTATTTCACAACGCAATATCTAACCTGTCTAGTTGGCGACACCACATAATTTCCAGGTAACGCAAACAGGAGCAGGAGCTCTATGGGCTATCAGGCTGCAGAGGGAGGGATGTGCTGACAACCACTCTTATGTGGTGCAATGTGCCTGACCTGCTGCACATTTGGATTGTAATAAGTGAGAATTATTGTATCTGTGCATTACAGAAAACACTCCTCAGACATAACATAACCTCTTGCATTATATTACCGCAGAACCAGACGATCCAGACTGACACACTGACAGCCCACAGAGACGGTTAAATCATGAAACATTATCTTGCCCTCTTACCTTCGAGTCGACCGCTTTGCCTTTGAATGCCATATCATGGTTTGTTCTTGATGTTATACTACAAAAAAATAATTCAAGCTGCAGCCGGCTATACAACCCCGCTAATCCACCAGAAAGTGGACTTCTCCTGCCATCTAGCGACAACCAGGCGACACAGACCAGCGCCGCTGCTTTTACAACCGAGGCTGAACTCATTTTACCTCTTATCAGGGCCGTCTTTGTTGACTGGAATAAATACTTTTCTCTCTGTGCGCCAGGTAGCCAACAGCTGAATACATAGTCGTGGCTAATGTGCACATTTTGTGCTTCCGGTGCTGATTATTTGAAGGAAAATTGTGGACAAAACAGCGAGATCTGCAGCTTTATTCTGCCGGAGAAACCATAGCCGCCCTATGTGGGAGGGATTGAATACTGCAGGTTAACTGGAGATTGTGTGGTTGAACACGAGAGAGTGGACCACACAAACACTAAAATCAGTAAAAAATGGAAACGGGAACAGCATAAGTAGCCTAATTTCATGACTGAGTTTAAATGGTGAAGCTGTCACATTAAAAATATACGTGCACAGTTGCTTGAAAGTGGCACAATATGGTGTAGTAGCTTATTGGTAGATGGATTACAACCACAAAAAATAAGCTCTATGGTGGTATTTGAACACAGAAATGTGGTATTTCGTTCAGGTTTGATTAAACTAAACTTACATTCATCCTGCCGGAATCTTTTGAACAATTTTGCTTGTAAGCAAAAACCAACATCACTGACTGTGTTTTAGGAGCCAAAGCAGTTCAGGCTCGCAACGTATTCGGGTTGTTTTGATTAAAAAATGTCACTCCGAGTGATTTTACAGGGCTGACTATTTAATCCTACACTTAGCACCGGTATGTATGAACTGATTATCGCCTGTACTCGTGTGTTATACACATAAATTAGCCGGTAAACGATCGTAGAGTTAGAAACTGAGGAGAAAACAACCGTTGGCCACAGCGGACCAACCGCTCCTTAACGGCAATGGAAGACACTGCGGTTCCTGCGCTCCATTCATACACAGTCGTACTACTTGAGGGAAATGCATCTGTTACATGCAAAAGATGAAATATGAGCCCCAGTGCTGCAGTCATATTAGTTGTAACGGTAGTGAACTCCGTTTTGGGCGTGTTGTAAGTACACACAGGCCTGCTATTGACCACCGATAGTAAACAGAACTTTTCCGAGACCTAAAGTTGTCAGGCAGCGCATCTTACACGCATGCGCATCCTTCTATCCAGCTCTAAATAAGAGTTAAAACAGAAACGAGGTGAGTTCCATAATTTTTAAACAATACGGGCGTTAATACTCGTTTATTGCCGTTGACAGTGGCAAAATTAGAAAAAACGAGTTTCGTGTTACTAATTAGTGTTAGTTTACATTATTTTCACTCTGATTTAAAACGGCGAGAATAAATCGTTTTTCAAGTTTCTATTGAAGAAATTAATCAAGCAACAATGTTGAAGCTCGTAACAGTAGCACCCTGTTATTGCGAGTGCGTGCGATGTTGTGCGAAATGTTGGCATTTTGGGAAATACGTTTTCCTATTGTTATTAACCGGGAAACTTATTTATTACAGATTGTCCTTAGCAGGCTGCATCCCGTCACAATGCTACGGCTAGCTGTGTAGCAATCGTCAATTCAGTTGAACGGAGTAGAGCTAGCTCACTGTTAGCTTCGTGTCAGCGCTAGCTAGCAAGCTGGGCTGACATTCCGTGACAAGGGGAAAGTGAAGAAAATAGCCAGAGTGAAGGAAAACACTAAGTCAGGAAATTACACAACAACCATTTGCTTTTGTTCAACGCGTAGCGGCTTTGCATTATTTGTTTAAATTGGTAACTTGAGTAATTTACATAGTTTAAACGTGTTGGTGGCCTCTTCCTATGCTCCGCCATTTTGTATAAGACGAATGCTAATCATGGGCGCTCTTACATACACTTTATTTATGGCTAGGATAAAACTGAGGTATTAAGAGCAAAGTCAAACTTAATCAAGATCTATCAGCTCGGGCTGTTGTTTACTTTTCACATGGTTACGGTTATCGTGCAAACAGAAAATATCACCTTAATTTTGTGTTGAACATGCGTCAAGACTAAAACGTTATATCGTAATATTAATCGGATTAAAACGCTTTTAAGTTTGTACAGTCAGTGCAGAAAATAGTGTTCTCCTTAAGACTGATAAACAAATTGGCCCTTCGGTTTTTCGTAATCAGGCAAACAGTCGGTTTTAAGAGATACTGTTAAAACAAGGAAAAGATTAACTTGTCCAGTTAACTTAAAGTTGGCACATATTTTCTCACGTTCGTCAATGATCTTTATGAAGGATCATCCTAATGAGGCCATTTGTGCACGTATTTCCCTGTTATTTGACCAGCAAAACATTATTATTATTGACTGTTTTGTCTGAAATCGAAGTGCATGGTGTATCCTGCAAGCCAACACACAGTCGCCATCTAATGGTGATGTTGCGTAATGCTGTTTACATGTGCAGGTAGAAACTGCATTTGTAGTTGGGAGCAGTTTAAATCAGATGTGCACTGAACCGTTTTATTTAGCCTCAGGGTTACAACATCTGCAATGGTTTTGCATCAGTTGTCAGTATATGATGTGATTTAAGTTTTTAACTGCTCTGCGTTGCAGGTTGGGGATATACCAGGAGTGGGAATGACGGACACTCCGCCCAGTGATGGTACCTCCCAGGGAGCTGAGTTTGATATGATTAGTGCCCTGGACTGGAAGGATGGTATTGCCACGCTGCCAGGCAGTGACATCAGGGTACGAGTGAGATTTGATCATCCCTCATTGTGGAAATTATTGCGTTCATGTTTCTGATTAAATACAATTCCCAATACAAAATAAACAACTCTCTTTCAAGGGAAAACAGACAGAGGTTTCACACAGGGTATTCCTCAAATTTAATGAGTATGACTTTAGTGTGAAATTAGTGGAGGTGCATGACCTCGGATCAGCAGTTCCCTGAGAGAAACCTTGTTGAACTTATTTGTTTGTCGTTAGTTTTTTTGGTCTTCTTTGTGTCATTTAGTTCCGCATGACAGAGTTTGGGACTCTTGAGCTTGTCTCCGACCTGGAGGTCAAAGGGCAGGAGGCAGAGCCTAACCGTGAGACCTTGGACCCAGCTCCGTCTCACACTCCTACCCCTCCACCAGAGGGCCAATCACAGACCGGCACAGCTGCAACTCCAGCCAATCAGAGTCAGCCGGGATCATCTCAAGGTAAAGGTATGACAACACGTTTAACTCTTACACTACTGTTAATTTAAAGAATTGCAGTATTTAAATTTTATGGTCTACCTGTGTTTAGCACAGCACACATTATTAGTTTCAGCCCCTTGTTCTTCTCTGTCCTCTAGCTCCTGTGCTTCTGTCTTTAGAGGAGGGCCCCAGTGTGGAGGTTGGTCCCAGTGTTGAAGTCGGCTCTAGTGCTGACATGGGCCCAAATGGGGAGCTATCAAGGTGCCGGGCCTGTGGTGGCAGTGTTCCCCGGGATGCCCTCCTTCAGGGCAAATTCTGTAGCTCTATTTGTGCACAGCCCTCCAGTGGCAGGTAAAGACATGCATCTTGTATTCTCTGACATCTTTGTTATCTTCCACATTATTTTGGTATGTTGTTTGATCATGAGCCAAATTTCTCTTTTCTACAGATCATCTCCAGGGGAAGCAAGGGAGAGTCAGGCAGCTGAGGGTGAGAGACTTGGTAAACGTGTGCGCAAAAAGAGGAAAATCTACATGGATTCTGGTGATGAAGAGGAAGACAACCAAGAGGAGCCAGAGGTGAGGAGCATACTCTAAAATTGTATACCAAGGTGTTCGGTACAGTTTAACTCAGCTTACTAAGGTTTTGTGAAGAAAATAACTTGACACGGTGCAAAAAAACTCAGACGGCACACAACAAATCTTTTTAACCACCTCAAACAGAAACAACCAGAATAGTATGCTGACAGTCAAACAGTGAGAGCCTACAAGGCTAAAACAAACAATTCTAGCAATGGCATTTTATAATTCCTATAAAAATGGATACTGCTCAAGATAGTTGATCCGTGCTACGAGATACCCAGCCGCAAATATTTTCCAATAAAGTAATTTTGCTGCTGCTTATGAATCGTGATGCTGCCTGAAAAAAAATCGTGATATATTTTTGCCATATCACACGCCCCTACTTTCATCTTCTCTGATCTGTCTTTTTATGTGTGTACACAACACACAAGAACAGTGAGGAAAAATGTTCAGACTTTAACATGTTTCTTTCATTTCACCTTTTGTAGGAAAAGGCCAAGATCACGAAAGGCAGGAGAGGTCCCAAAATTGGTAAACTAGGTATATTAGACTATTACTACTGTAAAGGGGAGGAGGGATAGAAAAAAATATGTTACCTTTCCTAACTGGCATTTAAATGTATAAATCTATAAACTGTAATTTAACTCTGTGTTTATAATAAATAGGAGTTTATATAAAATGGATTGGACATATTAAATTAAAACTTTTTAAACTTATAATTGTCAGCTGTACTTCCACATCACAATTTAAGAAAATGTGATACAGAGGCAGGAGGTTGAAGCGTAATACTTAAAATGAGTGAAGATATGTACTGTAATGCTATACTGTAATCATGATGTTTTTTTATTTGACCCAACCCTAGTGACTGCCCCACCTAATAAGAAACGTGCATGGAGCTGGCCTGCTTACATGGAAGAGGAGAAGGCCATCGCTGCACCAATTAAGCTATTTAAAGAGGTATAATTCTCCATTTACAAGTAATGTTAATATTGTTTAGTATAACTACATGGTTTTGTTTATCTGTTGTTTCTTCCAATGTAATGTGTGATTTGTCTTGCAGCACCAATCATTTCCTCAAAGCAGGAATAGTTTTAAGGTGGGGATGAAGTTGGAGGGACTGGATCCAAGCCACCCATCTTTGTTCTGTGTGCTCACTGTTGCAGAGGTAAACGTGCTAATTGTTTTTTTATGGCTGTTGTTCTCCAGGTTTCTATTTATCTCTCTCTATATGTAATTAAAAATTCCATTCTTTATATTTTCCTGATTATGTGCCTGCTGTGTCATTGTCTCTCAGATCCAAGGCTATAGAGTGAGGCTGCACTTTGATGGTTACCCAGAATGCTACGACTTCTGGGCCAACGCTGACTCATGGGATTTGAAACCGGCTGGCTGGTGTGAGAAGAATGGACATAAGTTATTGTTGCCTAAAGGTAGTCACACAAACACTCTGTATCCATGATCTTAAGACATAAGCCTAAAATTGATAAGATGAAACTTAGGAGTAAAAATTAAATTTGTTTTGTAGGCTGCAAGGAAGGAGAATTTAATTGGGGCATGTATGTGAAGAACTGCAGGGGTCAACTGGCTCCAAAACATCTTTTTAAGAGCCTCAACACAGTGAGTATTCAGTGAATGCAATCTATATACTTGAAAAAAATTAGATAGTTCTGAATTTCAGGGTTTCAGTGTGCTACATGTGTATGTTTTTTTATTTTTTTTTATTTTAGTCTGTGACTCCATCTGGATTTAGAGCAGGGATGAAGCTGGAGGCAGTGGACAGGAAGAACCCATCTTTAATCTGTGTAGCAACAATTGCTGCTGTCGTTGATAACCGCCTGCTCATTCATTTTGACAACTGGGATGACACATATGATTACTGGTGAGAGCCAGAGCTGGTTAAAGTATTTTTGTGTACCTGCCAGGTTTGTGACAGTGAGAGAGGTCATCATCCCAAGATGTTCTCTGATGCCGTGCTGCTGTATTCACTGTGTAAAATAAACGGGTTTATGCATGGTGTCAGTATACTTTAGAAATAGAAAGTGTGTAAAGGTATTAAAAATGTATGTCTTGACAAGATAGGACAAAACACTGGAAAAGTAAGATACCTATAATAATAAACTAAAGAATTTATTCAACCTTTAGAAAGGTAAAAAAGTAAATTGGGTATTTGTGCATAATCAAATGATTTATGTTAAGGTGTGATGCCAGCAGTCCATATATTCATCCTGTTGGGTACTGTGAAGAGGCTGAGCTAACTCTGACCACTCCAGCTGGTAAGACACAGACCAAGACACATGTGGGTCAGTATAAACTACTTTCATATATTGTAGGCCCCAACTAACGTTATCATGCTAATTAAGATTTATATTATGCTGATAAAGCTGCTTTATCATTTATTTCATGTGAGATATACAGCTCTGGAAAAAATTAAGAGACCACTGCAAAATTATCAGTTTCTCTGATTTTGCTATTTAAAGGTA
>JAUMHL010000009.1:11740279-11791460 GCA_032362345.1 Sandelia bainsii | reverse complement strand
GGGTTCAGGTCTGGAGATTGGGCTGGCCATGACAAGGTCTTGATTTGCAGTGGTCTCTTAATTTTTTCCAGAGCTGTTTGTATAAATGTATAGTATTTGTATGTGAAATGTATTCTATACAGTTTGGCTATTTCTCAGATATTGTTTCTATTGTAAGAAAGGATGACCAAAATTATTTTAATAAGTAAATACTGTATGTTGAAGTGTATATATAATATAAGTAACTGTTATTTTTGCCAGATTGTCTATGTGTCTTCTCTGAGTTATGAACCTAGTGAATCTTTATCTCATTAGAATATAAACATCCCAAGAGTTTCTCATGGGAGAAGTACCTGGAAGAGACGGGCACACAGGCTGCTCCAGCTCGAGCTTTCAAACCGGTATGATTCACACAGTACTGTATGTTCTGCAGTATTCATACGCATAGTCATGTAACTTTTTTTTTTTTTTTTATTATGCTGTTTGCAGCGACCTCCACATGGCTTCCAGATTGGAATGAAATTAGAAGCTGTCGATAAGAGGAACCCCATGCTCATCCGTGTTGCAACTATAGGGGACACTGAGGATCACCGACTGAAGGTAAAACATGTCTCTATGTCAGTAAGTTTTTTGACTTGACACTGTGATCAGCTTGCGTCCTTTTTCCGATCTAGATCCATTTTGATGGCTGGAGTTCAGAGTACGACTATTGGGTGGAGACAGACTGCCCCGATCTGCACCCTGTAGGGTGGTGTCAGAAAACTGGACACCCACTACAGTACCCTAACGGTGAGACACTCTTTGTGTCTTCTGCCTGATATTCTCTGAGGTCAGCTAAGGTTTCTTAGGAGAGAGATCTAAAATTGTAATTTTAACATGAGTCAGCAGAGTTTCTCTCTGCCTTCGTTTGGATGTGGTGGGAAGAGTGTATGTTGAATTCAAAATGAAAGTGGTTTTGCAGTTGTGTGCATAGTTTTATTAACTCTCGTGTGTGTGTGTGTGTGTGTACTTCAGGCTCGAGTGACTTATTGACTGCCCCAGGACAAGGCTGTCCAACCACAGGATGTAATGGGGTTGGCCACATCAGAGGACCTCGCTATGGGACCCACTACACGTTAGTAGCACTTACTCATTTTTTGTTGTTTCTTCATTTTCATCGGCCCCTTATTTATGTAAATATGATAAGTGCATGTTAATACCTAATAAATTGGGCTGTGAGTATAAACTATCCACACCCCACATTTATATTGGTGAATATATTTCATATTCTTTCTTTCATGCTAGGCATTCTAAATTCAGTTTATGTCCAAAAAGCTTTCCAAAAACCATAAATTCCTATTTTTAAAATAAATTCAATTTATAAATACTAATTGTCTTATCTAATTGTCTTGTCTTATTGTAATATTTTTTGCGTTCATGTTTGCTGTAGCCTATTTAATGAGATGTTTTTTTCCAGATAATTTAAAGTTTCATGTGGTCATATTTTATGAATGTTTGGGGACTGTATGCAAAAATTAGAGTAGAAAAGACTCTCAGTGTATTTAAATGTCATGTGTACTTGTGTGGGCTGCCGGCAGTGAAAATGCGTTGCTTGTGTGTAGGGGGGTATTTTTTATTATTGAGTTTTTAAGGTGGCTTTTAGCAGTTTTTCCTTCCTAACAGTTAACCGTTTGTCTCATTCACAGTTAAAAAATGAATTTTATTTTAAGCCCAGTTAAAAGTTTGTGTGTCTTTATGTGTGCAGTCAGGTGAGCTGTCCCTACTCTGAGATGAATCTGAACAAGGAGGGCTTGCTGCCAGACCGCCTCAGTGGTGAACGACCTCTCACCCTCAGTGGACCTCATCCTCGTGGGCGACGCCCTGATCCTCACACAAACACTACAACACAAACATCTGCAACATCAGAGCAGCCTGAAGGAGCCGAGGACTCCCAGAACAGGTTTGCTGCTGAACACCTACAAGCTAGTCACTCCATAAAAACAGTATGAACACACTATGAAAATCACTAACAGTCCCAGGAGGACTCTTATCAGCGGTCTGTACCTGAGAGCGGGTTATCTGTGTTGCTAGGAAACCGGTGACAGTGGAAGCTGAGCGTTTAGGACGCAACAACCAGCAGGAGCCACCAAGTGGAGCCAGTGAGCAGAGCCACAATGGAATAAGGCCTAAACGGTACCAGTCATGAAACGATCACACCAAACTGTGCTGCTGAGGATGTTTGTCTTGTACTAGAGAGCGATTTCTTACTTGATTCGATTTACTTACATGCTGTTGTTTTCTTCAGGACTGCCCCAGTTCCCAAATACCTGAAAATGCACTATGTTAAAGAGGAGATTGGCGACAGTAAAGGTGTGTGTGAAATGGCATAAGAAAAAACATGTACAAAAACCACCTAACCTCCTACTAGCACTAACACTGTCTCTTCTGCTCTCTCCTCAGCCTCTCCCGATGCCATCTCTCTCCAACAAGCCCTCCACGAGTCTGTGTTCTCTCCTGGCATCACTGCCTCCCCCCCACACCGGGTGGCTCTCTGCTGGGACAAACACTGCCAGCTGCTGCCTGAGGTCCTGGGGCTGACTGCCAAGAGAGTGGCCACTTGGAGCTCAGAGGAGGTCAGACATGCTTACACACTCACACTCTGTCAGCACATGAAAAGCAGACGTACTCTCCGTTTAATTACTCAACATGAAGGCATCTTGTTGTTCACAAAAACTGCAAGTATGTACGTTAACAACTGAGGTTCAGTAAAGACATACAAGGCACTTCGATTAGTACATAAACAATTATTGATTAAAACCTCCTCTAGCTGTTTGTTGAATGCTGTTTCCTTTGTTCATCAGGTGGCCAGTTTTGTCAAAGGACTCCCTGGATGTAAAGAACATGCTGCTACATTTAAAACAGAGGTAAACAAGGTGTCAACCTGGTGATTAACTCATCAACTCTTAACAGTAGGGCTTCAACTAATGATTACTTGATTTTATTTCTTAATTTAATTAGAAAAATATGTCAAAAAATCACAATTTTGCAGACTTCAACATAATTGTCAAATTGCTTGTTTTGGGTGTGAGCCAAGTGTACATATTTGACAAGCAATTGTTACATATCATTTTTATTCTATCCAGTTCTTCTTATTTTTTTCTCTCAGCACTACTTAAGACTTGTGCTTGATGTGTCACTGACTGGGGTTCAGTCAGTTCAAGCTACATCAACCCTGTTTGGATTAGCAAACACAAATACAAGTCTGTATGAGAGCTCAAGGCACCGACTTTGCCTTTGAAAATGTGAAAAAATATACTTAAGCATTCTTTTGTTGATGTAGAGCACTGGTACTAGAACTTCATATTTATAACTTTTAAAATATTTTAAGACATTACTGAAAAGGTTACTTATTTTTAGAGATTAATATTTTTAAAAGTATGTAGAAAAACAGTACAAACTCTATTAAAATTTCACATTTTCCAATAATGTCATCCAATAATTTTACCAGTACCTCAGATATAGGTGGAAACCAAAAACAAAGCTAAAAGAGAAGAAAATTAGACAATTTAACATTCGTCAGGTGGTCAGAAACACAACTTCAGAGAAATGTTAAATGAAATGTTTGCATAGAAGTTTACCATACTAACTTCAAAAGTGATATTTCAGTGCTGTAATTGCTTGTTTCTGCTGACCTGATGGTAAATATGAATCAGCAGCCTTGTTAAATGCGGCTCTTTTATCTGTATCTGTCAAAACCATTTTTGTCCTTTTTAGCAAATAGATGGCGAGGCCTTCCTGCTCCTGACACAAGCGGACATTGTCAAGATCCTGTCAATCAAATTAGGCCCTGCCCTGAAGATCTACAACTCCATCCTCATGTTGAAAAATGCAGACGAAGAGTAAGATCTGACTGCCTCCTCACAGGTCCCTCAGCTGTGGCTCCATCAACACTCAACTAGAGAGCCTGAACACGTTTCATCTGTCGAGCTCTGCGACGGTGCAGCTTCACAAGTGGAAGCCACCATCTCTAAAAATGTCTCCTCGCTACATGATAGACAGCACTGGTCAACCTGGGGGAGAGTTTAACATTTCTTAACTTATATTGTGTTTGTTTACTGAATCATTACCAAAACAAAACTACAGGCACTTTTCAGGCTTGTTAACATTGTACAGTTTGAATTGGATTCTGTGTCTGTATTCTGTTGCGTTTCCTGTTTTATTTGAACTGTAATGAAAGCGCTCGAGCTCCGAGCGGATGGAACAAGAGTGTTTGTGCTTTGTTGCTTTTTACATGGCAACAGATTTTTAAAAGCTGCAAAATACAATCGTGAGGTGGTGAGAGGTTTTAAAATGTGAAACCCGGTGAAGCAGAAGCACTATGTAGTTCAGCCTTTCTCCTGCAGATGGAGAAAGGCCCAAAGGCAAGAGAATTTGGTTAATTTAGAGTTGGCTGAAGCTTAGATTGAATGGGGGATGGTTATAACTTTGTGTGTGTGCAGATGTGACTAAGTGTGTTTGAGAAATAAGGATGTAATTTCCCACCAGCCTGTGTGTGTTGCTTTTCTGGTAAGACAGTTGTTTTGTGACAAGCAGGGCTTAGGGCTAATTGTTAAATTAAGGAAACTTGCAGTCTTTTGAGGTGGAACAAGACAACCAGCTCTGTTCTTTATCTGCATTTTTTGCGAACGGCACATGAACATGAATGTTAAACAACTTTAGTTGTTTTGTTAATACTGATCATCTTGTTAGGTTCAAATAACCAGTTGTCATTTATGTTGTAAATACTATATACAGCTACAAAAGGACTGTCCTGGCTCCGTATCAGAGTTTACTCCTTCTTGGTTATGGAAAGGTTTGACATGTGTCTACAGGGAAGGAAATGGCCACAATGAACTGAAATGATGAGCCTCAAATGATACATAGATTTTGAGAAAAAAACAAACATTGTCAGTGTCTTTGTAAATCAGCGTGTACATCAGCAACTGTTGATATGCAAACAGCTTTTATTTATGTATTCTAATTTAAGGGGTAGTGGTAAGATGTTTGGCCCCAAGGAAGCTGTGGCTGTATGAGGGAATATGTGAATGGGTGAAAATAAATGAGATGCACACAGCCTGTTGTCCTCAGCTGACCTCATTTCACCACACAAACACACAGATAATATAAAACTGGTCTTTATCTCTACATTTTTTTTATTTACAGCAGTGGAAAACAAATTTGCTTGAAAACTGAATATGAGAAACAATAGTTGTAATAAGTAATCACACCTCAAGATTTGCCTACTAGCTTTTTGTGGAGCTTTTAACATTATGATGGCATTTACATCCACTAATGTCCTTCTCAGTTATAAAGTTAGAGCTCCATAGCTGTTGTAGTTTTATTAGTAGCAGTAAAGTCATCTTGTCTGTGTTGGGTTAAAGGTTAAGCATCAGACTTAGTTATAGAAAGTAACATTACATTTTGTACTACACTTAAAAACTATTTTCTTGCACTTGAATAATTCCAATTAATTGTACTATTATAATTCTGGTCTAATACAATATAGAAGAGAAATATTGTGAATTTTCACTCAATTTTTAAAAGAACAGCATCAGCTTCATAAGGGAAAGGAGACCTACAGGAAGAAACTGGAGCAAAACCTTCAGCAAAATAACACCAGGGAGGTGTGGAGGGGCATGAGGACCATCACTGGCTTTAAGACCAGCAGCCAGGTGAGTGAGGGGACCGTCGGGCCAATTAATTTAATATTTTTTTTAAATAGATTCCAGGTTGGTCCACAGATCCACCTCCACCTAAGCTCCACTACAGGCACCTCTGTCCCTACCCACAAAACTCAGCCACCACCCATGCCTGCGTCTGGAGAGAGTTCCTTTTGGGTGGAAAAAGTTGTGTCTAGTTCTTGTGAATAAAAAGCCACGTCCCAGTGTCTTAAATGACTACAGAATGGATGGCAAGTTGGCCGGACCCTGGAGCAGCAAAGCATCCCCACAACATTACACTGCCACCCCCGTGCTTAACCATAGGCATGTTCATGTTGTGGAATTCTGTGTTTGGATTACTCCAGATGTAATGGGACCCCTGTCCTCCAGACAGTTCAACGTTTGACTCATCAGTCCATAGAACATTATCCCAAAAGTTTTGACGGTCATCTAAGTGTGTTCTAGCAGAATTTATTCTTAATGTTCTTCTGGGATAGCAGTGGTTTTTGCCTCGCCACTCTCCCGTTTCTACCCAGTGTCTAATGGACAGTAGAGTTGTGATAACTGACCTCTATTGAAGTGAGAGAGGCCTGTTGTTCCTTAAATGTTTGTTACTTGCTGGATGACTCGGACTCGTCACCATGCTCTAATATTAGAAGGTCAGCCACTTCTGGGATGGTTCACTATTGTTATAAATCTTCTCTATAGATGGTACGCTCACTGTGGATCTGTCCCTTTATATTTGCAACAACATGGTAGAAGATTTGGTTTGAAGATATGAAACAGTTTAGTATGAGATACACAAAAAAAGTGTTTAAGTTTTTATAGGTTTTCCCTCTAAACTTGTCAAAATGATTCATGTTGCAGTTGTTTGAGATCCAAAATATGTAAAAAGATCTAATGGTGCACTAAAACAAGAAAAGATAAGAGAAACAAACATTTAAAAAAGCAGCTGAAGAGGTTTGATGTTTCACTGGTAATCTGACTAAACGTATTTCAGAACTTTTATCTACATCACAATCTTCATCAGCAGATAGAGTCTCCTCAACTTTCTTGAAGACAGATTCCTTAACATACACTATTTCTTTTGTACCTATAATGATTGAATCAATAGCATATTTTACACTTTTTGTCTGTTCTTTTTATGAACGTTACTTGTAATTAAGTATTTTTACATGTTTTGCATAATGGTATTGTTTTTATAATTTACATTCTGTGCTTCAGAAATCTGGATTTATTTTACCATGGTTCCATGCAGCCATTGGCTTCCATATGTACATCACGAAAATTCATACATAAAGCTTGTATTACACTACATTATAATTATGAGGTAGTTCAATATAGATTTGTCAAATGAAGCTTCACCTAAAACTTCACAGCAAGATAAGACCATGATAAAATTAACAGCACAAAATTTTCAAGGGCTGCTTGTGATTGCCATTTCCTTGTATGTGTGTTTTTATTAATCATTAATTTTTCATTACTTAATAAATTTACACCTCTAGTGTAAGGAGGTACCTGAATTTGATTCACAAAACAAAAGACTTTAATCTATGTTTATATGAACCCTGATAACAATAAACACAGATTTTCATGTCAAAAATACTAAGCTGTTCAATCAGAACACCTGAGCATCTACAGTAGCCGTGTAGTCATATTTTTGTTAAAATAAAAGCATAGCATAAGCAAAAGCATAATTACACTTTACAATGACAGTATTTTTAGTTACTTTTAGTTTATTTACTGTAAAATTATGGTAAGCTGACATTTTGTGGACAGCATGCTGCAGCGGGGTGATGACTTACCCTGAAACTGAAAACGGGCTTGCCATCTATCACCCTCAATATGCAACCACAATACTACTGACAACACCTGGCACTTGAGCAACAGACTGAAACTCACCATCAAAACCAACCTGCTGCTTGTGGCTGACAACATACAACAAGCCCAAACTGCTGGCCCATGTCACATGTTGACACTGGCAGAAACTGAGCCGTGACCACCAAAAGTGGCCCAGATCTCGTCCACATGTGTTAACTATGTACTAACACAAATTTGATGTTTACTGTGATGGGTTTCACAACTTGCTCTCCAATAGCTGGACTCACAGACATTAAAACAACAAATTATCAAAATAAATGCAGCAAAAGCAGAGATAGTATGTTTTAGTGTATTCCCCATCATAACCTGGTGCCACCATTACTAACAGTGCAACTAAACCTCTGAGTCAGAGATCTGCAGAGATAAGTGGCAGAAGTCCAGTAAGCTCACTTCTTTCTAACACATCATGAAAAATAAAATTAAAGTTTCTAGGCTCTAGAAACATTTTACTAATATAAAACCTCCATGGAGTAAACATTATTGAAGAAAGAGCCCTAGTCTTGTTTCCATTTGGAGATGATCTGTCAACAGTTTTAGAGTTGTCTCTTTTATAATATTGGTGTATGGGAAAAGTGTTTTTTGGGCAGCAGGGGAATTTTTTTTATTGCAGTACCACAAATGGTTACTGGAGAAACTGGCAGCAAGGTGGAGAGATGGTGCTGTGTCCACTTCACATCCATGCTTCATATCCATGGAGAACTGAAAACTGGATTTCTCCATGGCACCAAATTCACTTTTATGGAAGTTTCTCAATGCTATTGGACTGAATGGATCAAATTCTGATAATAAATAGAGTCAATCTGCAGGTTTGTGATGCTCATAAACTGTATTCATTGTTTTATAGTCATTTTTTTTGTTTTGATTCTCTATGGCAAATAGCTTTTAGGCCCAATGCCCATTACGTGATGTACACGGATGAAACACATTTTGGCTACTACATTAAGCCCCCAGGATCGGCAATGGGATGTGAAGCAATTCAGCGTATACCGCAATTTATGAAAAATGTATCTATTCAGTGTAATATCTTTTAGAAAGCTTAGAAATGCCGTAGTATTATTTTACTTTATCCCTAGTCTTGTGTGTAGAGATCCAAGAAATGCAGTTGAAGCAGGGTGCTGGAGCACCTGCTCTATGGGCCCAAAAACACAGAAGTAAGGGGCATTTTTAAGGCTGAAACGTAAGAATGAGGATTTTTTTCCAGCTTATGCGCCACTGAACATTCATAGGAGTTACCGTGCCATGTTTTGATCCTGTATCCAATTCTCATAATACATTCATGCACTACACTGACCTCTGGGAGCTTGTTCAGCTGACTTAAGTGACATCACTTGAGGCAATTTGAGCCACAGAAGACCTGATACATTTGTTTTATTTATTTAGTTGTACTCTCCAAGAGCTGTAATCAGACTTTAATGTGTGAAGTTCACCTTTAAGCAAGATTCAAGCATCTGGTAATAGTATTGGATTAACTGGAATCCAGAGCAGCTGCTTGGAACATTAGGAAAAAAAGGAAAATCAAAAACCCAGCAGCATGAAAAGTGTACAGGATAGGTAGTTAAGAAGATATAAGTTGAAAAAAATCTACTATGGTCCTTCAAGTAAAGTAATGACATTTTCATTCATTTTATGTATTCACCCAACATAGTTTAGGTTTCAGATGAAAGACATCAACTTGCAGTTGATTTAAAAACACTTTAAAAGCTGGTGATCACTAAGAATAACCGGACTCACCGTGGGACTGGCCGGGACCAGCCACAGATTCCCACGACCCCTCCTGTATACACACACACACACACACACACACACACAAAATCAAAACACGGGCGCATAAGCAGTGAGGAGACAGAGAGGCAGAGCAGCTTTGCACCACTTTTAGTGCGACTGTTATTTACTATAAAAGCTTCAAGCTTTGGTGCTCAGCAGCAGCCGCTGTTACGCTGCTTCTCACAGACAGACAAACGTCTCTGTCTGAGGGTGAAAGTGTGGATTTAACCGCGAATTAAAGTGGTGAAGATACACGGAGGAGTGGGGCAGTAACGCAACTCGAGGTGATTTATTTTGATAATGCCGAGGAGCCAGTTTCTGATTCGGATTTACGTCAAAGACAAGGCAAGTTCCCACTCTGATTTATACTGACTGTGTTAAAATAACCGGGCAATGAACTGCAGTGAATCGAGCTGTGAGTCATAACATAACGTTGAAGATTAATGCGTGAAGACACTTATAAAATCTAACTTAATTGCCAATTTATGATCTTCGTTTGCGTCCTGTTGAATCCCGTTCACTTGCTTCGGGGAAAATTAAATTATGAGTTCAGCTGGAGCAGTGATCGTAGTAATGTGACTCCATTTTCACTACTGCAGTGAAATCGTGAAGGGAAATCACAAGGTCCTGAAAGGGGTCAGTCATTTTTATTCCCATTACGGTGAATGAGTGGTTCAATGAAAGCTGTGGGGTTGAATACAGAGTGTAGAGTCTGCTGTGTGACACTGGAGGAGCTGCAGGAGGGCTTGCATCTCACTAACTCAGCAGTGGATTATTAAAGCAGCTATTTCCTGTTGTGTGCAATGCAGAGTCAACTATTCTCTCTCTCCGACAACTCTGGTGCTCTCTCACTCATGCTGCACGCAATACTTTATCGTTTAATTCTGGTATGTCTGCTCTAACCCTAAACCAACTGTCTTCTTCTCTTTGTTCAGTCTGAAGCCAGAGGATGACAGCAGCCAGTCCAGTCTGCAGCCCCACCTCCTCCCACTCTACTCAGTCACTACCTGTTTGCCTCCCAGCATGCCACAGACACCTGAGGAAAGGCAAAGCCCTCCAGACCAAACTGCACCTGCGCTCTGCTCCAGGTGTGTGGCTCCTGCTGGGTGTAGTGGTGGTTCTGGTGGGGATGAGTGTAGCGGTGGCAGGCTATGTATCTGCAGCACCCAAGCCTGTGGGTCGCCGTGGCAGCACCCACATCGAGAGGATGAAACTGGCCGGGCCTGTGGTCATGGGAGTAGGGCTGTTCATCTTCATCTGCGCGGCTACGCTGCTGTACGAGAACCGGGACCGTGAAGTCCTCAGACGAGAGACATCTGATGACCTTGAGGATCTGAAGGAAGGAAGCGGTTGGGAGGATTCGCAGGAGCAGCCCAGCTTTGGCTGTGAGGAGCAGTGGGAGTGTAAAGATGAGGAGCAGGGGTCCTGGGCCACACCAGCCCACAGACTCCCCCTCTCCAACCAGAAATGGGACCCTCTTGTTTCTCCTTCTTTGCCTCACCTGAACAGACACAACATGAGCAGCAAACCGTCACTGCTGCCTCCTCTGGATGCAGGAGGAGGAGATAAAGAGAAAGTGGACAGAAAGGAAAATAAGAAGGAAGAAAGGTCAACCCTGCTGGCTCGAGTTTTGCACCACCAGGAACCAACTCCTTACCCTCCCTCCCCCTGCCCGTCAATCTCTCACTCCATCTACTCAGACTCCTGCAACTCTAGTGAGATACACTTCAACATACGGACAGACTCTCCTCTGCCACCTCAACACTGAAGCCCTTACTGGTTCAACTTCTCCTGTCTCAATAAATTTGCATGATGAGATACATTTTAAAGTTTCACATGCAGACACACAGGAACACTATGCATTCCTAAATAAACAGATGAAATGTTTGTTAGCATGCTTTAGTGCCTCCAAGTGGTGCAGGCTCTCTGAGTCACTGTCTGTGAAGGGTGTTTTTGTCCTACATCGTTCTCTGACTCACCCACATTTGAAAGATTGCAGCTAAGCCTTAAGATGTCATTTCGCCATCTTTGAACTCACCCGTGCCCAAAATTCCTAAAGCAACTGCTTGTTTGACCATATTTGGATGTGGGGAGGATTGCTGAAAAGTTATTTGGGTGCCATACTGGGAGATGGACACACTCACTCTTGGTTTTCCCTCTCTCTATGTGTCACACACATCCCTGCAGAGACTCAGCATCTACATTTTCTAGCTGGAGAGGTTTGGTTAAGAGGATGTGCTAGATTAGGTCTTAAATGAGTCTTTATCTAATCTCACACATACTGTAATCTACTCTTTATCTGAGGAAATTGTCTTGGTATAAACAAGAGAAGCACATAAGGCCACACTCCTCTCACTCGACACCTACAGCCACGCTATAAATACCAGCTGGTGTTCTGTACACATGCAAGTGTGGACGCGTGTTCTTTTTTCTTTTTTTTTAACTGTAATTCAACTTTTCTTTTTTTTTAAATTCAGCAACAGTTGCTGAGTTTCTCTTTTTTTATGTATGGTGAGGTGAGATCTTAAAGAATTTCAAACAGAAGGTGGATTGAAAGAAAAGAGCAATGACTAAAAAAAAAAACAAAATCTGGTGAGGTTGTTATGAGTTATTCCTGACGCAGCTTAACTGAGAAAAGCAGTACTGCGAGTCGGGTAACTGAAGCATCACTCTCCCACCATTCCGACCTTTCATCTCCTCTCTCTTCATCATCTCATTCCTACGCTTTATTCAAATACTCCATCCTCCATAGCGATATGTGGCTTCTCTAAAACAGCAAAATGGAGAGAATGGGGGAAAACTATGGGCAATTAAACCAAAGTGAGCATGTTTGAACAGTCGGAGGGGTACAGGGGCAGGATTTTAATTATCGCCAGAATTTTCTCCTGCAGCCTCTAATTACACTGGGGATCAGTTTAAAAGTTTTTATAGGTGCTTCAGTACTGCAGAGTATTTCCTCACTGTTTGGGCCCATGCTGGGATCCTGCCATCCAGATGACGACCAAGACGACTGAGTGTACACTAATTTGCAGCCACACATTTCACTAGCTGAAAACAGCACTCACCTCTCCCTCACATGTTTTGTGTAGGTACAAGTATGCTGTTTTAAGATGTATATTTCAGTAGCAGGGGTGAGTTGGGGAGATGTGTCTGAATCTTGACTGAATCTTGCAACAAGCTGCTTCCTTCGCACTTATTGCTCAGAAAAGCAGCTCTCTCCTCACCCTCACACATACACAAGTCATGCTCAATGTGAGATGCTCTGATGTGTTTACATGTTGGAGGACAGATGATGGATTGCAGAGCTGCAACTAACAGATACTTTTATTACCACTAATCATTGATTAGAGCTTGTTTTGTCAACTCTATTTTAGTTTACTTTCATTTATTAGGAACATGTAATAGCTACAACTAATCCAGATTAATACAGTTCAGTCAGTTCTACAATAACGCCTTTCTTTATGAAGATGATAAACTTTTTGTTAAAGTAGTACTGCAATGTACTGCATTATACAGAAGGACGCTGCTGTAATGTCGCCTACCTTCACTTCTGTAAAAAGGGGTTGTCAAAATAAAATAAACCTGAGAATAACTCACTATAATCTGACAATTCCACACACTGTAGTCTCCAAAATGATCATAATGTTGTCATAAAATAATGAAAAATCACATTTTCCCAGAACCCAAAGTGATGTTTTCAGATTGCTTGTTTGGTCCAAATAACAAAACAGTCTATTCCCATATAAGAAAATGAAAAGATACCAATCTTATCATTTGAAAAGCTCAAACCAGCAATTAATTTGGCATTGTTTCTTTTAACAAGATTCAAACAATTATTCAGTGATTTCAGCTCCTGTGACAGTACGCATGTTGCACATAGAGTTTGATTTACCAGGCATTTATTTATCCTAATGACACTAAACTGACCAGTGGGAATTTCAGTATCTGTACACGCATTAAAACATCACCGCAGCATTACAGAATTCAATACAGAAGGAGGTTTCTCATGTGTATGAGTGTGTATGGCAGCGTTGCATAATTCAGCGACACATTTTATTCTGCACTGAGAATATAACTGCATTGAATCCCCTCCTCTGCGTGTGCGTGTTTTGATACATATCTAAGCAGGCAGCTGTAAGCTGCTTAACCCTCCGCTGACTCAGGACACATGCACTTTCTCTGTTACTTAAGCAAGAGAGGAGCTATGATCAACAATTTTTGTTATAAAAAGAAGTGAATGACTGAGGATCAACCAGCTGAAGAAAATGCCACTTTGAGTGTTTTTTTCCCACTAACAGATGTCACCTGTTACAGCAGGAAAAGGGATTTTGTTAAGAAGTCTTCACAGCCAGATAGACAGAGACATGTTTTCTACCACTGCGGAGGAGTTTTAACTTTTGTTCATCTGACAGTTAAGAAGTTTATTAGAAAAAAGGATGAGTTAACAACTTGGTTTACGTGTAACATTCACACTGTGTCCTCCGTGAAAACAGCTAATAAACAAAATGACGTGAAATTCTTCCTGGTTGCAATACACTCAAACATCCCAACACACTTCTCCCACAGGTCATACAGTCCAAGTCAGGTTTGCAAGTTGCAGCTCCCCCCTAAAGCATTAACTGTTTGCTGCCTTTAGCAGATGTGATTAGTTCTGGACACTCACTAGGTGCATTCCTGACTAATCCAATTTCAGCCATGCTTCCAGTCAGCTCAGCTCTCTTCATGGTGCAGTCAATGGAAGACGTGCTCGAAGCTCAAGATGCGCGGACTAATATTTTGTGCTTTTGCTATTATGATACTTGCACTTGCTCAAGGTAAGAGTACCTGGTATACCAGGATGTTCTGTTGTCAAATATTACTGCCACTTTATATCTGCATGTATTACTTTATACCAAATTAACAACATGCTCAATTTCTATAATATCAACAGGACTTTTTTATAATCTCTTATAATAGTCACAGTTTTTGTATATAGAAAAAGATCTGACTAAAGGTAAAACCCTGTCAGTGCTGTATATATAAAAATACACCCAGTTTCGTGTTTATTAGGTACATGTAAATAAGACTATTATAGTCTAATATGTTGGTCCTACAATAAATTATTGATGCAAGGATTACACTGACTATACTGATTGATTGATTCAATATTGATTAAATGCTAACATTTTTAAATAAGTCAAACTTTTTTGAGAGTTGTAGTGTTCTTTTTTTTTTTTTACCAAATCTGATTTAAAAAAATGTTGATTCAACTTTGTAATTTTTGAGATGTAGTAACTTGCTCAACTTACTCTCACTGATATCAGTAGGGCCACAAAATATATATGACATACAATATAATGCAACATTTTGCAACAGAACTACTATACTACTGTAAATCCCCCAAAACAAAGACCATTATAAGCTTGATTAAAGTAGGATTTATTATAGGGCTTTTGTACTACACTGCGTTACACTGGAAGTAGAGCACAGGTTCAGGCCACAGTTAGCCAGGTTAAAATAACAAACAGTACAGGTCAAAAACACAGCACAGGAAGTCTGTTATTCCATCAGATTAAACCCCACCACCATTCTTATTTTTTCTGCTTGTCCACCTGACTAGCACTAGCTAACAAGATGAGAGGGGATAAGGATTGAGAGTCTCACTGAAACTCATCTTATGGCCTTAATGAAGAGATTAGTCCTTTTCTCCCCACCTGCCTATCGCAGGACAGAAGTCAGCCATTTGGCAACTGAATGTGCTCTGACAGTTAACTAAAAACCTTTATGTCAGACAGGGAGAGAGTGACATCTAAAGAAATGTGGATGTTATATGTTGTTGTTCAAATTTTTTTATAGTTATTTGAATATGAAATAGTTGAACTGAACTTGTTGCCTGTTTCACACTTCCAAGAAGCTTCTTTGCATTTCAAGAGCTACTGTGGGACACCAGCTACCAGTAATCTACTCCTGCACTATGTTCTGCTGCAAACACTTCCTATTAATTCCAGTATCTGTGTGGTTAATAAAAACATGCTGCTTCCCTAAGAGCTGGAGCGTGTCTGAATAGCACAAGTCATCCACCCAGAGAAACAAATTCCAGGCTGCTGCAGAATAAACAAAATATTTCTGAGATGTTCAAGCACTTGACAGAATGTGGCTCATCAGTTTGGCTTGATGTCCTGTAACAATTAACACGCTCAACACCCCCTGAATAATAAATGTGTCCAGTAAGCTATTACATAAATGTCTCAGTATCAGAATAATCCAAAGCATTCTTGCAGTCTTTACTGGGACTCCCTTTCAAAAGATGTTTCTAGCTGCACTGGAAGTTATTTGGATATATAACGTAAATAATAATAATGTAAATAAATGTATATGTATATTATTTGCATCAGTTACTGTCATGTGAGACAGTTTTCAATATAATGGTCTCATGTATTAAACTGTATTGTTTCTGTGATGTTCTTTAGGCTCCGGACAGGAGAAGCAGCAGGTAGAGCTGCTGACGGAGTCCATGGGATTTGAGGAAGAAGAAAAGTTGCTGCAGTGTTTTCGGTGTGACCTGGGCTTCTGGGATGCTTGCTACACCACTGAAACCAACTGCAGCCATGGGGAACGGTGCTACACAGGCCGAGGGAGGGCAGGTGTGTGGGATAAGACTGTATCTTTAGTCTTTAGTATGTTTACTAATTCACATCTATGCATTAAAATGGTGCAAAGTTTGCAAGCCTGAACTAAAACATTATTTACTTTGAGATGTTACACTGACTTCTATAATCTTGTTTCTTTAGCTGATGTTCTGGACATTAAGACTTTGGGTTGTGTGAAGGCAGAAGAGTGCGAGGTGGAGACTACGGTGGAGCTCTTCTCTAACAAAACTATATTTGTCTTGACCAGACACTGCTGCGAAACACCATTCTGCAACACGGCACACAAACATCCAGTCTACACTCTTCTGTACCTCACTGTAGCTTTCCTTATTACCTGGCCACCTCACTGAAGCCTCAAGGAGATCACAATAAACCACCTGTATTTATTTATTGATGTCAAAAAACTCTGTGTGAAGTGATGCTGAAAGGACTTCAACTATATGGAAGAAAATGATTTCTGTACTGTGTGATAGACTGCTGAATTAGAAAACACTACTTAGATAATTATCACATAAATCATATTAATTTAGATCAAATCTGTTTTTTAAAATGTAACTTAACAAAACATGAGAAAACATTCAGCTGGGTAATTTGTTTTGCTACAACAACAAACCTTTGTAACACATGCAGGATATAAAATGTTTAAATGTTACTGTAATAACATTTGAGTCATGTGACCTCACTTAAAGCCAACCATCTACCATAACTGACCGACAACACTGAGGTATGAAGAACAAACCGCTGAGCTGCAGCGGCACAACATTTCACCTGCGGTTCAGCACCTCTCCAGCAGAGGGCAGGAGCTCCTCTTTCATGAAGTGATGCAGATCCAAATCTTTGTCCTCCAGGTCCAGGCTCAAAAACTTCTCCATCACAGACCTGCACCTATTAGTGACACACACATACATGTCTGTCTGTTTCATACCACCACTTACTAAGTGTGTTTTTTTTATTGTCTTCCTGTGCAATTAAAATGTAACAAACCTGTTTGCCTGCTCATCCGATGATGCTTTGTCAATGCGTTTGATGGGCCTTCCAGTCCTGTACAGTTCAGACACCTGACCAAACACACACCCACAAACAGTCAGTCTATGTGAGTGTGCTTCTGTGTATCACTGTGTGTGTGTTTACCTCCACTCCTCTCTGAACAAGGCTAGTTGGCAGGCCTGCCAGTGAGGCGATGTTGGCAGCATAGCTGGACTGACAGATCCCTTCCTTCAGTTGGTACAGAAACACTAACTCATCCCCATCCACTGCTGTCTCTAGAGTCTAACACACACATACACAACCACATACACACAAAATGACACACTTAGAAAATAAACTTCTAATAAGGTAAAACAAATCTGAAGTCGAGCCTCATTGGCTAACTGGTCATTTGGAAGTCTCTGCTGTCAACATTAGTCAGCAGAATTTCAGTTTGTAATCATGAAACTTCCTATATTTAGTAATTTTAAGTATCTTCCAGTACCAGAAGAGACAGCAGGGTGGAAGAGGGAAGCAGACCCAGCTGCAGCAAACTGTGGAAATTAGTAGCCAACAGGACGTGAGGAACATCTGGCGGAGATTTTCTCAGCCAATGAGAGACTGATGCAGCCAACAAGGACAGTCCGTCCACCTGTAGGGGGACATTATTACAGCTGGCTGTGTTCCTGTTAAACAATGAAGTGACTTAACTCTTCAGTCTTAACTCAGAATAAGCTCTTTACGCCTAACATTCAGTTGCTGCTATGAATAAACCGATTAACAGGACACTACACCTCATTGTGGATGAAAATGTCTCTCATTCATTTTAACGAAGCAACAGTGTGTTAGAAAAACAAATGTCAACTTGTTTTTTAGAGTTATTTTTTATGCTTGTGCACTTTTGGTTTTATATTTAGCACTGTGTCACACTAACCTGTGGCAGAAATTACTGTAAATACTCAGATATAACACCAAAAAGTGATAATTCTCTGTTAAACCCTAATATTTTGTGCATAAGCCCAAAAGTAATGACTATATGACAAAGTTAATTTTGTTCATTGGAATCTTATTGGGTGTGGAGTTTTTTGCACTTGAACATGCATCTTTCTTCACAAAAGAGCTGAGCAGACACATTTCTCAAGTGTGTGCTAACTTAGTGTGAAATTAAAAACAGCTATTGCAATGGTAGCTATTGCACACCTCTATTTTTCCTCTTTAGACACATACAATTGTTTGGGACTTTTTCCATTCCTTCTTCGGAGTAACTTGTCTGACAGTGATGGACAAAGTACATAGAGAAACAGTAGAGAACAGTGTGAACTTATCCAAGTAGTTAGCAGTAAAATGCTCCACCAAGATTAACCACCAAGTTCATGTATTTGTCAACAACTCTGACTCTTCCTAGACACCCATAAGTAGATGCAGGTGTATAACAGATAATAAAAAACATATTTCTATTACTATTTCTACTATCTCTTCATAAGTTATAATTGTTCATCAATATTATACATTAACAAACATGTATACTCTTCAAAGCAGCATCCAACTATATTATATTGTGTTGTATTGTGTATTGTGCTGTAAATGCTAAATAGGGAAACTAAAGACAAAGTGTTACCACTTCTGTTGACTGTAGATGGAGCACACCAACCCTTGTTTATTTGTAAGTCTAAACAGCTGTTGAAGTTTTCTTGCTCATAGGTGGCACATGTTGGGCTGAACCGAAGGTCTGTTTGTGCTACAGTTCTAAATTTAGATAAGATTGGCTGAAACTGGTTTCAGGTGCTTGACATTAATGGCACTGTGTGTCCTTGTTATGTGTATACATATGTATTCAATTCACAAAGTGCTGGAAGATTTTGTTCTTACTGTGTTGGTTCCTTTTCCAAATTCATCGATGAGAACTAATGAGTTGCCAGTACTGCTGTTGAGAGCCTGGGCCATCTGGAGAATAAAGACACATACAGTTACAGCAACTTAGATATTGTTGAATTGTGTGCGTGTTTGTGTGTGAGATGGTTGTGGGCAGTAGCTTTAAAAAAATGTCTTGGCAGGTGGAGAGTGGGAGTGGAGCTGGAGGACAGTAGTATTGGAAGTTTGTCTTTTATTTCCATACCACACACATGCTGTACACAGAGGCACTTGTGTAGGTACCTGGTTCAGGTCTATCATGAAGGTGCTGAGGCCCACAGACACAGACTCTCTGCTCTGCATGCGGGTGAAAATCCCATCTACCAGACCGATGTCTGCCTCCTTTGCTGGTACGTCTGAGCCAATCAGAGCCATGAACACAATCAGACCCACCTGCAAAAATCAAATTATAAAGAAAAATAAGTTACAAGTGCTGTAGTGTGAAGTTAACCAAATGGGACAAAGATCAGTTCTTTCAGGCTGGAAGATAAAGTTCCCCTCACAGGAAAGTAAAAATGCAGCATGGAGCATGTAACTGGTACCCTTAGAGCAACTACTGGTTTTAAAAATTCAGATGTTGAAGGCAGGTTTTATGTAGGTCATTTGCATTTATATGCATCTTTTTTTAATGAGTATTGCCTCACACTTCTGTCTAGCTAGCTCCACTCTGCCTGGGCGTAGCTTATTACTGGTTGTTTCAAGGGAAAAAAATGCTTGGACCCCAATCAATGACTAGCCATTATGTTCTGACTGTTCTACCTGTTTGAGGTAAATGCTCTTGCCAGACGAGTTGGGCCCAGTGATGATCTTGACTCTGCTCTGTGACTCTGAACTCTGGAAGGAGTTGGCCACAAACACAGGAGAGCAGAGCTCCAACAGTGGGTGTCTAGAAAGTGATTAAGTACAGAAATGTACAATATTGTTTGGCAATAAATGTTTCCAATTCAGGTGAGAGCCTACTGTACCTTCCCTGGGTGACTGATATCTTTCTATGGCTTGATAGCTTGGGTGAGGTGTAGCCATACTCCTGTGAGGCACTGCTCATAGCCATGAGACAGTCCAGCTTAGCTATGAGATCCAGGACCTACACATAACACAACACACTGAATGTCTTGAATAAAGCAGTTCTCCTTATAAGCAGACAGGCGCTCTAACATACACAGTGCAACCACAATTTGGTAAAATACAAACATTTGGAACATACTGACCAGACTGACAATAAAGAAACAGATTATGTTACAGCAATAGTTCAAGATTTTTCTTTGGTGTTTTGAAATGTTTTCATATTGTGGAAAACCCACTGTCAGAGTGGCTGAATAGTTATAAGTCAAAAGGTGAAGTATAATTTTAAGAAAGCTTAACATATTGGAAAACCTGCAAATCTGTATTTGAATAGAGCTCAGTGTTTCTCTTACATTAATTTAATCACAAAGTTGCTATTGGTGTAATAGCTAGATCATTCTAACCACGGCTTCAACTCTATAAACAATACAATCCATCATCTTAAGGTAGTGCTCAGTCTGTCTTCACAAATAACAAAAAATGAAATCACAGCATGCAATAGCAGCACATGCATCATGAGACAAATATCACAGCACTTGAAGAACTTGTAATAGGATCAGGACCTGTTTCATAATCAAAATGAACAACACATTCCAACTAACAGAAACACTATTAATCATGACAAAATCCACCTACACAGATTAACAGCGTTGCTTTAATGCCAACAGTCATTCTATCAGAGTGGGAGTCATGTTTTAAAAACTGGAAATGCACAATCACACACACCAACCTTGTAGAGCGAGGTGCTCCTCTTGAGGATTGTGTCTTGCAACTGTGTCATTACTGCCGTCTCCATGTCTGAATGGAAATAGTACATATGAAAAGCATCCTGGGACGTATACAGTGATTGTACAACAATTGAACAAATGTTAGATGCACAGCTCTCATATGAGTGTTGTCTGTTAAAAAAACCTCTAATATCACAGTGCAAGTCTCCCAGGAGGTCATCTAGCTCCTTGGTTCTCTGGCTGCGGTAATGCAAACGATCCTCTGACAGAAACTAGCCCATACACATGGGTATTAACACATGGATAATGCAGGTGGTGGGCAATTTTGTCATTTTAAAAAATAATAAAGAAAATAAACACACCATAAAATCAAGTCCCTCTATCTCAAAATCCTCTTTCTCCACCATACTAGGCAGGCGAGGGACAGAGAGTAGGAATCCAATCTGCGAGGAGAATTAAAATGAGAACGGACATAGAGTGCAGTGATACAACAATTTTCCCTATAGCTGATGTATGAATCCCACCAATAATGCAATACATGTGGGCACAAGAGAGCTGTGCAAATAAAAGTGTAATTTTCTGAAATATATCAACTAATTGTTATGCAGACATAAAGCTCATACCAGAGGGATGTAGATGACACAGCAGGAGGGGATACGAGTGTCCAGGTGTTCCAGCTCTCTTCTTGCAACATCTGTCAGGAAGTCCGACAACCCCATCATCCTCCTCTTCTCTGACAAAGGGGAACATAACAAAAGATTTAGATTCAACCAAGGTGACACAGATCCACTACTTAAATGGACTTACTGCACTTACTCTCATCTATTGCAGGGTCCACATTTGATTTGATGGCGAAGCGGTTCTCTGCTAGGCTTGTTTCAAAATCCACCTGCATGTCCCAAATCACAGATAGACTCATACTCACTAACTCAATAAAGCTGCTGTGTACTTCTATACATTGAAATACGTCAACTTAGTCAAGTTTCTAAAACAGTGTAAGCATGAACATGCATATTTCTTTATGTGTGGGTGGTGGGTTTCATTGGGGGATTCTGTGTGAGAGGAAAAACTCACAATTCGGTTCATGAGCGAGGCAATATAGTGCAGGTCATCAGAAAACCCGTCACTAATGTCATGAAAGAGCTGAATGGATTGAGGCAGATGTCGCACTGTGTCCCTGATACACACTGCACTGTGCACCATCTGACAAAAACACACACCCAGAACTTTATGTGCACACTTAAAAAAGCCTGAATTGTGGAGATACTGTGCATGTTTAAACTGTAGTTTAAACCTTATAGAGGTTCTTCCAGTCAGTCACTTTAGTGTGAGAAAGAGTCATCCTGCGCAGAATAGTCTATCATGCACACACAAACACAGATTGGATTTAAGTGAATAACATTATGTTCAGGGGGTGACACAGCAGGTCAGATGGTAAATCATCACAGATGTGAAGAAAAATGAGGCCATTTTTTTTAGTTTTTACTGGGATGTTTGTGATGTTGCGTAGCGAGGACTGCAGGGTGCTCAGGATGTCTGAGTTGCGAGGTGAACTGAAGAAACGTATTACTTCCTGTCTCCTGTTTAGCACAGTCAGATCCTGTGTTGGCCGCAGAAACCACTGACTGAAAGAAGACATTACTTACACTTAAGCTTAACCAGTATATTTTGTTTGTATTTATCAACATAATGACGTATAAAGAAAAAATGGCAGATTTACAAAAATTACTGCATGGAAATAAAATCACCATAATATCACTGGTTAAAGGACCAAAAACAGAAGTTAGTTTGTGTTAGAGAAGCTGGTGCTTTTACTGTCAATTATCAGCATACAAACCTTGAAATTCCTGAAACAAACATAAATCCTGTGCCTGAATTGCAAAACAGTGCTGCAGCTTTTGCAGTGTTTGCTTCTAACGCTTTTAATGTTCCAACTGCACACATTTGGAAGAACTGTTATACAACATGGCAGTAAAGATATTAGTGGTAATCAAGTGGATATTAAGGGTCTTCTGATAGAAATGACCTTTCCTAATATAAAATCCTTAATTTCAATTTTATCAAATAGAGCCTAGTTCATTATTTTTGTTTGTTTGTTTGGACTCTAGCAAGAGGTGTTTCTCACCGTAACAGTTTGGAGCCAAACTTGCACCTGCAGCGATTTAGTATACCTGCAATCAAGACAAATAGCTAGTTTAAAGAGTATTATATTAGGTAGAAATGAGAGTATTTCTGCTTTTCACATTTTAAGTTGCATACCATAAAGACTGAGTCCTTCCTTTTCACCAGAATGCAGCTTATACACTGATGGGTGAAGCTCTGATTTGAATATTTGCAGTACACTGAAACAAATACAAACTTTTTGGTGGTCACTCATACCAGTGTAATTTAATAAACCTGATCTAAATAAAGTACTTTATCCAGTCTTATGCACTACATGGTGTGCATATGAAAAAGGCACCAAACCACAGAATTAGCTGAAATGGCAAAATGACATACGATTTTAAAAGGTAACAACAAAATTAAAATCTGCTGGTACCTGTACCATGTAATTAACAGCAGCCTCACTACTCATTTTAGTTGTAAAATTAACAGTTAATGGTAGTTATAGAGAATTCATGTTAGGTTTAAGGAAGATTTAGCAAAGATCTGAATTATGTACACATGAAACACACAATGTGTGGTCTTACCTGTATGTGTCTTGGTCAATGTAGACCACACCTTTCCTATATTAGGGTCAAGCACAGTGAACATTTGAGTTCTAAGTAAGATTTTTTATTCATGAGAATTTTTGCTTGTCACTGAAGGGAATTTGGTTTACTTACATATAGATAATAGAATATTAAAATAAAAAATCCACAATTGATGCCTCTACCACCTGTGTAGCTAAATACTAAGCAGTAAAATTACTCTTCATTGAAGAAAACTCTTTCAGTTTCTTCATTAGGGAAAATGTGTAATCACACTGTGTGTTTGTGTGTGCATTGCAAAATTTCTGTGTGTCTTACAGTGTGTAGGCATGGAACTGTAAGATAGGAACTCCAACACTGCTGTCTTCCAACTCCACTCCCACTCTCCTCCTGTCCAGACATTTTAGCAGAGCACCCACTGCCCTCAGCTGCCCACCAGATATATATGCAACATACACACACAGACAAAAAAAGAACAGAAACACACAACACAAGCAAATGATGAACAGTTTGCCATCAGTTTCTGCAGAATGATGACTGATGGGCAGTTGTATATGTAGACAGCTGGCTCACCATCAGGGGTGAGTCAAAGGTGATACATGAGGAGAGGTAGGACATTTTATCTCTGTCTGAAATGGAGTCAGGGAGGAAAGGCAGATGGGAAGAGAGTAGCCTGTGCTTACCAACTTCCAGACCTGCAACATCCAAAACTTACTCAAAATTATCTTTTTGAAAATCATGCAAATTTCAGACACCACCAGACAAAAAAAGTGTCATGATATATGGTTCTGTTTACCAAAGTCTACATATGGATAAGTCACCACCTCTGGTTTGTAGTCTGGGTTTGAACCTGGGGTACAACAGAAGTATGTTATAAGTCTGGTACTACAGTGTGCTCTGAATAAGCCTAATAAAGCAGTGTAAATAGATACATTAAATATATATTAAATATATATAATATAATACAGTATAATATTTATATTATTATTATTATACAATCACACCCACCCCTCAGTGTCAAGTATCTTTAATTTAATTCATTCCCCTAACCCATAAACTATTTGTCTTACCCCCTGTCAAAACAAAACCTTCCCAATTTTCCCTTTCTCGACATAACTTTAGTCCTTCAGTTACAAAGTACTTTTGTCTCACCAAGTTCTTGCAGGAAGTGGGCCATACATCGTTCCTGCTTTGCACTTGTAATGATGACATGAGGATTAACCTCTTGGATTACTAAAAAGAGAAATAAGAAAGGCTGAGGTATTTAGAGGTATTGAAAATACATGAAATCCTTAAATCTCTTCCTGTTGACGTGCACCATTTACCTCTGGCCAGCAGATGGAGCTCGTGGTTGTCAGGAGTATCTACCATATAGTTTAAAGAGGAGTCCTTACTGTCATAGAAGCAGAGGCCCATCTGTCCATGCTGGACCAAAACACTCAGTAAAACCTGTGAATAAATTGTTAACACAGGAATGTGCATCTGACTGCTGCAACTGTTTACTACTCCACAGGTGAGTGTCAAGTCTCAGCTTACTTCAGGTGAGTCTTCATCCTCTTCTTCACCTTCATACGTGCCTAGGGGACGAGAAGCCGTCCGTCCTTCTCCTCTTAGACTTTCCAGACTTGCTGCCATGAGTTGATTTCTTCGAAGGACCAGTCAAATCTAGGTAATTTAATGCTCTACATTAGTTATTTGACGATACAATATTTATAACTTTTTTGGCAACCTGGGGTAATGGAAACACTGTGGTCAAGTAAATGAGGCGCACCAGTTACACGGCAACATTTATCAGGTGCGGTGTTTCTGTCTAGTATTCATTTTATTTCATATTTATTTCTAGGACACCTGGGGGAAGTAATGAACTGATTAATGACCAGCTGTGGAACTTTGCTATGGTTCCTAGCTAAGTTAGTTGCTAATGATAGCTAATGTATTCTGCTGGTACTCTGTAGGTGGTGTACAGGTAGGTAGTTTAGCTGGAAAGAGATGTTAAAAACGACACCAGTGTTCTTTGTCTCAGGCAGCAAGAGTGAATAAAAAAAGTAACTGTGCTAAAGTGGTGAGGAGCTACCGTACACAATTAAATTCACTATACAGCTTTACACAGCCGAGGGAAGCTGCTGATTCAGGGCTACTCTGATGTTGTTTCATCAGGAGTGGCCCATTCATATTGTTATGTGATAAACTGCTTTTAAAAAATATAGATTGTAAAGGCAAAGTTAGCTAAGTGAACCAATGTAACATTACGTTAGCTCCGTTTGGCTAAACAACACTGTTATTTGCTGTCTCCATTTAATAAACATATAGGCTACTTACCCGGTGGCTCGGACTTTTTATAGTAAAGCCAACTTGACTTATGTATGCTTGGTAAAGTTCGTCTTATAACAGAAAGGAGGGAGACAAAATATAACTTTAGCATGTAGCATGCTTTAGCTCAGCAGTATCTCACCTTCAGATGCGCAATTTGGCGCGCGCAGTTTCCGTGACAACGCGTGGTTGTTGCCATGACAACAGAGCAACTAACAATTAGACTAAATGTTGATTTATATTAGTAAAATATTTTCTTTGACTAAAGTAAGAAAAACATTGTTATCAATAAAATATAACCTTCTGAGTTTAGTTTAATGTATATTTAAAATATATTCACTTTAAATATGTATTAAGTATTAACAATACCAGAATATAGAAAATATACTACTTCATTAGTCTAAATGTAAAATCTTCAGTGTGGTAGTATAATGTTTTTTATGCACTTTGTAAATACAGTGTAAAAATCTAACCTACAGAGCTTTGTTTAGCATTTCTAATTCAGGTCTTTCAATTCAGATTTTTTACTCAGTACTCAGTTTCCATTGCTGATAATCACAGAGTGTACACCTACTTTTCACCTTCTGCAGACTGGCTGTGTGGAAAAAACACAATAAATACTGTAAATAAAATTTAAAAGGAGTTGTAGCATCTGAGCTTGTTGCTGAAAATCTCTGAAAAGTAATTTTACTTATAATCTAACCACACAGATGCTCATTTAAATATACAACTGATTTTTTGCAGTTTAATAGTGAGCAATGTGAAATTTAATTCATTCAGAGTTTGGTTTGCAAGTTGTTGATGAGCAAACTGACTTTAATGAAATTATATCTTAGACTGATTGTAACTGATCATTCCTCAAACCAGTGAGAACAGACTGATTTCAAATATGTTTTGGTATTTTCTGTGTTAGTGTCAGTAAAGTATTAAGTAGTAAGTAGTAAGCCTTAGCAGATGTAAGTTTGTTAATTGTATTGTGAAACTCAGGATTGTTGTAATAATCATTATTCATAATAATCATTTCTACTTTCTTCTGGCCTTCCTCCTTTTCTAAGGAAGTATTGACGCCATCATTACTGACACAACATTACTGAAATGTCTTTGTTGTTCTTTCTCCTAATAGACACAAAAGCATGGAAACTGCAATATTGACAACACATGTTATACACAAAGAAAGAAATGTTCAAAGTTAAATATACACACCATAATTATGAGAAACAGCACCTCAAAATGTCCTCCCTTTTAACATGTCAAAATATGATACTATAATAACAATAACAACAATAATTTTTTTATTTATAAGCTTTTCAAAACAGTTATAAAGTGCTTTACATTGTTTACATTAGCAGAGGTCTATTAGAATTAGGCACAAATAAACACTCCAGATATAAAAAAAATATATAATAAAATATAACAACAAAACAAAACAGTAAAACCAGTACTAATACAAAAACAACTTAAAAGATAAGTTAAAGATAAGTTATATGACATTGTAAAAAATAGGATTAATAATATAAATACACCTTTCAGGCAATAAAGTCACATGTAATTACATAATCTCTGCTTTAAAATTAAATGCATTGTGTGCTCTTGGTACACTGTGCAATGACTGACAAAAGCATTTATACTGAGTGATTGTATGTGTGTTCATTAATGACTAGAAAGCAGATAGTCCTGGAGAAGAGTGGGCAGAGGCAGTTTGTCAGTTTGATTCTGCCTCCGCTTCCCTAAAAACTGGCAAATTGACAGTCCACATAAAGCCATCAGGGCAGGGGGATCACCTGAGAACGACGGAGAACAAAAACCTGTTAGCTTTATCATACATGTTTCATAATACAATTTGACCCCAATTCTTGCTGTCATTAATTTAATCAATTCGTATCTATTAAATGACTAGATACTCACGCGTGGTACCGTTCAGGTAGCGTAGCCGTATGCTCGCTCCCCCTCTCACACTACTCACTACTGGGAACAGCTCCACCCCACAAGGGAGGTCTTTAAAGGCCACACCAAGAAAGCTGCCATCAACAACGAATCCCAGAGTCCCTGCATCTGCATCCAGAACCAGCAGGATGCACTCGGGAATGGGGAGAGGTGTCTCTGCCACCTTTGCGTCGGACACGATGTGTGTTGTAGACAGTGGGATAGGTTCGTTGGCAGCCTCAGAGGGACACCTCCTCCTCTTTCCTGGGTAAAGTCCCAGACTCTGTCCACCATGCCACAGCTGATTGGTTTTGAGTTCCCAGCCCCAGGACTGCAAGTCTATGCCCACCAGCACATTGTACCCTGAGGCCTGTAGAGGACAGTCCTGCCTGGAAACACCCATGACAGCATGACTCCCCCTGTGCTTGGGGTTCCACAGCACCTCCCACACATGAAGCCCACTCTTCACCCCCATCTCTGCTCTCACCCCATCGCTGCTGAGCTCAACGGGAGAACGCGTCGCTTCCTGTTTGCAGGCTGAGAGCAGAAAGTGAGGAGAACAGTGCACAGAACTCCAGTGTGACTGACTGTCCGGAGAAACCGGAGAGGAGTTCAGGGTGACTGTGAGGCGAGAGGAGGTGGGAACAGCCAGTAAAGGGAACAATGATGAAGAGGAGGGAGTGCTGTCAGCTGCCCTGCTGTACAGCCAAGCTGACAGTGAGAGACCCATTGGTACAAACAGTCTATACTGCTGAATACACAGGCAGGGTCAGTGCTAAGTGTTGTCATGGACAAACTGTGGAGAAGAGTGAAAACATTATGACTAATTCTGGTACATGAAAGCGTGGCTTTGTATTTAATTTAATTTATATAATTCAGCTCCACGCAGTTTATTTTACAGATTGTTTGTAGTGAAAGTACCTCATAAAATATAACTACTGTTTGTTTTGTAGGAGCTAAATCAACAATATGTAGATCACAAGTTGGGCATTACAGTTTGACATTTTATTTTAAGATTTACAACTGCAGATTAATCTTTGTTTATACATTATTAGAGTAAAGTACATGCAAGGCAGCGTAGGTAAAGAAGAATACGATTGGGTCAGTTGTGTAGTAAAATAGGGTAGTACAGAGCAGATTAAGTGGAGTAGAAAAGCAGGGCAGAGTGCAGAAGGATAGATTAAGGATAATAGACTATTTAATAGAATAAAACAATAGTTAGTAAGCAGAGAACAATGTATAATAAGTTAAGAGTGAGTTGAATAGAATAGACTAGTGTGACTAGAATAAGGCAAGATGGAGTAAATAACAATGGTAGTGCAAAGAAGAATCATGGTAAAATAAAGCGGAGCTGTGAAATAAAAGTAGAAGAAAATGTCTCAGCTACTCACATTCATTTTAGTGGACATCGCAAATTTTTAAAGATTGAAATCTAAATAAAGATCTTTAAAGAAAGAGTGATTTGATGTATTTTTGTTAAACAATGAATTGCATCTGCTTACTGTAACATGTGAATCCAGAACCTGATTTAGCTTATCCATTTGTACCACTGACATCCATTGTTGTTTAAAAACTATCCATCAGTGAGCCCCATCGCTGCACTAAGTGACACGTTTCTATCAAAAGAGTTCTAAAGGCTGTTATAATTTTTTACTTCACTCTTATGGAAATCCATTTCATAGACTGACACTGACATGATGGTCGTTCTTAGCTGTTGGAGAAAAACAATGAAAGTCTATGGCACAGATGAATAAACTAATTCACTGTTGGCTTATGGGATTTGATAACCGTAACAAAAATACAGAGTATTTTAACCTTTAAACTAAACAAGTAATTGAGAAAATCATCTGCAGAATATACAACAATAGAAATCATTTTGAATATTCAGGTCAGGTGTGAAGTGAAACCAACCTGGAGGATAGGTTTGTTATCTCCAGCCAACTTTACTCAGCCTGAAGAAGCTACTTGGATGAGTAGTGAAACATTTCAACCTAACAGGAAAGAAGTCCATTTTCCATGACTCAACTTCCTGATAACTTCACCTGGATTGACTTCAATCCAGCAACAAATAGAAATAATATTTAGTTGTAACTGTAACAGAATAAGGTAAGGTGGAGTAGAATTGGTTGAAATGGTAGAATAGTAAATGTTAGTTACTGTAGTTTGCACCAATGGGTAACGTAGAGTACAGTAGATTAAGACAAAAACAGAAAGTTACAACATATAAAGTGGAGTCAAAACAGTCCGAAAATAATATATAAACACTATACACACACACTATATATAGTATTTCTAAGTCTTTACGTCTTACCAGTGGTTTTATTGAGTTCTTTGCTCTGGTCGTTGCACGCAGACTGTTTCCACACATTATGTGTCAGTGTCCGTGTGTGTGTTTATAAAACGACCTTATCAGGCGTGTTTAGTATTTTATCGCTGCTCCGTAAAGTAAACTGCTCCGGTGTTTTGATGATGGTGTTTTTGGGACGACCTCCGAGACGGGAACAGTACAATCCATCACTTCAGACTGACGCCATCAAGAGCTCTACAGACAAGGACAATCAGGTCCAGTGACGTGTTTACAAACCGATGCACACTAAAAACAAAACAGCCTGAAATTGATTTGAGCTATAGGCTGTAATCTACGTTTCACAGTTATCATCAATTTAATTATACTTACAGATTATATCCCCCAATGTTTTTGTTTGTTATCGCGTCCTGTAATGAATATACACATAAATGGCGAAACATAAGAAAAGGATTAAACTTGGGCTTTTAATCAATAAGAAGAGAAAAATGAAATAAAATCCAAAGCGGCTCATTTTTTCACAAATGCGCATGCGTATATTAGATTGGGTTTTAACCCTGAGCACTGTCTCACAGTCAAAATTGACGAATTGGTCCAAACTTTTGGGGGAGAATTAGAGAGAGCCAGAGATGACAAAAGTAAGCTTAGTAAGTCAGTACTCATGTAAATGTACGTTCCTAAAACATAGTCAACTTCATGCCTTACTCAAGTTAAAATACTAAGTACATGATCTAAAGTACAAGGTACAAATTCTCCACTAAGTCAACAATATGTTTGAACAGTATTGCATTTAATGCTGTTGATACCATAATATTGCAAGTCTGGTCCAGATTTGTTGTCGTCATAGGTGAAAAGTATGGCAAAGAAAATGTCTTGAATTTAAAGATTATAGATAAAGTTAAAGATCTCTGTTACCTAGAGATTTAAAGTAAAACAAAAATGGCATAACTGGTAAAAGTGGAGCTGATTTCAATATGCAGGTTGCCAGGTGGTTATTCAATGACAATACATCATGTGTGGAAGTGATTTTTGTCATTACTGATCAATATGTTAATTGTTTTCTCAATTGATTGTCAAAATGTCAAAATATATAGCCTAATATTTGTATCAAGAAAATTGATTGAGTTAGTTAACATTTAATTTTCCTTGATCAACTCAATGGTGTTTGTTCTGTAAAACAAAAAGTAAAGGTCAATGGGACATCTCCAGATGTCTTGTTTTGTCAGAACAGTTGTTCAACAAAGATATTAAATTCAGTTGACTTTACAGTCGGAACGAAAACATCCTCTGTCAACAGAGGAGGGATCCCTTTTTCAGGACCAACAGATGTGCAATATGTCATGGACAGAGCAACAAATCAGATTTACATTATGGACAGTCTGACAGTTTTACAGATGGGTTGTTGGTTGTTGAGGATATAGCCAGGCAAAGCTAATTCTTTCCTGTAAGGCAGTACTTAGGACAAAAATGCCCACTCACTCTTGTGAGGAGAGCAGTGTTAAAAGTGGGTCATGGCTTATAATACATTTATGGTCCTGTCCTGTTTTATGTTGTAGATTTTCTTCTGAGATCATTTGCTCTAGGTTTGTAGAGTAAACACACAGAAATTACTCCAGGGTCTTCTTCTGACTTCAGGTGTTTGCTCTGTATTTAAAACATAGGACACATTGGTTATTGATGAGGACATCACATTACAGATGTTTCACACATCTAATGGTACAAAATTGTAATCTAGCTGACTTTCTAGCCATTTAAAATAGAGAACCAGGTCAACATGCTTATGTGAACCCTCTATTTCTGACTTTCAGAACCTCTTGTTGCATAACCTCTCATTGACCACATGGTGGCAGCAACACTTCTGACTGGAGCAGAGGGGCAGAAGTACACAAAGTCAATACTCAAGTAAAAGTATTTGCCTAAAAAGTACCACTTTCATTTTTTTTAACTTAAGTTAAAGTACTATGAACATACGCTAAACTGCACAAAAGTACTTCACTAAGAAATGCATTTCTCTGGACATCAGTCCTGAGTTACTGATACAAATTATTATTGAATTTGATGCAGTTGAAAACACAAATGTGCAAGTCCAGTTTGGGTTTGTTACATATCTGCCTCATAAATAAACAAATAAAAAAAATTGATTTGCTGAATGCAGTTTTACTTAAAATCTGAAAAGTGAAGACATTCATTTGTGGATAATACTGCAGAAGGACTGTTCTCCATCTCTTGCTCTGCTCATAAAAGAAATACAATAGAAAATAAATTGTCACTCTTTTTAATGAATATTTGCTCTTGAACAGACTTAAAATGACATTTTGACAGTTTAACTCATCACAAGTTTATCAATCAACAAACAATTTATTACTTCATAAAGTCTGAAGGTGAACATGTTAGATCACGGTAATAGACAAAAAAGGAAAAGAATAACTGATCTAAAGGTAGACTTGAGTACACAGACTTTTCCAGTGGATTGTGATTAAGACACTATTTTCTTGTAGGACAGATTGACTGAGACAGATAAAAGTTTCTCCAGATGTTTAGATGACAAATTGATGGAACGATTATTTTTGAATGGAAATCTACCTCAGCTGTTGGCACAGATATACACGCTGCATTTGGAAAAAAACAAAACATAGACACTGAAGTTTCTCGTTTAGAAACAGGTCAATCTATTTACAAAGCAGCTTAGATGCTACCATAGCCTTCAGACGTTGTCTACAATTAAACCAACAAAAACACTGATTGTGTAATAAGTACTGTAAATAATAAATAAATAGTCAATCACTCTTTCTTTTCTTTAGTTTAGTCAAACCAACCAAAGCCAAAGGAAGAATACCACTCCCCAAAAGTGCAACTGAGCTAAATGTTCTCTAGTTAAATGAGATATAACATATAACTCATGGCTAAACAGCCTTTATTTAGTGTCTAAAGAGATATTTTCAAACCATTTTCTTCATTTCATCAGTCAAAGCGACAGGCTAAATGAACTTGTTGGTACCAACATATGACCTAGAATAAAAACAAAGAAAACAGAATCACACATTGTTGAGTTTGAGTCATGAGTATTAAAAAAGTTAAAACCTACAGTGTTATGCTACATCTTAGATATTTAAATGTGCAAACAATCACTGGTGTTTCATAATCTCTGATTTAAACAACAAGAAAAAGTAAATCTTCGCAGAGAGATTCTCAGTGACGTCTGTGAACTCCCAACAGAAGTCAGGATGTAAAAAGTTTAATGAACTATGGCATCAAAAGCAAAACACCTATGTCTATAACAGAACATTTTATAAACACAGTGACTGTTTCTCACCAGGGCTGTTCTTCTTGTAGTAAATGAGCCCAGTAATAAAAATGACCAGGCCAAGGAGCAGTCCTGCTGCTCCTACAGCGATCTTGTTCCTCTCTGACTCAGGAATCGGGTCTGAAAACACATTTATCACAAATCTAACATTGGATTTACATCATACATTCATGTTTGTGAAGGCCTTCTAACTCTACCATAATAACAGGATGAGACTAATGATAACATTAATAATCCACTCTCTTACCCCAGTCATAAAGCTTGGGCTCCTTGAAGCTGGCATGCTCCACTTTACAAGTGATTTTCTCTCCAGGTATGGGTGTGTACTCCAGATGAGAGTGGCTCTGGTAGAGCCAGTTCCCATTGGACAGTTCATCAATAGATGTCACATCAGATGTCGCCTCCTTCCCATTTCTCAGCCATGTCACTTTGATTTGTTTGGGATAAAAGTTGTACACGCTGCAGACGAGCATGTTTGAGTGTTTGCTGCTCTCAGCTTCAACTGACCTCACCCTGACGTACGGCTCAGCTTGAGAAAAACATTCAGACAAAACAGTTGTGCATGAATATCTCGAATCTTGAATTAATCGTCAGTAAGCGCTTACCTTTTTTCTTTCTTTTTCAAAAAATCATACTATTTTCTTTTAACTGTTTCTGTTAACTGTTTTTAACTGTTCTTTAATATACAATATTTCAGTCAACTATATCTATGTTACATCTTCAAGCCACATGTTCAAACTTCATTAGATGTTTACCAAAAAGTTTTACATATACACTATAATTACTTTATATTAATTATACATAAAATTTTTGATAGTAAAGTTTGTCTATTTCTTTTCTTGTTAACACAAAAATGTTGACTTTTTCTCTTTTTTTAACCTAGTATTTTACTAATACCACATACATGTTGTATAACTACTGTAATTTTCAGGCTGTATTTTGTGGTGTAAATTAAGTTTGATGTGTGAACATCAAAATAAATAAAATTAAATAAATTTTATTCTTATAAACCAAAATCACAAATGAAATAAGGTAAATAATAAGGATAAGGTAAATCACCAGATTTTAAAAGGACATCAGACATCAGTGGGATGTTGGTTCTGCACGACTGTTCATTCTTTCTTTCTTGCGCCAGAAAAGCTGGGAATTTGTTGAACTGGTCTGCAATTTTCTTTCCATTTTTTGTGTAGCCGGTAAAATTTCCCAAAGTGCTGTTGTATTGGCCAATAAGCACCTTATTAAAGTAGATCTGTTCCAGATAAACAACATCCTGGGTGGATGTTAGCTGGCAACGAATTAGACCGTAACCGAAGGATGCACCTGTAACACAAAGCCAACAAACATTAGGTGGTGTTTCAAAACTCACAAATAAGCAGTAGCCTTTTTACTTGTGTTGTAACAGCTGGAGGAGAAAATCACAAATCACACTGATGATCTGAATACATTTGTTCACTTCAATGCAAAGATTTGTTAACATACTATTCTGAGGTACCTGTACAGTATTATGCACATTGTGCTAGTTTGTGTACAGTGTGTCTATTAGACAACATTTAATTATACTGTGTTTTTACTCTACTACATTTATCTGATACCTGTATTAACTAGTTACTTTGTGGGATATACAAGTCATTCACAGTAAAAATAGCTATACTATAGTGGTAGATGGTGTTTACATGTTAATTCACCAGTAGTAGGTTAATTCATTACAATACATTGACACTGCATACTTATATTACATTTTGTCTATAATAGCAACTTCTACTTTAGAAATATTTTAAATTCAGGGCTTTTACTGATAACAAAGTTAAAATTTGGCATTTCTACGTTTAGATATACCACATTTTAAGTAAAGGATCAGATTCTTGCACCACTGGTCACTGACTGACTGGTGAAGTTCCTTCAAGCTAAGTGGTCGAATCACTCTACAAAGCCTCTGAACTATGTGCAGTAAGTAAGTGAGGGCAGCATCCTGTATACTGAACACCTCTAGTCATCATGCCTGCCTACTGCTATCTATCCTGTCTATGTATAGCCTTGAACAGCAACGCAGATGAAAGTAATGACAAATTTAATTTACTTACCTGCACTTGAAGATAACAGGAATAAACACAGCAGTGAAAAGGAGTTGTAAATATACATGGTATCAAACTAGAAAAGACAAAATGGGAAGTGAATTATTCTCGTACTGGAAATATGAGGAAGTGATACAGCTGCAGTGGCACAAGGCGTGGCACAAAATGTAGTGATTCATTTTTCACAATTTTACTGGACTTGTACAGTAAGATCACGGTTTAACATAGACGTTACCGCTTTCATTTTTCTATACTCTCTATATGTCGAAAGTGCTGTTAATTTGTTACATTGATTTTGTCTTGTTTAATATAATTTATTGAAGTATTAATGCATTAATTGATTAAGTAATTATTAATATATATAAATTAATCTGAAAGTATTTGAACTGGGAACATTGTTGAATACTCCATATTTGAATTTGTAAAGTAGGAAAAAGGGAAGTTTACACAATACAAGACATTACACACAAACACACACACACACAACATTACTCCAGTAAGACTCCAATGAATGAAAATGATGAAGGATGTTTTGAGTTAGATGTGCAAAAAGGAAGCAGGATTTTTTCAACATCATACATGGCAGTGTTTTTTTCGTGAGACCATGTGTCACAGATGTGGATGTCCCGAATTGTTTGGTGACTCTTGCTTCACAGGGGAAACATCTCTAATACCATTAGTTATGATGGGTTTGATTACAGCCTCCAAAATGCTCTACAGCATTTGCTTTTCATTGCAAATTTGTTGTACTGAGTGAGTGTTGATAGGAAGACCAGTCAGACCAGTTTAAGACAACATTAAGCATCATAAGTCATAACCTCATATTTTAAATAGTTCTTCTTGTAATGTAGACACTCACTGACCACTTTGTTATGATAATGACATACTTTATTGATCCCCTTTGGGAAATTGTTGTTTGGACAGCTGCAGTAGATGACAGTGCTACTGGGGCGGCATGATATCTCAGTGGATGGAGTAAACGTCTTCAAATCCAAGGGTGAGCAGTTCAATTCCCGGTCCTGCCAGGCTACATGTCGAGGTGTCCTTGGAAAAGACACCGATACCCTGACCCTTGGCGCCTCACAGGGGGCAGCCTGTCCAAAACAAGGGGATCAATAAAGTATCAATTATTATTACTGTGGGGTTTCGTTAGAAAGGTGATAATTCTACTATATCAAAGTAATGTTTATGGCCCCTGTTGAAAATGAATGAGGGACTCACGACATTAGAAACACCTCTTCATATAATATTTTACATTGATCAGATCACTGCATGTTTATAAGTTGAAGCTGAAAAGAAACTAGTTGTGAGATAAATTTTGATTTGAGGGAAATTTGAGAAGTAGTTAAGTTAAGCATTAGGTTCAGAATCAGTTATCATGGCATGAATTTGACTCTGGTTTATAGTGCTTGAGAAAATGCAGTTACGTTCTACCATTGTAGTTTTTATTTTTGCTGATTCAATACATTTTATATAAAAATAAAATAAAATAGATACAGTATCAAAGTTAAAAATAATCAGACAGAATATTACATGGTAATGTTTGAATATACAATACTGCAATAACTGAAAAAATAAAGTATTACATACAACACATAAGGCACTTCTTTATTCAATATGTAAATCCTAAAAGCTTCTGATAATAAAAACTGGACTAACTATCTTCCCTGATGTTAGACTAGATAGTGCTATTGTTTTGTGAAGTGTCTCTTGATGGTGAATAGTTCCTCTTAATTTAAGTTACTTTAAATTGAGCAATTTACAATTGCATTTATAAACAGTTTATTAACAATTAATAAATGTGTTATAGTGTAATTGTATGTGAATATGTATTAATGTATTTGTCAACAAATCTGTAACTAATTCCTGTAGACATCCATACATGTAACTGGACGTATAAACAGATACTGAATTATGAAACAGTAAAACAATAATATAAAACACAGTGTGTCATTAGCAAAGCTTTAGTGCTGTAATAATACCATGCATTAATAAATGCTTTTCCTTATACCTGATTACAACTAAATTATAGGATGAACGACAAATTACATTTTTATAATGTATATTTCTAATAAATGATAACGTGACCTACAGTATAAGTAAAATGTTACAGTTTTCCAGTTCTTGATTTTAACTTAATTAAATCTGGAATATGATTTAACTTAGGTTCATGTATAAATTACATATTGAAACACAGCCAATTAATTGTTTACTGCGTATGTTGAGATACCTATATTTTGTTTACAACTGTGTTGTAAATAAAACATATTCCTAAACTTTACATTGCATTTGTTCCTGAATGCACCATAAACAGGTCTGATACTCATACATCTTTCAAAACCAAATCATGAGTTATTATAGGAAAAATGGTACAAATTTACATCAAACTTTATGTTTCTGGAAATTTCACTTGCGTCAATCAGCTTCCTGTATGTAATCACACAAAGTACTTTCTGTGGTGTCCCTTGGCAATTAAAAATGTCCCAGCTGCAACCCCCAACAAGCCCAGAGTCAGGCCCACTCCACAGAAAACATCTGGTCCAAGACTTAGATGGAAAAACTCAGGTTCTGTGAAGGAACGTGATAAAATATGTATAATTACTGATAAAATTATGTATTTTATAAGAAATCATTGTATTACTTTAATAGACAAAGTGATCTTTTATAAAGATAAAACATTCACCCCACATCCTTGTTTTAGGCATCTCCAGGGCTTCGTGCTCCACAGTGCAGCTGTAAATGTCCCCCTCACCCGGCGTGAACGTCAGGGTTGAGAACTGGTGGAAGGTTCCATCTTTATTGGGATAATATCGACTGAGTGACACCCCCTCTGACACAAGACGACCATTTCTAGTCCAGCTGACGATGATGAAAGGTGGGTAGAAATGGTTCAAAAAGCAGATGAGTCTGTTTTCAACACCCAGTTTAACTTCTTCTACAGGGTACAGGGCACTCTCAGGAGGGTCTTTAGTTGGTTTGAAGACAAATAAAAACCTTATTCAATATTTCATCAGTCACATCACCATCAAAATTCAGGGCAGTTTATTCTTTACCTTTCTCATCTGGTAGATCTTTCTCCATCGCTGTGCAGTATGCCACTACTTTAGAACAGGTATTCTTGCTTTTCTTGGCATCATTATAAACAGTTATATCCCCAAGCATTTTACTTGGGTCCAACATAACAAATTTGGGCACCGTGTATACAAGCTCTTGTTTTTCAAAATCTGCATACACAATCTCTTCAGTATCAAATTCAACCTGCACCTCAGTTTTACCATTATCAAAGCAGGCCACAACAATGACAACTTCATGGGCAACTGAAAAACAAAGTGGACATGAAGTTTATAAATATATTGGCAAAGCTCTGTAACGAGAAAAAGCTATATACTGTAGATTCTGTATGACGAGCAAGTGGCTTCTACTTTCAGGTATTCAAATTATCAACAGAAACTTAAAAACAATACTATAAACAATACTATAAAAAGGCTTCTGCAGAATTTATTCTTACTTTGTGAGAAAGCAAAAAAGTTGTTGAGTAACAGGAATATAACAGCAGAGCGCTTCATTATCTGAGCTGCAGATGGTCACATTGGAGACTCTCGGCATGAAGTAAAAAAATCTTTGTTTCTGTTTCCAATATGAACCTTACAACACAATCATGTGACCACATCATGTGATTAATAAAGTAAGCAAAGAAAGTAACATGGTTGATGCTCTACACAGCAAGTGTAGTTGGTAAATACCAACTTTAAAAAAGTACATAATTTCACCATCATTTTGAGATATTGTTGTTGTTCATAAGAATAAAATGTACATATTTGCCAAATCGTAAATACTAAAACAGAAACAAAACCAATCAATTTAGGAGAATCTCTATTGCAATAACGTGAAACAAAAAAAAAAAAATTTCTTAAAAAGAAATGTCGAAACTAACTAACCTGTTAACAAAGAGAAAAATCAAATTCCTGTACAGTGATGGATATGTTATGATGTTATAATAAGGCAGCTGCAGTGTTATGTAGATGTTAATTAATCTAACCTGTTCTGCAGGTTTGACTTTGTGTATCAGTAAAGCTTTTGTACCTGCATCATTATTCGAGAAATGTACATTGTAAAGAAACAATGGTTTGCATTTTAATCTTCTAACAGTGTTGTTGAATGGTTATTTTCCTGTGTGAAATAATATTTTAAAGCATTGCACACTGTTCTAATTAGCTAACCTTACTTTAAAAAGTATGCAAGCTGATTATATTAATCAACTAAATAAAGTGGAATAGTAATTTCCAGTATATAACAATTTTAATACACACATTCACGGAGCTTCACATCCACGTGAAGTTAATCGATCAATATTGTAAAATCAGATCAACTAAGATTAACATCACAAAATGTCAAATGTGAACTTTGCCTCAGCGAGTTTTACAAACTGCTCCACAGTGACACCATCTGTCCTTAGATCTTTGTATCAGACTGCAAAGTACTTGATAATTTATTTGTGATGTACTCCTGATTTAGTTTAAACATTTAAAAATGACTATTTCAAACAAATAATCATTTCAAGAGGAATATATAGTGTACTACATAACAACCAACAAATGTATTTAACCTGCGTTTAATTACTGAATTTATTTATTAAAAAGACCAAGTTATTGTTACTCATGTAAGTGATTCAGATATTAATGTGATTAATTACACTAATGGACCCCCCCTCCCCCTTCAAATTCATGAACACATATTACCCCAGTAATTATACTATACTCTACTATATTATACTATACTACTGGTGTAAGCTGTTAAAATTGACAAATGCCCCCCCTTTCTCTATACTTCCCATCTCTCCCTCTCTCTTATTCTGTCTCTCTTGAGCACCAACAACAGCACTCCTTGTGTTACCCAGTGCTCAAACTATAAAATGTACTGAGCGAATGCTGTATGAAATATGTTTTTACTGGCAGCAGTGCACTCCCTCTCTGCCTCTTTGGAAAATGCCACAGGAGGATGATCCAAAGTGGAAATTAAAAGATAAGTGGTCTTGACTTTTCAACTGTGTTGCTTCAAGTTTTCCTGGCAGACTAGGAGTAGTTTAGTGCATTGCTGTCTCCTGCTGGAGTAGTAACGTCCTTGCTTCTTCTATTGCTATTGTATTTAACTGCTTTAAGTTAGCTTCACTCAAAAACAGTTTATTCAAAAAACTGCAAATAATTCTAATTTGATTTTTTTTTAAAGCATTTTAATTTATCTGATAAAGTATACTGATTGATGATTCTCAACCTTTTTGACTTGTGAACCTTTGAAATGAAGCAAAATCTACTTATTACTCTGCATCACAAGTTGTTTATGTAGTGTAAATGAGTTGTAAGCAGTTCAAACAAATTGTGACTGATTCTTATTAGTACTGTTTAGAGTAGGGCATCATTAGCTGAATGATAATCTATGGCTTATCGCCACTTTATTGAATTGCAAGATAAACACGTTAGCACATGTTTTATTGTATGTGCAAGAGAAAGAAATGAGAAGCATACCACAAACAAGAATCCTATTGACCACCTGAAAACCCACACTCAGTTGTTCAGGTAGGAACTACAGACACCAAACAGATTTCTGTGTTGATTAATAAGTTAATGAGTAAAGCATTCATTGATCATAGAAAATTTCAATGTGTTGTTTATGTGAGAGAAATTATGACTGGAAATGAGTAAAACAAATTTAAACGGTTCATGTAATAAAATATCATCTGTGTCTGTAAAATGGTCAAATGCCATTTTTGACTTTTAATAATTCCTTGTATGAGCATTGTGCCCAAAAGTGGGAGAGTAGGGAGGTGGAGAAAAAGTAGAAAAGCCTAGGATTGTTGGACACTTCTCAACTTCCTGTGAAATCCATCACCACCACTGGGAGAAGGGCAGAAGAAGACTCCGGGAGCACCACTGGGGCCTCAGGTCTGGCTGAAAAAGGAGGACTGGAACCAAGACTACGCAGGTGATTGGCTGGAAGAAGACACAGAGGCAGAAGTAGGCTAGTAGGGCAAGAACAGAAACAGCTATTATGGTGGTTTATTCCTGTAATGTTACTGTAGCTCTTGTACTCGCTGCTGTAGTTAACATAAGAGTTTTTTTGTTTTGATTATTCCTTTTTTATAAGGGTTTAAAACTACTTCCAGCAACTTAAAAACTGTTACCTAGAGAAAGTTCTGTTGTGAATTACTATCACTAAAAGTAAAATTTTAATGTTAATGTGTTCTCACCACATGATTTCTTCTTGTAGTAAATCAGCCCAATAACTGAAAAAAACACACCCAACAGCAGTCCTGCTGTCCCAACAGTGTTCTTATTAATCCCTGGGTCAGGCGTGGGATCTGAAAATACAATGATCACAAACTTTGCGTCATATTTCTGTTCATTAATGCCACAATTGTTCTTCCATGTATCTTTCAGCATGAGAGGTTGTCTCCTTTACTCCTCTTGCAAACCTTTGGTTCATACAAATGTGTATGCTGCTGCCTTCAAATATATCTCCCTTGTCTTTGAGATCTAATGTAGACGGACATCTGAGTCTTGCCCTCTGGCTCTCCTGTGTTGAGCCGTGTGCTTACGAAGCTGTTTTTGTGCAACTGCACATAAAGTATTACATTGCACTGCTTATGTTTGATTCTTAGGCTGGACAAGCTTCTGCCATTCATGGGTTTGAAATGCACATGGATGTAGCATTTGTTGAAGATCCTCTGTTTTTCAGATACTCCAGCAACATATGGATAAAGAACACTCCTTTATAAAATGCACACATTTTCACCAGAGAAGACTTGAGAAAAATAGAAGAAACTATATTCACCAAACTGGAACAACCATCACTAAGGAAGAACCTCGCATAGGTCCCATTGACACTAAAAAGCGGACTCACAGTATTGTAGTAGTGTGCTTCTAAACTAGAAGTGCAAAGTAGCTTAAGTAGTAGGCAGGTAAAGCAGCAGGATCTGAAAACAGTACTTCAGTAAAGTACTATGTTCATTTCCTACACTGATAAAACTTTGTTTTTCTTGAAGTTTAATTATTTTTTTTACTTCACCTGTCCACGTGTAACCTCTCTTACCCCAGTTATAAAGCTTGGGCTTCTTGAGGCTGGCATGTTCCACCATACAGGTGATCTTTTCTCCAGGTATGGGTGTGTACTCCAGATAGGAATACATCTGGTAAAGCCAGTTCCCATTGGACAGTTCATCAGTGGACATCACATCAGATTTCGCCTCCTTTCCGTCTCTCAGCCACGTTATTTTAATTTCTTTGGGATAAAAGTTGTACGCACTGCACTGAAGTATGGCTGGATGTTTGCTGCTTGCTGCTTCAGATGACTTTAGTCTGATGTAGGGCTCAACTACAAGAAAATACAAAATACTCAGAATCTACACATTGCATCTTTACTTGCATTTCTAGGACATTTAATCATATTATATACTGTAAGGTACCTTTAAAGCAGAGTTCAATATTTTGGATAAATACATTACTTCGTCATTTACAATACTATTAATTTAATCTGCTCTCAAAGACAATGAACTCTGGGAAAGTTTCTCTGGGTGTATCAGGCCTGATAGCTGATCCCACTCTGCCACAATAAGTGTGTGAGTGTGTAAGTGTGTATAAGTGAGTGAATGAGAGCAAGAAAAAGGTAGAAAAGTGAAGTTGATTTACCATTTATTTTTTGACCTAGCACTATAATAATAAATACTTTATTGATCCCCTTGGGGAAATTGTTGTTTGGACAGCTGCTAGACCTGTGTCAGCGCTACTACGGGGTTTCGGTGTCTTGTCCAAGGACACCTCGACATGTAGCTTGCTGGGACTGAGAATCAAACCACTAACCCTTGGGTTAGGAGACAGCCGCCCCAATAACTTCTTGGAGTCTCTAATGATAAAAGTTATTTTCTGACAAAAAGTGAATTGTTGTTTTAAAAGATTAAACAAACAACATGTAATGTGTTAATTAGTGAGCTTTAGGAGCTGTTTGGTGGATTTAGTTACCTTTGGACAGAGTTGATACCAACAGTTTTTCCTCCTTTCTCAGCCTAAGCTAAAGTAATTGTCTGCTGGTCATAGCCTTGCTCTTCTGATCAAACTCAGGAAGAAAGAAAATAAAAAGATTTCCCAAAATGTTGAACTTTTGTTTTAAAGCTAATTTAGTCACAGTTTGTGATAATCACCTGGGTTCAGAAGGCCGTTGTAAGCCAGAGGAGCATTTTGTTTACAAATTCTGGTTTTCCATTTCTCATGAGACACAAATCCTTGATCGCTGTTGAGGAACTCTGCCACTAGTTTTCCTGTCTTTGTGTATCCGGTCATTGTCCCCAGTGTGCTGTTGTACTGCATTATCAACACTTTGTTAAAATAGTAGTCCTCCAGGTACACAGCATCACGACCATCAGGGAAACTAAACTGGCAACGAAACAAACCGTGACCATACAGAGCACCTGAAAATATAATGCCAACACATATTCGTTGTTACATGTAGAAAAAAATATAGTATATTTTGGCATTTTATCCACAATACACAAAAGATATAAAATCTGAGTAGTAAAATTGTGTATTTTTCATTGTGAAAACCACAAACAAGTTAAATGAAACATTTTTATAATTGAAATGTAATTCTAAATAGTAAATATCAAAAATGTATGTACATATTTAGCAAACAACAAAGTGATATACAACAATTTACATCAAAATTCAGGTAAAATCTCAAGGTTTCTTTGCTATATCACTCAAAATAGCATATATAAAGTGTAGATATATACAATAAGAATGCTGAATTTCCAACACAGTGTAAACATATATTGTAAAACAATAATAATAAATAAAATACATTGTAAAACAGGCAAAAATGAAACTATGTACATGTTTTGTGCCACTCCAAGAAGTGTGTATTTGAAGGGATACACAAAAGCCACGTACTATTCCAAGGTGCACCAAATGGCAGCATCTGCAATGAAATCACAACCTGCCTGGACCTGCCAGTATACAACCTCCCCAGCCTCCTGCTGGTTTCTGTGGTTGAATAGCCTACCCCACGTGGGCCCATCTCAGTTAACCCCCCCTTCTTTCTGCAACAAACAACCCCACACCACAGCAGATCATCTACCTCCATCTCACCCTATCCCTAGCATCCTGCTCTGTCACACCAACCATCTGCATGTCCTCCTTCAGTACATCCATGAACCTCCTCTGAGGTCTTCCTCTTTTCCTCCTGCCTGGCAGCTTCATACTAGTATCCTTAGTCCAATATATTCACTATCCCTCCTCTGCACATGTCCAAACCATCTTAACCTTGCCTCTTAATTTTGTGTCCAAACTGCTCAACATGAGCTGTCCCTCTGATGCACTCATTTCTAATTCTGTCCATCCTGGTCACATCTTCAGCTCTGCCACCTCCAACTCAGCCTCCTGTCTTTTTGTAAGTGCCACTGTCTCCAAACCAACCATCATAGCAGGTCTCACTACCACTTTGTAAATCTTAAGTAAAGAAAGCGTAAATCAATAACATGAAAACCACATGTGAACAACTTATCATAACTTATCGTTTGCTGCTACGTCATCTTAAATCGGTTATGTGATAAATAATGGTGTGTCAAGAGACTCCAACATAGGAATAAATAAGGATGGTTTCTGTTTTAATGTTACTTACCTTCTGTTGAACATAACAAAAACGAGAGCAGGAGAGTAAAGAAGACATGAGCATAAGACATGTTGTCAGTTAAATAAGACAAATCCACCAGAAAGAAAACTCACTGGCTAAAATAGCTGCTTGTCGAAAAGTTGATACCAAACTGTAAAAACAAGAATGTTCATCAGTCAATTTATTCACTCATCTGTTAAGCAGGCGTGGCACTAAGAGTTTTGTTTTTCATGTCCGTGTTGTTGTTGTGTGTCATATGACTAATACCAGTAGTGGAGGAAGTACTTAGATCCTTTATTTTAAGGTAGAAGCATCAAAACAAAAATGTGAAAACACCCATTACAAGTAAAAGTCCTGTGTCTAAAGCAACAGAAGTACTAGCATCAATGTAGTTCTGCAAACTGTTCAGAAGTAAAAGTATTCATTTCAACTGCTTTGTTCACAAGCTGATTTTATAATCTGATACTGCATGTTGTGTGTAAAATCTTGATCTACAAAGTAGGTCTATGGCTGTCAAATGATTAGTGCTGCAAAAAGTATAAACTCTCACACTAAAATGTAGTGCTGGAATAAAGCAGCATATGATGGAAATACTGAAGTAAATTACAAGTTACCTGAGTAGTTATTTTGTATACCTGACTATTATTATTTGATAATATGACCTTATTGAGAGGAAATAATTATATATATGATATTAAACTGTTTATTATAATACATAATTGTGTTTATTAAGAGGCCACAGTTTACATGCATGTAAATAAGATTGGTCAAAACTTCATAAATACATCTTGATATAATGCACTCTAGTATGACTCCACCACCCACCATGGCCTCAATAATAAACATAAAGTAGAATTATCACATTTTTGACAGTTTCAACAAAAAATGAGAAATTATAATCTTGTAAAAGTACAATTCATGGCAGACCTGCTGTATTGGATTAGATTGTACAGGTGTACTTAACAAAGTGGTCACTGAGTAATTTCTTTTTTGGGGCATCAACATATAAAATCTCCATATAAAACTCAAACCGTCTGAGCTGTGCCATTCACAAAGCAGTGGACAATATAATTTAATGGGTGACTGAAAAGGAATACAGTGCATGTGTTTTTATTATTGCAACATCTTTTTTATGTTTTTATTTTTCAGTTTTATATATTTGATATACAGAAACTAAAACTCCGACATACAGAAACTGAAATCACTCAAACTTAAAATTCATTAAAAGCAAATAAATTCAACACAAGAAAAATATTTTCACTGCTTGGTATATCCTGTGAAGATTTGGTGCATGTTTTTATCTGAAATTACTACTTTAAGTTGAATTTTATCTGGCAAATAATGATAATAACATACTTTATTGATCCCCTTGGGGCAATTATGTGACGTACAGCTATGAAACGTCTACATTCTGTTCTTTTCCTCATTCATCCCAATTTGCTTTCAGAAATTCATTTTCTTGAAATCATAATAAAGGTTTAGATTAAATAATCTGTGCAGTCCAGAATTATACAGTATTTGTCTGTACATTAAATTCATTTGCAAAATTGACCATATGTAGCATCCGAGAAGTTACTGTCCATGTTGCGCCTTCACAATAAAAAACACTCCAATTGCAACTCCTAACAAGGCCACTGTCAGGCCTACTCCACAGAAAATATCTGGTCCAAGACTTTGATGAATAAATTCAGGTTCTGTGAACAATCGTAAGAGAAAATGCATCATTACAGGCTCAATAAGACAGTTAATTTTTATTTTTAACTACCTTTATAAGACAAAACATTCACCCCAGATCCGTGTTTTAGGCATCTCCAGGGCTTCGTGCTCCACAGTGCAGCTGTAAATGTCCCCCTCACTCGGCATGAACGTCAGGGTTGAGAACTGGTGGAAGGTTCCATCTTTATTGGGATAATATCGACTGAGTGACACCCCCTCTGACACAAGACGACCATTTCTAGTCCAGCTGACGTTGATGGAAGGGGGATAGAAATTATTCACAAAGCAGATGAGGTTGTTTTCAGCACCCAGCTGAACGTCTTCGGAGGGGAAGAGGACAGTCTCAGGAGGGTCTTTAGTGGGTCACAATATAAAAAAATCTTAATCAGTATTTTATCATCACATCACCACAGAGATTAAAGTAGGAATTAATTTACCTCTCTCTTCTGGTGGATGTTTCTCTTCTATTGCTGCCAGTGCTGTTAACTCCAAACAGAGTTCCTTATTGTCCAGAGCATCTTTAAGTATATTCAAACCAACCAGAAGCTGACTTGGATCAGGATCAAGAAAAGTAGGGACAGTGTATATGACCTCTTTTTTTGAGAAATCGACATATAAAAACTCCTCTGTATCAAATTCAAACTGTATCTCAGTTGTGCCATTCACAAAGCAGCCCATGATATAGACAACTTCATGGGGAACTGAAAAACAATACAATGAAAAAAAAATATTTCTGTGATCTTATTGTTGCAAAAAGTTCCAACTTCATTTTTTATATATTCTTGATACACAAAAACATTAAATACTTAAGTCTACCTCATATTTGTATGTTTCCATAAAATTAATGTTAACATTAGACACTACAACAAAATGTAGTATTTAAATCTTATTCTTACTTTGTGAGAAGGCACAGAAGGTGTTGAACATCAGGATTATAACAGCAGAGAGTTTCATGTCTGAACTGCTGATCGTCATCACTGAAGGTCACAGAGTAATGGAGCAACAAGTTGTATCTTTCGTTATAGCTGTAGCTAATAAAGAAACTCACACTGAAGCACCAGGACGTGGGTGGATAAACGGATTAATCAGCTGTCAAACCTGCTTTGCAGAAAATCTGTAATCGACATGTTTGAATTGCCCGGACTTGTCTGGCCGTGCCTACCACAGTTTGTGTCTAATTTTGGCAAAGTTACCTGGTAAGTAACTACTTTTGCAATGTTTTATTCATGACAGCTACTAACTTTATCAGCACATAGTGCAAGATGTTGTTTTCACATAGTAACTTGTCTGAATTAAACATAATTTGATGTTTGTAAAGGTGACAACATTTTAGATAGGTAACAGTTTCCTTTAATTAGCTAAGACTCCTCAAAATATTAATTTGTGTTGGTTTTGTTTCACAGTGGCTCTCAAAAGACATGAGCTTACAGGTAACTAAGGATTGTAACTTTCAGTAAATTATCTTCTCTATTAGTACGGTACTGTAACCTTTGAAAGAGAATTTTATTTCCTATTTTTCATTATACACAGTTACTATCCATTGTCTGGTGGTCCATCTAAAAGAAAAATAAGAGAATTTCTTTAAAGAACACTAGGTAGGTAAATCTGGCATTACTTTGTGTTACCCTGATTTCTAAACAAAACATAAAATACTGACATGTTGATTTCTGACCTACTTGCCAGGATGGTGAAGTGCAGTTTCCCAAAGAAGTGAGGAAGACTGATGTCACCAGAGGTGCAATAATGTCTGATCCAGCCAGTGCAAAGATCATGATCGAAGGAACAGGTCCTGGAAGATCTGGATGTACCGAGAGTCTGTGCTGTGCTAGTGGGGCTGATATACACGCTCAACCTCAGCTAAAGAACTGGAGAACACTATTCCAGAGGTATTCCAAAAGACATTCCTGGAACTATTGGCTGAAAGCCAATTAGCCAAAGTAATGCCTCTGAAATTTAAGCTATTGTCATAACGAAAGTGTGAATCATGCTTGAGTGTTTAAATTCAGCTTAAATTATTGTGTAGTTTCATATACGCATTTATGTTGCTTTTTTGTAATACAGCCCACAGCAACTGTAGTCTTGACGGTTAAATAGGTACATCTAGCTAAAATTATGTTTAACATAAGTCCTGCTTTAAATCTGATACTTTGATTTTGGAGGCTGCATTGAGTATTTAAATTCAGGTGGAAATATTCAACTGTTTTGTAGTTTGTTTGCAGTCTACAAGTTGACAATTTACTTCTACTTCTAGTACTTCTAGCTAAAACGAATCATATTTGATAGAGCAGTCTACCGTAAATGCTAGACTTGTAATGGTCTGTATTTTTGAATCCATTTTAGAGAGGCATTTATTTAACTTTATGAGCATGTTAGTATAATTTAATACAATATTACAACAAAGTACACCTACATTTTTAAAATGACCTTCAAGTTGAATTAACACTTAAAGCATTTTCAACAAAAAGCCCAGTGATGGTTCATGCTAACAAAACTATATGGAAAAACTGAAATGTGTGATTTATTGTGATTGTGTAAGTTACTAACATTCAAAAAAATTATCGTAACAATTTGCATTGACATTTATCAGTAGAATAGGGAAAAATAAGTTAGAGTAACTTGCATAACTTTTCCAGAATGTTGGAATTAATATTAAGTTTTATCCATTTTAGGTCAAGTTACTTTAAAATATCTACTTCAGAACATTAAAACATGAGTTGTTCTGGCTTTGACTTCAATTAGTGAATTTAATAAATCAACATTTGAGCATTGAACATTAAATTAAGAAACAAAACCAGCATGCAATTGTTTAAGTGTTGTATCTCTCCAGAGAATCTTTTTTATACACACTCATGGTGGAAATGTTCTGTCTGCAATATGTTTAGTCAAGTCAATTAAGTCAAGGTTGCTTCTTTTCATAATTATACAAATGATACTAACCATTATCAAGACTAGTATTGAATTCAGTCCCTACCATCATAATTTAAAAAAATCCTGGGGGGTAGTTCAACATGTCTTTATACTATATTTGATATAAAATGTCATCAACAGTTGCAACTTAAAGTTCCTCATCTCAAATGAGCAACTCAGTCACCTTAACTCAGGTAATTCTTTTCAAATGACGTTGAACTAACTATTCTATATCTTTATTCATAACTTCAACCTACGTTAACTCACATTTTCAAGTCAAATCGAAAGCAGTAAAACCAAAGTGTCTGTATTCAAATGTTGCATAAGTAAAAGTGCAAAAGTAAAGCTACACTTTTTGTGAAATGGCTCATCACATTGCAGATAGCAAAGTGACTTTAATATTACAGCTGGTAATTAGCTTAGTCAACTTATATGCCTTTTGGGGAATTATACATTTTCAGTCTAATAATTTGATTATGACTTACTTCATGTACTGCTGAATCTCACATCAGGGATAAAAAAAAAGTCTGATTTTGTATGGATCTAATTCTGAAAATTAGTAACTATAGTTATCAAATAAATGCAGTAGAGTAAAAGTATATTTGCCTGTAAGTGTGGAGTAGCAGAGGGTAGTGCTTATGCAAATGTACTTACTTATTTTCCACCTGTGAAAATTACTATTTATACATGCCAGTGCACAGTATGAGGAAATTTAAGAGAGGCGGAAAATCCCATCTCACTGAGGTTAACTGCAGCATGTTTTCTTTGTTTTATGGTTCAGTGCATTTTGATCACAAGTTTACAACATTAGTTTAGCTGAAATAACAAGAAGAAATTAAATCACAAACAATGCAGAATATCCCAGCATGCATTACAATTGTACTCACTGATGTAATAAAAGTTAAAGGTATAGGAGTTTCGGCTGGATAATGTTACTAACAAACCAAAGCCTGACATGTAAATATTATTAGTAATCAGTCCAGTAGAACAAGTTCAGCATGCTGACATTTAACAGATGCAAAAAACAAGATAAAGAAAAAAACTGACAACGTCCTATTTGATCATGCATCTTAAATATTTGTGCATGGCAAAAGTATGTGACCCTATGATAGTAATACTGATGTGACCTTTTAACCGCAAAAACTTCAACTAAACATTTCCAATACTGCGTATCACGCCTGCACATCGACTTGAAGGGATTTTAGCCCATCCCTCCTTTCAGAACAGCTTTAACTGCTTCAGTTCTTTCCACAGCATTTCTATAGAATTAGGATGAAGACTTTGTCTAAGTAATTTAAGAACATTACATTTCAGTTTAATGAGTTTACTTTATAAAGCTTAGAAAGCTCACAATTCATAGCGCCATTGATGATGGAAAGTCATCTTTCAAAGTGATCTTTCTTGGTGAACTACTCCTGAGGAGGGTAACAATGTTGGTTTTATTTATATTGTGCAAAAAAACATCAGCAAATGGGGGGATTTTGGTTTAATTGGATTATCACATTGCCTTCCTTAGGAAGCTCAGCTTTAATGTCTGCAGCACCATGCTGCGGATGTTTTATGAGCCTGTGGTGGCCAGTGTCATTTTCATTGCTGTGGTCTGCTGGGGCAGCAGTATGAAGGTGGCAGACACTAACAGACTGGACAAATTAATCAGGAGGGCTGGCTCTGTTCTTGGTGTGGAGCTGGACCCTCTACA
>JAUMHL010000009.1:11680673-11721730 GCA_032362345.1 Sandelia bainsii | reverse complement strand
CATGCTTCTACTTAAATGCCCTACTTTCATGATATAATATCACTGTAGTGTGAACTTTTTACATTTTCCATAAATTTTACCCGAAAGCCAAATATCCCTAACTTTTTGTGAGTAGTGTATGTTTAATGACGCTTCAAAGTCAAACTGATTGATTGTTTGGATCATAATATCTTTTTTTCTGTGCAGGCGTCGCTGTTTGAAGCCTCGAGGGTCTCACCGCAAGCTCACACTCTCCTCAGGTCTGGACAGCAGTAAGAGGGACCAAGCCACCTCTATGTCCCACCTGAACCTCATTAGCAACGAGGTCTGTCTGACATTCAGTGTTCAATCACTAATCTACGATGCACTGTCAAATATCGGAGAGATAAAGTATTTTAGAATTAAGACTTGAACCTCATTTCACACTGCTTAAGTTGGCAAGCATCCCAACCAGTTACAGGGAGGAGTGTACTGAATCTGAATCTGTCCCTGGTGTTACACAACCCTGTATTTTGCAGAAAAGCCCAGATTAATTTCTTAAACTTCTGGATGAGAAGTCAATACTGTCAGAAAAGAAATGCTGTTTGCTGGTGTATGCTTTACTCAGATTGTGTCTGTTCACTTTTACTTTATGATTTATTATATGTTAAAGTTAGTTAGAGTTAAAATAATTTCACCTGTTACACAAGCACAAGCTCTCAGAATAACAAACATGCCACCTCTTTCAGAAGTTCTGGCAGTCTCCTGCATTTTTTTTACCGTGCATACCAGTACACCTCATAGCATGAGAGACCATTCCTCCAAGTTTACAAAACTTTTTAAAGCTTTGAAATACTTGAAACAATTCAAATATTTACATATTGAATAAAATGCTTAAGTTCAGCATATTTGTGTCTTATTTGTAATTATTACATTTTGGGTTTATATGATGCAAAAAGGAAAAAAAAAAAAAAACGTAACATGTCGACAGTATTATATAAAGGTCAGCATCAGCATTAGCCATTAAAAACCCATATTCTTACACTTTTCTTGTTTTTTTTAGGTGCAGCTGGAACTTGTTTCCACAGTAACTGAGCCTGACATGACCACACCAATGCTGAAGCCTTGCTCTTATGAGCACCAAGACAATCAACATCAACCTAGCCTTGTCCATCACAGCAGCAAACAGAGATGCTCGTCTCTTGGAAACAGCAGCCACCATAACTCCTCTCTTGGCAACCTGACACCTCACAGCAGAGACTACCGGCAGTCTGTGGAGACGTTCCAGTTAAAGACTGCTCTGGCATCCGGCACAGAGAGAGGCTACCGTCAATCATACACCTCTGCTTGCTCATCCAGCAACCAGATTTCTGATGCACTATCATCAGCCAATCACGCTCAGGTGTCCGCAAATCAGCTGAGCAGTGTTGGGCTTGATTGTATCTCCCCCTCCTCTCCTCCTCACTCCCCAAGTAGAGGGGAGGGAGGTGAATGCAGGGCTCCTGACTACCTTCTGTCTCGCTCTGTGGACCACCTGGAGCGTCCAAGTCCAGCATTACTCTCCCGGCCGGGCCAGCTGCTCTGCTGTGGATCTGTGGACCTACTCAGTGGGGGAGAAAGCTACCCAAGGGTGCGTCCCACACTAGTGATCCCAGCACACTACATGCGCCTGCCTGGGGAGCATCCTCTGTCTGGTCAGGCCCTACTACTGCAGACTGACCAGCAGAGTGACCTGGAGACCATCCAGGCTGAGCTCAATGCTTCACATTCCCAGCAACCTCTTGGGCAGACCCCTCCAGATTGCTCTCAAGGTCCCACCAAGCAGGTTGAAGGAGAGGGTCTTGGCTTGTCTGAATCTCTGTCTATTCCAGCAGCACTTGGCGAAACAGCTCTTGTGGAAATAAATCGTGAAGACACCTTATTGGCTGAAAAGACTCTAATGGAGCTAAGAGGAGGGAAGCCGCTCCCTCACCCACGAGCCTGGTTTGTCTCACTTGATGGACGCTCCAACGCTCACATTCGCCACTCCTACATCGATCTTCAGCGGGCGGGCCAAAGCAACATGGCAGGTGCAGGAGGTCAGCATGGTAATAGTAGTGGCAGGAGACACAGCAGTGGCAATGATGCCAGTCTGGACTCTGGTGTGGACCTGAACGAGCCGAGAGTGGGGAGGAGGGGGAGAGATGGAAAGGGGGAGGAAAGAGGGATTGAGAAGGACAGGTCAAGGGACACAACGCCAGCCATGGCCTATACTCAGCTGGTGTATGTGGAGGATCTGGATGGGGGAGGCAGTGAGGAGGAGACACCCAAATGCAACCCCCAGGACAGCAAACCAGGACCCATTCAGTCAGAAAGAGGAGAGGATCAGGGGCAGGGGGATGTGGAGGGAAGAAGAGCAGAGGGGGTACGAATACAAGAAGAACCACCCTCACTTACTTCTTCATCTCCTGCCTCTCCTCCGCCCCTGCCGACACCAGAGGAAGTGACTTTCAGAACTGACCACGCCCTGCTGTCAGTGTCTCCAGATGATGATGCAGCACATGAGGATGGAGAGGAGGAGAAGAGGAGCCCCTGGCAGCGGAGAGAGGAGCGACCTCTGCTGGCCTTCAACCTGAAATAACCCCCAGATGACAGATAAAAGGAGACATTCACATTTCTTTAATTAATGATAGAATACCCACATGCCCATATATTTTTGGTCACTTTGGTCATATTAGCACTGAAGAAATCCCTTCATAAAGTATTTTCAGTGTAAGTGAACACAGTTCCCCTTCTGTGCAAAATTGATTCTGAAGTTTGCAACTTTTTTATTCAAAATAGAATATATAGATAACTGAAATCTTAGCTAGAAAGTAAAAGTAAAAACTCTAAATATATACAACACAGGTTTTCTGTTAACTGTGAAATTTGTGCAGAAATCAGGGGAGATGTGAGACTAAGACACTGCTTTAAAGAAATTGCTGTGATTTGAGAGAAAAATATTCTCCTTCTCTGAGTTATAAAATAATCTTATCTGAGGACATTTAGATTCAGCATGACTATGTTCTAATATTATCTCTGATTACAAATAAACATAAACCTGCCATTAAATAGAATCATACAAAAAAACATGATTCATTCAACTCCAGAACTTGCCTGAACATTATCATGGTTTTAATTTCTTCAGTATCACAGTAATCCAGTGAATGTCGTTTGTACATCTATTAGTCCACTGCAAAAAGGGAACAACTAGTGGCTAATTTGGCAAACTTTAATGGTTCCAGTTTAAACAAGAAAAGAAACAGGACTCTTGATTTTGACTCACTTGGTTTGTATAACACAGATGAAGATTAATATTAAAAAAATGCTGTTCAGTGACAACGGGAATTGCTTTAGATTCTTGAAGATGTTTCACCTTCCATCATCAGTTCTGAGCTGATGAAGCCTTCTGGATGGAAGGTGAAATGTCTTCAAGAACTTAAAGCAAGTCCATTTGCAACTGAACAGCATAAGAATCTTCAGACATTCAGCTCATCTGAACTCTAAAATAAATCTTTGCACAGAAGGAGGACTGCGGGTTTTGTTCCCCCATCTCTTACACTGAAATCACATTAGGAAGGTTTCTCTTTGTGGCAAGTATGGACCGGAGAAACTAGTGAATTGTAGATTTGTGCATGTCGGTTTTGTTTGCAGATCAAATTTTAAAAATGGGAGCCTCTCTTTAACCACCACCCCTCCTCTGCCCACCCCATAACGTGAAGGATGTGACCATTCAAACTGAAGCCCTTTGTTCTTATTAATATAGCACTGAGAAAACATTTCAGCACTGGGTTCCTTCTAGTCCTGAACACGTGGGCACGATTTAGATCCTTCAAGAATTTCCAGTTCTACTTTATGACCGCTGTCATCCACACACTACATAAACACCACTCATCAGGCATGGTATACTCATTACCTGAGAGAGACAAATGGACTTTGGTGGTAAGAAATTAGAATATTTTATGCACAATAAATATATGCCTTTTTTATAAATAGCCTTGTAAGCATTAATGAACTGTAGTAGGAACTGTTGATGGGTGGTTCTCACAAATGAAAGACTACAGGAACCTTTTTTTCTTGAGCCATATTGGCCTCAGTCCACTGATAGAAGCTGGGAACACACATTGCTCAGTTCAAGTGAGATCATAGCCCCAATTTAGACATTGGGACAGAGATTTAAGATTATGGAGCAGATTTTCACTGTTGGTTTGAAAATTAAAAATCTTCTGGCTTTAGTGAGCGACACAACAATCCCCCCCCTCGACACAAAGTAAACAATGTAAATCCTGTACTTTGACTGGTCTTGAGTACGTTGCTAGAATTTAATCTAGCTGATCAAAAAGCTGTATGGGTGTTTACATGAACTCTGCAGGGTGCAAGGACTGAAGAAATTAAACCACTATCTGCTCCACAGCATAATCAGATAATGTGATGCACCACTATACGGGTGAGGATCCAATACCACTACGAAACTAGTTCTATGCGAATGAATTGTGAGGTGTAATAATATGAAGGGTTTTGTAATTGTTGAACCACTGACTGGCATATTTTTGCTCTGAAGGCTATGCATCACTTTTATACGGCTGCTCGAGATGCCTTTTTTGTAATTTTAATTACTATGATTTTAATTGCCAACATGAAGTATTTTACCCAAAAATAGGCTATTTTTGTTTTATCTTCAAATATGTTAAGGGCTTTTCTTCTTCACCCACCTTATTGTTAGAGTTACAAAAACACATGCTAGTACATACATTTTACCTAAAAAACCAAACTATTTTTGCTTTTTGTTTAACCTTCATTTTACACTTTCCTGATGTTCCAAGTGCCTTTGAATTACCTGACTCTACAACAGGTTTGTGGAACAGATTATCTTATTTATTTCTCACTTTTTTTGCCTTTAGCTTTCCTCCTCTACCTCAGCCCTCTCTTTCTTTCCTGCTGGTGAAAGAAAGCATGCAGTAAACTTTCCTCAGCACTAGCATATTGCAACCTCCACTGCAGACATCTCAGCAAATGTCTACCAGCTGCTGCAGTCGTAAAATTCTCTACAGTAATCAGCAAGGCTCAGATCTCTCTTAGAGCAAGCAGTTAAGGACTTGCAGACATTTTCAGTCTAGCATGGGATAGATAAAGCTAAGTGCGATTTTATATGAAGCTAAACTGCAGATCATTTCACTGCATTTTCTTTTTCTTTTTCTTTTTTTCCTTTTTGAGAGTGAATGTTTGTTCCAAATGTGTTTAACTTCACCTGGGTGGTGGTAGTCTCTGTTTGTGATGCTGCACGCTGTTATTGTTTTGTTTTTTTTAATTTTTGTCAAACTGTGCATCTGTGTGAGAGTACTGAGAAATAATCAACATACATCCACTCACTGTAATATGACTGCTATGACTATATGATCTGAGTGTGTCTAGTTCATTCATTTTCTCTACCTGGTCAAAATTATGTGTGAGTTGGTGTTGTGAATGATCTCCTCTTTCTACAACCACCTTCACTTCAGGGTGTGCAGCATCCTGACTGTGTAGATCGGTTGCTTGTATTCTGTTTGAAGCCTATTATTCTGAATAAACAGCCAAACTGGAAGGATTTGTTGGGGTGTGTGTGTATGCATGATCAAATATGAAAAAAGTAATTTGCGTCTGCATCTGTGAGTGTTTATGTCACCAACTTTTAATATCAGGTCATTGACAAGTTACCAGTCAACCTCAAAAACCTTTTTATAAAGCTTGTGTCTTGTTTAGAAACATCTTCTAAGATTCTGGTTCTGATTCAGGTTCTCCAGATTGAATGCTGGTAATATCTCAGTATCTGAATATCTCAATATTTATGGCCAAATACCTGTTTAAGTTGCAAACGATTACTGACAGGTCTGTTTTCTCAGTATCATTGTGTATATTGGTACTAGTAATTTATGATATAATTATGGTGAGCAAACAACATGTGGTTCCTTATTTTCCATTATTTAGGAAAAATATCAAATATATATTATGCTTTAATAATGTTTTACTACCAACATGACAAAGTGTTTAACTATAGTGCAGCCCCAGACCAATCCGTGTAGCAAAAATCACAGATTTAGTGCATTTGAACTGGTATTTGTAATTAAATTGCAAATTTCAGGTTGATTTTGCACCTCTAAAGTAAAATGCAGAGTTATAACAGGTTCTGCATTATTACCTGGTGTTATGAATTTGTCTTTTATAATGTCTTTGTCTAAATGAGCTTTAATTTATTTTATGCTCACATACTCACACATATTGCTAAATAAAGTTATATTTTAACAAACAGCCACAAACAGAAACAAAACAAAAACTGCGCCATGTAGTAGATGGTGATGTAAGGTGTACCTGGTCACAGTGGCCCAATCTCTCTGTATTGGGAGGTAGCAAAAGGTGGTGGAGGGGGTCAGTAGGCTCCCAACAGCAAATATTAGCTTGTTTTCCATGTTTTATATTAGTTACACATTTAAGTGTTTAAAGGTTAGTTAGTACTTAGAGTGCTTTAACAATTAAATAACTGAGTTTGGGTACCACTGGTTTGCATTGTGGTAGAAGACAGGAGTGCAGCTGTGTTTTGCCTCAGTCGGCCTCTAGGTGGCGCAGTTTCCTCCGGCGTTTTCTTTGTTTTTCATCTCTCGCCCGTCGCCCGTGATCTCTCATCATACGGCGGCTATTTTTTTTAAAAACATTTTATAATGGCGGAGGACAGTGAATCCGCGGCCAGTCAGCAGAGCCTAGAGCTGGATGACCAGGACACCTGCGGGATAGACGGCGACAACGAGGAGGAGAATGAGCATATGCAGGGGTGAGGATGGCCTGTCCGGTGTGGCTGGGGAGGCGCAGTAACGTTATTTCAAGCAGCCTGTTTGCGTGTGCGCTCGGTGCTCAGTGGCTAACGCAGTTAGCTAACGTTAGCCGACACAAACACAGCCCAAGCCGTTTGCCACAAGACCGTCCTTTCAACTACTGATTTGAAACGATTGAGTCATTGTCGTTTTTGCTGTTTTAAATGTTTAATGAATACTCCCGATCAGTGCCCTGACTGAGTGACATAATGACAGCTAGCCGCTAGGTTAGGTTAGCTCAGCTGTCATTCGTTGCTATGGTAGCTAACGTTAGCTCTCTGCTGTCCTCTGTGTGTGTGTGTGTGTGTCAGGAGTCAGATCTGAGTCAAACTAAGTCAGCCTCCGTTCACTGGTGTCTTGTGCGTTTGTCTTTACATCTGTAGGAGTCCAGGAGGGGATCTGGGGGCCAAGAGGAAGAAGAAGAAACAGAAGAGGAAGAAAGAGAAGCCAAGCTCGGGGGGAGCCAAATCGGACTCTGCGTCCGACTCTCAGGAGATCAAGGTGCGATGATGACCCACTGAAGGGGGCTAAAATCCCAAACCATAACCCACAAACCTGGAGTCATTTGCCAGACTGATGCTAGACTGTGTACAAGGGATAGATATTAATTTTTATAGTAGTTTTGCATATAGGTTAAGCAACATCCCATCAGTTTGAGTGGATCAATAGGGGCCATGCAACCTTGGCCCGGACACATGCTTATGGTTTATAGAGGGTCCTGGATATGATCCAGACCAAAAACCTTAAGCAAATTTAAATGCAACCTGACCCACACTCCTTTGCTCTCACGTCCCCTCCTGTGATCTGACACTAGTAGCCACATTTTGCAATTTGTAGTCAGTGTGAGGGTGCCAGGTTGAAAAAGCTATAATGTGAGGTTCAAAGCTAGATGCACAAAGAACTGTTGACAGAGAAAATGGTCACAGAGCATGAGAAGACTGAAGGATACTTATTCATTCAATGTGAAAGAAACACAAGGCCGTCAATGAAACATCAGAAGATAATGAAGAGCAGTCACATAACACCCACAGCACCACAAAACAAACGTGATGATGCAATTAAATGAATGTGAAATTAGTGTACAGGATAGATTTAAACTTGCTCCTCTTTTAATTTCTACTGATAAGATGAAGAAGGCAAAGCAGAATGGTAAATAGTCTGATAAATGTCAGAGATTTAAACATAAAAATTAAAGACATATATGGACCTACACAATCAGCTGCAAAATATGGACAGGCAAATTCTTTTTAGAGCAGTGATCACGTAGTATTTATCTGAGCAATAATACAGTATTAGGGGTTGAACGCAGCTTGAACCTATGTTTACATCTGTCAGGATGTGTGGCAGGGTGTTATTCTCTTTACATTTTTAGTTTTTTGGCTACATTTGGATGTGGGATATTTGTCTTTTACATTTTATGTTACACACCAATTTGTTCTTAGATGTGTCGTCTTTCCCTACATGCAGAACCCAGGCTTACCCATTCAGAAGCTGCAGGACATCCAAAGAGCCATGGAGCTGCTTTCCTGCCAGGGTCCTTCAAAGAGCATCGACGAGGCAGCTAAGCACAAGTACCAGTTTTGGGACACTCAGCCTGTGCCAAAGCTAAGTACGTACAGAGCATTTTTTATTTCATATTTTTATCTATTTTATTTGAGTTGTGTTAAAGAAAATGCTAATTGTATAACACATTTATTGAGAAAAAAGCATTAATTTGTAAACATCCTAAACTCATAGTGATAAAATAATTATTAATCATTAGCTTGGCCAATGAATAATTATGGAAATTGATTAAGATTTGTATGCTAACTCAAACTGTACTGTCTCAGCTGTCAGCAGAAGGTTTTAAATCATGTTTGTTGTGTCTGTGGCCCAGTGCCACCTACTGGCTTTATGTTAACATAGCCTGTGCTGCTCAAAGCCAGTGTCCCAAAAACATGTCAGCTGTGAAGTACAGAGGGGGTCCAGGCATATTCACTGGACATGCTTTGTGGCATTAGATTAAGCTGTTACCATGACAACAGTTGGCCAGATCTGTAGGAGGGCCAGTACCACAGAATTGTCTGGTCAATATGGCACCAGAAACAGCAGATTTCATAAATACCCAAGTGATGCTGTCAGCAGTTTTATGCTTTTACCAGTTCACAAGAAAAAGAGATTTTTGTTGAATGTCACTCAGGACTGCTGTGAAATTGGAAATGCACATGTCTGTTTGAATTGTGGCAGTTGGAAAATTGGTCTTTGTGAAAGAGTGGTACTGTTTTTGCAGATGAAGTTGTGACAACTCATGGGCCAATTGAAGCTGACAAAGAAAACATCAGACAGGAGCCATATTCCTTACCTCAAGGCTTTATGTGGGACACTTTGGATCTCAGCAATGCAGATGTAGTAAGTACAGTGTTAACACAATAAATACATGTTGTAGAAAAAATACGTGAATGAACCTTTGCTGTGTCTCTTTCAGCTCAAGGAGTTGTACACATTGTTAAATGAAAACTACGTGGAAGATGATGATAACATGTTCAGATTTGATTATTCACCAAGCTTTCTCAAATGGTAACTGATTAGTCACCAACTATATTAATATATGCAGTATTCTGCTGGCTGCTCTCCCACTAACCGTGCCCTCCCCTTTCAGGGCTCTGCGTCCACCCGGCTGGTTACCTCAGTGGCACTGTGGAGTGAGAGTGTCCTCAAACAAGAAGCTCGTTGGCTTCATCAGTGCCATACCTGCAGATATACGCATCTATGACACGTGACTATGCATAACTGATCATATACATTTGAAGCACTATGCATTGAAAGAGATAATGTAAACTTATTGACACAAATGTACAACCCATCTTCTGTCTCACTGCTGCTCCAGGTTGAAGAGGATGGTAGAAATCAACTTCCTTTGTGTCCATAAGAAGCTGCGTTCAAAGCGTGTTGCTCCTGTTTTAATCAGAGAGATCACACGGAGGGTGAACTTAGAAGGAATATTTCAGGCTGTATACACAGCAGGAGTCGTACTGCCTAAACCTGTGTCCACGTGCAGGTGTGCTGTGCTATATTCAAACATGAATTAAGCAGGATATGGTGTCAGCAAGTCACTTACAACCAATCTTTTCTTCTCTGTTCAGATATTGGCATCGTTCTTTGAACCCCAGAAAGCTTGTGGAAGTTAAATTCTCTCACCTGAGCAGAAACATGACCTTGCAAAGAACCATGAAACTCTACAGACTGCCAGATGTAATCACTTAATATCCATTTCTTTCTTTACAAATTCCAGTTAATAGCAGGGACTGATATCGCCTTTTTCTCTCACTCTCTACACCCCATGTAGAGCACCAAGACTCCTGGTCTGCGGCCGATGGAGAGGCGTGACATCCGCCAGGTCACTCAGCTGCTACAGAAATACCTGACACGTTTCCAGCTTGCGCCTTCGATGGGTGAAGAGGAGGTTGCTCACTGGTTTTTGCCACAGGACAATATAATTGACACATATGTAGTAGAGGTGTGTGGAATCAGCTTCTATCCTCTGACTAACTCAGTTGGTTCTTCTATGTGTTTAAACAGCTTCTGTATTTCTCTCTCTCCTCAGGGTGCTGATGGTGCACTGACAGATTTCACTAGTTTCTACACTCTGCCCTCAACCGTAATGCATCACCCTCTTCATAGGAGCCTGAAGGCTGCTTACTCTTTTTACACCATTCATACACAAACTCCGCTACTGGACTTAATGAATGATTCGCTGATCCTGGCCAAACTGGTAATGTTTGTTAAACTCAAACCAAGATTTGCCACTGTGTAATTCATTGTGATATTACTTTTTTTTTCTTATTGTGTGTGTTTAACAGAAAGGGTTCGATGTGTTCAATGCCTTGGATCTAATGGAGAATAAGGTGTTTCTGGAGAAACTCAAGTTTGGCATAGGCGATGGAAATTTGCAGTATTACCTCTACAACTGGAAGTGTCCCCCTATGGATCCTGATAAGGTCAGCAGCAGCATCACATTAGCTTTCAGCCAGCATCCTTAAATATCTGGTGTTGACAGATTAGTTTATTTTATAGACCTTACTGGTAGTGGAAGTTTTCTGTAGTTAACATCTCTGTTTCATTATATATTATTATGAAGTGTTATTTAGTCTTATTGAGAGCAAGATCTTTTGAAAGACCTGAGAACAAATCCACTGGAACCCTTAACTTATCTAGACATTTCCCAGAGGTGCTGTATGTGAGAATGTCCTTGTCATTCAGCCCAGAAGTTAAATGGACAAGCTTCGTAGTACAAAGTCTAAGTAATGTCCAGTTGAGCCCATGTGTGAGTACAGCAGGTGGAGAATTCACAGTGAGCGAGGCAGGGTTCTTTTCCAGTCTGTTCAGCACAACACCAGAAAGTATGTTTCTGGTGTTGCACTGTGCTTCTCTCTTTCAGGAAATGGGCAGTTATATACATAATGTATTGTTTCTAATCGAATTGTTTTCTAAACCGATCTAAACAAAACACTGTTACAACCAAAAAATGAGTGAGAAATATTCTCTTCATTGTTTCGTGTGGTCCAACTGTTTTAATTTTGTGAAACACCGACATTAATAACTAGCATTAACGAGTGTGAACTTAGAAACAGATGATGCACCCGTCTCCAACATCTTGATTACAATATATTTACTTGACGCTCTGTTTCTCAGGTTGGCCTCGTCCTTCAGTAGCAGGTCTCTTCAGGGCTGCTACACAAACACTGATCAAGAGGTTTTCAGCAATCTGACTCTGACTAATTCTTACCTGGACATACAGGTAGCCCAAGTTAGACAATGAGAACTACAACAAAACCAACCTGGTGACCGGGCGGCGGCTCACGCGGCACTTGTGTCATCAAGAACATTCTCAGTTCACCCGGAGGTGAAAACTCTTAAATCATCAACATCCTGAATGTGAAGTCATGCTATGCCTCAGATACTCATACAGTACAATGCTCGAGACATGCACTCGCAGATTTAAAACACACCAGTCTGACATTCAAGTGGATGCCTTGACATTTTGATTTTTGTTTAGTTCTTCTTCCTCAGCTGTGTTACAAGGGACAGGCATTTTGTTTAATGTCACTAACAAGGAAATATGTAAATGCTCATCAAGTAAACATGACCAGTTATAATCAAAGGTTTGTAATTTTGTTTGTCCTGTCCAAATAATTAGTTGTTGTAGCCCCACTGCAATTGAACAATTATAACTCCTGTCCATACTCGTGTCATTGTGGTCAGAATGATCTTTTCTGCTGGTGTGAGCATCAGAAATACTGAGGTGTTTCTTTTATGCCTGTCATAAAAAGGAAGAAATTTTTTCTATCAATCTTAAAGAAGCATTTTAACAAATTTCCACACACATACGTAGAAATGCTCTCAAATAACACGCATACACACAGAGGAAGGACTTGTTCAACTGGTGCATTGATATACATGTTTTCTGTTAAGAATATATAGTTACCTGTACATTTAAAGCCAGATCATATTTATTCCTGTAGTGTGAGTTTGGGGTTTGGGAGGGCTGATCCAAAGTATTTTCCTCATAAATTGTGTATCTCTCTGAGTTTGTTCAGCCAATTTGGGTTTAAGTGGTTTTTGATGAAGAATGTATTGAATAAATGAAGCACAATTTTTGAGTTCTTAAACAGGTGAAAAGGTCCTTAAATGGTCAGTTAGCTGAGATTTGAAAAGAGGCTGGTTGAGGTACATGAAATCTTTGTTTTAACAAAAAATGTGAGCTGTTTTCACATTACAAACATGTTTCTATTTTTAATATAACAACTGATCTGCAATCTGTTATTTGGTCATGTTCACTAATATGGATACGTGTAATAAACAGCGATAGAGCTATTTGCTTATCAAAAGGCAAAATATAACAGTTGGATAGTAAGATGTGCTCAGTACGCAAGCAGGGCATTGAAAATTACAGTACCAAAGGCCAAAAAATGCCAGTTAAGCCATAATCAAGTGGATTTAACTTACATTTTGTATGTTTTCAGAATTGCTAATGTTTCTCTAGAGACACTGTTTATGGCTGTTTATGTTTATGGAAATGGCTTATTTGCTTTGACAATACATATCATCGGTTAAGTCACATTTAAAACAGCCATGGTCAGTTTTATTTTAATTTAGCCACTGCCACTTAGATCACTTGCAGAGTCTTTATGATTTATACAACAATAGCCTGTTGCAAAGCATAAAATAAGCTGCCCCTGTAAAACTGCTTAAGTACAACACTGTGGTCGTAAGCATTTCTGAACAAATATGTAGGTAACATCTATCCACTCAGCTGCAGTAGGATGTTACATGTTCTCAGTCAAACTCTGTTAGAAGTGAGCACAACAATCAACGGATCTGAAGGAATGATTTACCACCACATCTAGTCAGAACACAGTGGCTGAATAAACAAAAACCTGAATCACTAACCACATCATTTTAAAATGTGAGTTTCCTGTTTTTCCAGGTCCATATTTACTGACTTTTCTGGGTTTGTTTTTAATTGTACTGTATTTTGTGTGTCTAAAAATATACTATAGGTCATTTTTCAGTGTGTTGTGCAGCTAAATGCGTGAAACAGTTCTAATAGCTATAACTGTACTTTGCAAAATGTCTTAAGACTTAATTTATGTTTTTTTTCTTTCCAGTATTTCCCTGAAATTTCCAGTCAAATAGGCAACTTCAAAACAGGTTTTGGGGGACTTTTGGAGTATTTGGAACTTTCCTGTGCTCGACTGAGCATGTTGTAGATGAAAAACTGTTGTCTGACCACTTGTTCTGTGGTTTCCTCAATGTTTTAAAATGGTCTTTTTTGCTCTTAAGTTTGTTACTTTATGTTTGATGTCTCTCTTCATGTTGCTCTGCATAACTTAAAAGGTAAAGGCTGCTGCCAATTTTCCAGATTCAAAAAAAAATTGTCGCTGATTATTCTGTATGTGAAGTAATGTTCCTCTTATCCTTTTATGGATTTGCAGGAAAATGACAATGGACGGTTAAAGTTTCAGGGCTCTTTTTTTTTTCTTTTTTTTTTACCAGAGGGAGATTGAATGAGTTGCATTCTTTCAGACAGATGTTACCACTGTTAATGGGTTATGGAGTCAACAGTGTGCCTCACGGAAGTTGGTTGAGTCAAAGACAAGTTGCCTGCAGCTGTAAAAGTGAACTTTATTGAGCATGTCAGTTTTGCTGCTGTGTTGATTTCAATGTTATTAGCTACACCCTTTAGTGAGAACTCAACCCGAAGTACCTGCCTTATTTTAAAGATTTTTATTAAGACTTTGGAATGGGGAGAGGGGGTGTACTTTTGAATTGACATACAGTGCTGTGAAAAAGTATTTGCCCCCTTCCTGATATTTTTTTAACATATTTGTCACACTTAAATTATTCAGATCATCAAACATATTTTAGTATTACACGAAAATAATCTGAGTAAATACAAAATGCAGTTTTTAAATGGTGATTTTATTTCTTAAGGGAAAAAACCTGTTCAAACCTGCCTGGTCCTACGTGAAAATGTAATTTCCCACTAAACCTAATAATTGGTTGTGCCACCCTGTGGCAACAACTGCAATCAAGCGTTTGCGATAGCTGGCAATACTCTTTGACATCGCTGTGGAGAAATTTTGTCCCACTCTTCTTTGCAGAATTGTTTTAATCCAGCTACACTGTAGGGTTTCGAGTATGAGTGGCCTGTTAAAGGTCATGCCACAGCATCTCAATCAGATTTAAGTCCATACTTTGACTAGGCCACTCCAAAACCTTAATTTTGTTGTTTTTTGGGGTTTTTTGTGCCATTCAGAGGTGGACTTGCTGCTGTGTTTTGGATCATTGTCCTGCTACATAACCCAAGTCCGATTGAGCTTGAGGTGATGAACTGATGGCCGGACATTCTCCTTCAGGATTTTCTGGTAGAGCGCAGAATTCATGGTTCCACCAGTTATGACAAGTCGTCCAGGTCCTGAAGCTACAAAGCAGCCCCAGACCATCACACTACCACCACGTTTGACTTTTGGTATAGTTTTTTTTTTATGCTGTTAGTTTTTCACCAGATAAAACGGGACACACAACTTCCAAAAAGTTCAACGTTTGTCTCATCTGTTCACAAAATATTTGCACAAAAGTCTTGGGGATAATCAAGATGCTTTTTGGCAAATATGAGACAAACGTGTGTTCTTTTTGGTCAGCAGTGGCTTTCTGCCATGGATGCCATTTTTGCCCAGTCTCTTTCTTATTGTTGAATCATGAACACTGACCTTAACTGAGAAAAGTGAGGCCTGCAGTTCTTTAGATGGTGTTTTGGGTTCTTTTATGACCTCCTGGATGACTTGTTTTTCATCTGTTGAAGTTCTTTAGATCACGGCATGATGTGTTGCTTTTTGAGATCTTTTTGCGTGCTTCACTTTGTCAGACAGCTTCTATTTAAATGAAATCTTGATTCAACAGGTGTGGCATATTTGTTTAATGTTAACATTTATTTCATGATCTGAATCATTTAAGTGTGACAAATATGCAAAAAAAAATATTTTAATCAGCAAAGGGGCTAATACTTTTTTCACAGCACTGTACAGCTTTCTCTAACTAAAGAACAATATTTTTATTCAAATCCATTGTAAGCTGTGAAAAAGCTGAAGAACCAGCATCATTTAGACATGACCCCATGCAAATAACAATCTGTCAACACACACGTCAGCTATACCAGCATGGATATTTGATTGAATAAACTCACTTTAAAAAAGGACGTGTGATAAACCTCTTTTTTTTTACATGACAGGCACAGCAGAAATGCAGTTGGGCATTTTTCATGGTAAACATTTTGACTTGTCATAGTACATAGTATAGTTGGAAAATCAGTTACTAATGACATTAATGACGGCTCAGTTTTTCAACTGTTAATTTTATCTGTATTTTTCCTGCTGTCAAAACATCTTATTAAAAAACACGCCTATCTTTTGCCTTTTATTGTGGCATCTGTCAAGATATTTACAGTTTATGAAAGTTGCAAAAGAAGCAATAATTGGACAACACTTTTAGGAACCCTTTAAAAGTTGACAGCGTTAACTTTAGCTGTAGCCCACTGTTATTTTTGTTAGTGATTTATCTGCAAACCATTTTCTTGATTTAAAATAGTGGGGGAAAATCCCAAAAAACAGATATTGAGTTGTAAGCTGTAGCATGCTGGAGAAGATGGAACCAGAGAATATCCAACAAATCAATTAAATTACTCGCTGTAGTCGTTCACCTTAGTCATTGATAAAAACAGTTAACAAAAAGCATTCCTGTATCACAAAACTTAAGATTTTTTCTATGAAATACTAGATATTTTCATATCTTCAGACCTCAAAACCCTAAGTATTAAACAATCTGAGAGGGAAAATTCACTTCTGTATTCACATTAAAGACTGTGATAAGTTATAAATGTGTGAACCCAGTGAGGTAAAACAAGCAAAAACACAGGCACTGTCCTAAAATATATGGGTAGAGTTTCTGTTTCATTTGTCTGACTATGACTTAATCTTCTGTCTTTTCTTTGCAGGGTTGGCAACAATTTTCTTCACTTTAAGAGGTTGCAAAGTGCAGGAGGATGGAGACTCTGTGACCTCCTCAGCTTCACTCTCCAGCTTCCTTTTCTCTCCTCTCCTCTCTCCACTCTTCTCCTCCTCCATCTTGTTCTCCTCCTTGTCAGCAGGGTCTTCAGGTGTTAACGTAGCTGCTGCACCTTGCAGCCATGCAACATCCAGTGAAGGTACTCTGGGCTTAATGGCATCAACAGTGTCAGTGAAGACCTCGTCGTCTTTCGAGGCGCACCGTCTGAATCCCAGTGCAAGGACACTTTTCAGCCCCAGCGGCTCGGACACGCTCTGGCTTAGACGAGGCACCTGGCAGGCTGGCACTCCTCGTGTCACACTGAGAGCTATCAGGTGATTCGTCATGTGTTTTGGTTTGACAGACTTGCACACGAGCACCAGTTTGAGTTCATTCCTCTCCAGAGCTTTGGTGACCTCGTTGATGCCAATGGCCAGTTGTCGTCTGGCTGCCACATCTGTCCAGCCATTTTTGGGAGACTCTTGCACCTGACAAACAGGTTCTGGCATGACAGCTACAGGCTGTTGGTCTTTCTTTTTCCTCCATGGGCGAAACACTTTCACCTCTTTCTTCTCAAGACCCATGGAGAGAAGTTTGTCCTTCAAGGTTTTCAGGATGAACTGCATGTCTTCTTGGGGTAGTGGGCTCCATGTTGGGGTAAATGGTGACGTGAAGGAGGTCTTGGCTGGAGTCTGCCTTTTGGTTTCCTTCTTAGGCTTTCCTGCAGTGGGCATCCCTCCTCTGTAAGCCCCAAAAGTGAACCTATAGACAGAGAGAAACACATTTACATAACAAGTAGACACCAACCAATATAAACTAGTTTTAACGAATTGCAGTGCAAAAGCTTAGTTTTGAGGTAATTTAATAAACAGTGTCATTTTTATGACAGACTTATTCTTTTTGAAAATCATGAGTATGGCTACTAGGGCTCTAATCAATAGACAAGTACATGTTGATGTTCTGTTAATTTGCAGCTTCTGTTCAATTTAGAGCCTTACCAGTGGATGGTTAAAAAAAAGAAGAATAAAAGAACAAATACTTCGTTAAGAAACTGACTTCTCTGGACATCAGTCTAAGTTATTGAATTTAAAAAGAAAAACAAGTCTAATCCAAAATTTGTTCCACGTGTGTCTCATAAATAAGGTTTCTGCATAAATCTAAACTTCATCTAATATTTAAATACAAGACTTCAGTGAAGTACCTACCACCTCTAAAGTATTTCAACACTGTGGTGTTTCCACTTTTACTTACGTAGCAGTTAAAGATACTTATCTGAATACTGCTTACAGTAATGGAAAATATCAGGATGTGACCATTGTTGTAACGTCAATTATATTCAGAAAATACAACCCGTCAGCTATGGCTCCACACGTCTTTTTATAACCGTATCCACAGAGTAACAACCAACCACATTTATGTCGAACAACAGTTTAAATGTTTAATTGACGTTTCTTTACCTGATTTTTAATTCCGCAGAACCTATTTTCTTTTTCAACTTTGTGCAGTTTTCACATCTTCAATGCAGGTGGACCACTGGGAGCCGCCATCATGTTTGAATTTAAATAACTTTATTTATAAAACTCCACAGCGCCGACCAGCGGTCAAAGAGCAGTGCTACACACATGACTTCATATACTGTACATCTGTGACATGTAGCATACAGTGTCATCACCACAGCATATTCTTAAAATTAATTTTATTAATTTGCTATAAAAATGTAAATGTTTTTAACTGGTTTTATGTATTATTATTTATTAACAAATATGAGTCAATTCCTATGAGAGAACTGTAGTTGTCAATCAAATCTAATTTGTATAATTTAACTCCTTTGGTGAAGGTTAGTGCAATTCAAAATGCTGATAATAAGACTGTTTCAATGTAAACAGTTAAAGTAGGCTATTTGAGAACAGTGCACAATAGAAATAAAGTAATTGAAAAAGTATTAGTCAAACAAAAAAGAGAAATAAAGTAAAACTAGATAAAAGTCAGTGATAAAAGAATTGACAAACAGACACAGAATAAGTGAGTGAAGTGATAATGGTTTTATCTAGTGGTGGAAACACCTTTTTGTACATTTAACGCGTTTTTGTCTGCACAGTAAATTGCTCACGTATAACATAAATACCTTAAAAGATCTACTACTGCTACACTACTAGCATTTTAATTTCCCTGACAGTGTAGCGGGCAGCAAACAGGTGTTACACCGTTTTCTGTGACCATCAGATTCTGTGACTGTCGGGGCGCTGTTTCGCAGATTCCTCCTGAACAAACGTTGTGTCCCAAGGAAAATATACGATCTACAACCGGTTTTCTCTCGGTTAAAATATCCGACGTTACATGTCAACATCAGGACGTGCCCGGGTTCAGATCCCCGGGTCGGCTGTAGTATAATGGATGATACTGTGAGTGAGGGAGACAGGTAGCCAATCAGATCCTCTCCAGCGCTCTGGTCCCTCCTCTGCAGGCTTGGCACTGGCATAATATTGCATTGTTCAGCTGTGCTGCAATTACAGCTGCTCAAATCCGTCAAGCCTACAGGAGAAACACGTCCCCATTAGCGGAAGCTGCGTCTGCGAAATGTCTCTTCAGGTAAAATATTATTGCTTTTTATTTAGCGGTAACGGAGATTTCTCATCGCTATGAAATTAATAGCTGTTGTAGTGGTAGGGTGTTTACGCCATCTACTATGTATCGTGTCATCCATTTTAACAGGTTGTGACGGGTAGATGTAGGAAAGGCGAGTCTTGTCCTCAGGGTCTGTGGTCCTGATGCTGCAAGTACAGTTTGGTTACTGCAAGCAGTGACTTAGAAGAAAACATAATTGTGCAGCATTAAGAATAACCAGCAGGATCTGACTAACTCAGTTGAGGAGCAAACTATTTGACTAGGTCATGAATAAGAAGGATTCAGAGATTAATCTTTGTAGTGCTTAAAATTGTTCGTCTAAATTCACACATTGAGATTTGGGGTTTGCAAATTTCCGTTCATTCAAAAAGGTGTTCTTATGGTCTATGATTATCTGTTCTGCAATGCCCCAGATCCTTTGTAAAGTAGATTATTCAAGTAGACACAAAAGCATTAGAGTGTTGAGTAAAAGCCCTTTGTTTATTTTCCACTTGAGCAATAATGGTTTCCCAGGCTCCACAACGCGACTAGAATATAAGGCTCAGATTTCTTATTTAGTGTTGTCTGTAACTATTTAATATGCACATTCTCATAATATGTTTGATTAGTACTCTCCCTGCACTAAATAACTATATAAATATATATATATATAATATACCTATATACTATAAATACAGATATGACAAAGAGCAGTAAAAGTCAGTCACTGCTTATACGCTATGCAAACATAATCACTAAGGATTTGAAGAGAGAAACACAAAGAGTGACTCAGATGTTTCTTCTATAACCTGCAGGAAGAGTTTGAGAAAGTGGCAGAGGATGTGAAGAAGGTGCCGACGAGGCCCACAGACCAGGAGCTGCTGGACCTGTACGGCCTTTATAAACAGGCACTTGTGGGAGATGTTAACACCGGTAGCACTCGCTGCAGATAAACAGAACCACTTCCCGTGCAGTGGTGCCTGAATTCTGAACATTTCCTCCTCTCTATGTGTGTTGTATTGTAGGTAGACCAGGAATGATTGACTTAAAAGGAAAAGCCAAGTGGGACGCCTGGGACTCCCGGAAAGGTAACAAATTAAAAAACAATGTAGGTGAAAAATCAAAAGACAAGATCTGTTACTTGGTCTCAGCTGTGACTGCAGCGTTGTGAGACCAGTGATGCAAAAAGTCTTGTAAAACAGCAACATATTCATATTTTGTATTTCTGTATACACACTCTTTTTCAGGAATGTCCAAGGACGATGCCATGTCAGCCTACATTACACTTGCCAAGGAAGTAATCAGCAAATACGGGATGTAAGACTGCAATAAGACTGCAATAAACTGAATGAAAGCATGGTAACAGATTACTAACTTTATTATAACAGTGCTGTGTGCAGTGCTGTGCTATGAAAGAGGTAGCCTTCTGCTTTCAGAGGCCATAATTATACAGGACATAATGTAATGTTAATGTTCAATTTTCTGTGATTTCTTTCTCCTTGATATGCGTTTTTAAATACATTTACCCACTAATCTGCACAATTGAGCAACTCCTATGCATCCTTTAAGATTAAAAATATAAAACTATAACTATTTTATCTAATGTAGTTTAATCCACATGTGCAAAGCAATATACTGTGTACTTCATCTTTAATTTAAACAAGACAAACTAAATGCTCTTAAATATGAACATATAGCACACATTTGCAAATAAAACCTCTTTCTGCACCTTTTTTGTTTGTGTTTTTTGTTCTTCTTTTCTTATTTGGAATTTGATTTGTCTTTGCATTTAGTAGAACTACATTATTATAAAGCAGTGCCATTTCCCGTTTGTTACTCTAGTTATTGGATTGCACCTAAATATATATTCAGTGAGGAAGACTTGAGGGATTCTGATAAACAACATCTCCTCAACAATGATTGTTGAACACCTCATTTGATTGATTTGATGCTATAACATCCTCTAAATTGCGAAGACTTGCTAGAAAAATATTTGTTTTTCTGTCACTTTGAGCGCTGGATAATCATGATCAATGAATCAAAACATTAGTTTAGATTAGATAGCACTTAATTTATCCCTAGGTTTGGTAGGGAGTCAGATAAGCAGAGATATTTTAAGTTTTCTTTGCCATAGTTTTCACTTTTGATAGTTTGTCAAACAAATGTGGACTAGTCTACATTTATGTTATTATTAACACACTATTCAGTGCTTTTACACATAGGCTACGTATTGACTTAAGTTAAGAATAGTAGAAGTACTTAGTAGTTTATACTTAAGTACCTGCACCTTTACTTGAGTACTGAGTTTCTGTACCTCTACAGAGACTCTACAGAAAGTAGTCTAAGTGTATTTAGTTATTTTCCACCCACTGGTCTGAATCGTAGACTATAAATAAAGATACAGTTAAATGTAAACGGGTTTAAATAAAGCTGGGGGGGGGGAAAAAAAAGAAGAAAAAAAAAGTATGAGCTGCGCGCATGCGCAGTCAGTTGGCAGGCAGCATAAGTGGGGTAAAGGTGAGGAGCGGCTCCAGGAATACACCCCAAGAAACACTTTTCACCTACAGTCTTTGTGGCGTTTCTGGATGCAGTAGGCTAAAGGCAGCATATCTTAAATAAGGTGAGCTGTTTGAAAACTAGGACGTTTTTAAGTGAAGTTAAATCCAACGTGTCAAACATTGTTGTTGGTAAAGTGTTAGCTAATAACCTGAGAAGAGTTAATAACGTTACTGCTTAATGTTAGCTAACTAGTTTATTATGAAGCATTAGAATAATTAATAAACCAATAAAAATATAAAATAGTTATGGTAAATAATAGTAAAATAGTTTAGTAGTCTTTACTTCCTTTTAATTGACTGTTGATATCCAAGTGACACTAACATTTATCGAGTCTTAGTGAGTAAAAGGAGTTTAGTAGCTAGTATTTATTATGACTAGCTACACATAATGTTAGCAGCACAGAATGATGAAACGTGTAAACATTACTCAGTGCTCCGCAAAATGGTTGTGCAATATTAAGACATGTCCTTTTTGTAATCACCAAATGTTTACCTAACAGGCTGTGAAATTCAATGTTGTATACCTGCTCAGGTATCAAGTAACGCTGTGACATCAGACTATGGAAATGTTGTAGCTCAAGCTTTAGCATTAACGTTAGCACTTTTGTTGTAATGGTCAGTGACTGTTAACCCAGTTTCATACTACATGTAGGACTGGTTGTAATTAGGTTAATTATTAATATGAGGATTGTTGTGATAAATGCCCATCAGAAGCCAAGGTAAAGTCCCAGAATTGATTGTGTTGTGCAGCCAGAAGTGCAAAACCAACAGTAAGGCTCATATTTATGATGATGCTACACAGAGAAAGACAGAAATTCTTTACATTTTAGTAGCTGGACCAGGTGGATTAATCATTTTAATAAAATATCAATAATTTGCTGGTTGCAGCATCTTCTTACATGACAGCAAACTGGGTTTTTGACATTTTTGAAGAAAGAAAACACAACAAAGAACTCGATCTTAATAATAGATATTTTGTAGTATTTTGTGAGATTTTATTCACCAATTGAAGTTATTTTAAATTAACTGTTAGTTGCAGAGTTGCTTGTAGGAACACTTATGAGCATTTTGTTTTCAAGTTGTTTTCAAGTCCAAAAACTGACTGACAAAAACAAAAAGATTCACGTACATTTTCACACTTCTGTATATTTTTGACAAAATGTAAAATAATTGATGGAGGACAAGATGACACATCATACTCATCACACATCACAGCAGTGACAGAATATAAGCCTCAGCTGCATGTCAGTGCAACATTATTTGTATTACAGGGAGAAGAAATGGCTAATCATTTGTCAGAGTCTGTGCCAGAGCGCACCTTTCAGTATCAAAGCAGCCTGCCTCCCCTGCCAGTACCGTCACTAGAGAGCAGCCTGTCTAAGTACCTGGATGCAGGTAGGAATATGTATCATTGTTACTTTTTTGTAAATAGATACCATGCAAACTTAAAATATTTACTCAAACCAATGCTGTAAATATTCAACATGTAATTGCTCACTGCTGCTACTGCTACAATAAAATCATGTAAGAATATTTTCGTAATAAAAACAAAGAGAGTGAGAACTTTTATTCTGTCTCGCTTTTGTTTTGAACCTATTTCTGGTATATTTGCTGAATATTTAGGGCAGTTTGTATGTTCCTACTGACTTTGAATACTTTGGATTTGTGTGTAATTACGTATTGGCATTGATCATTATTACACAGCTCTTCAGAAATCTCTTTCTGTGCCAAAGATGTCACAGTGATTATGTCCAGATTTCTGTCAACCACATGGCAATCCATATTTTAGTAGATATTTAATAATTGTATTTTAAGTGTTAATAAGTGTTATAGTCTGTGTGTATGTCATAGTCATACTGTATGTAGGTATTTCATTAATTTGTGTTCAGAATCACCAGGAGCTGGTGAACTTGACAGGTGAACTAATTTTGCATTTCTGTGTTCGCCATCAGTTCTTCCATTTGCTTCTAAGAACGAGTTTAAGGCTACAGTGGAAATTGTACGAAAATTTCAAGACGGTGTTGGCAAAGAGCTGCACCAGAAACTACTGCACAGAGCAAAGACAAAGAAGAACTGGGTGTGTAATTGAGCTGTAAACGACTTGCTTTGGTCTTACAGATGTCATCTCTAGTCATTGTTGTTCAACTTAGCTTTTTCTTCCCCAGCTGGAAGAATGGTGGTTAGATGCAGCGTACCTGGAGGTTCGCATCCCATCTCAGCTGAATGTAAACTTTGGAGGCCCAGCACCCTACATAGAGCACTGCTGGCCTCCTGCAGAGGGAATTTTTATGGAGAGGGCAAGTTTTCATACATGGCTCACCCTACAGTACTGGAACCTGCTTCGCACGTAAGAAATATTCACACACACTTTTATAAAGTGTAAGGTCTGTTATACAGAAATCGTGTAAATAGGTAAATTTTGATTTTTTTTACTTCTGCATGTTTTAGGGAGAGAGTGGCACCTCAGAAAGCTGGGAAAACACCATTAGATATGGACCAGTTCAGAATGCTGTTCTGTACCTGCAAAGTGCCTGGAGTTATCAAGGACACTATTCATAATTACTTCAAGACAGGTAGAATAAACTTGGCTCATATCTAAAACCTTCAGGGTACACCTGTTACACATTAGCCCACTCAGCTTATTGTTGTTGTGTAATACGCGTTTTGTGCTTTGTCTCAGAGCATGAGGGTCCTTGCCCTTCCCATTTAGTAGTTATGTGTCGTGGACGGATCTTCACATTTGATGCACTTTGTGATGGAGAAATCCTCACGCCTCCAGAACTTCTCAGGTAGTTATTATTCACAAGTAAACACACCCATTAAGATTAAAATCCAAATATGAAAAGAAAGTACACAAAAAAACAATTTTCCTGTTCGGGTTTTGGGGCCTCAAGCCAACTGTTTCTGACACTGCTAACTTAACTTTTGATAAAACATAGAGGAATATTGTATATATGATACAGAAGTAAAACAGCTGTAAACACACTAAACAAAATGTAAAATGAGTGCACTGAATAGGACAAATATTTGGACCTCACATGATGCACTGGGAGTAGAAAAGAAGTCAAGCAGGAGAAATCATTTGGATTTTGAAGAAAAGTAAAAAATTGTTTAATAAATGCATTGAATAAAATTGGGGTTGCAGTTTGTACTGTTTTCCCTGTTTCCCAGTTAGTTTGCCTACTGTACTGTACTCTAATGTTGTCATGAAGTAATACAGAGTATCTGCAGGCCTTGAAAAGTCTAATTGAATTTAGGCTCTTTAAAAAGCTTTTGGAAAACACTAAAACATCTAGAATCAAATGTACAGAAGCCTAAAACATTTTCTCTTGCCTGCCAGTAATCTTAGTTCTAAAATGTTTTCGTATCCACTGTATGATGGTTTCAACAGTGTATTGTGTGCTCAGGAGGCACACAGTTTTGTAGAATAGATGTACAGTTTCCGGCAAACACTGTCACTTTTTCTGACTACAGTAAGTAGGAAGCTTGTTGTCTGACCAAGGGCAAGTATCAAATTGAGCAAAAAAAATTATTTTTTTTATATGTAGCAGGGAAGTACAGAAAAGTGTGATTTATAAATAATAAATAATTGTAGGACTCATCATCATACACTCACAGTTTTTTCATTAAGACTGTGATAATAATAGGTTGGTGGACAAGGAGCCATAAATGATTGGAATTTTATTTTATGTGTGTGCTTCCTGTGCAGACAGCTAAGCTATGTGAAAGAGCACTGTGAGCGAGAACCAGAGGGGGACGGAGTGGCTACTCTCACATCAGAGGAGAGGACTCGTTGGGCGAAGGTGAGGCTGCAGGAGAAATGAATGTTGGTGAAAATTCTCAGTCATCCAGGTGAAGTCATTTGGAAGTTGAGTCATGGCAACTGGACTTCTTTCTTCTTTCCTCTTACTTGTTAGGCTGAAATGTTTCACTACTCATCAGTTGCTCCAGTCCAGTTGCCAACCTGATACGAGAAATGAATGTTCATCTCTTAAAATCAGATCTAAAGCAGATTATTGATCACATTTGTGAAAAGTTCCCATATTATAAAAACATCACTGAGAGACAGCACTTCTGTTTACTGTTTCTGCAGACCAGAGAGCATCTAATAAGCATTGATCCACACAATAAGACCATCCTGGAAACCATCCAGAGCAGCCTTTTCGTCATATCTCTGGATGAAACAAAACCCTACTCCACTCCAGAGAACTACACAAATGTACAAGCTGTACAAATATTATTTATGATAAATGATAATATAGTATTTATTTATTTATGATGTCATGATTGACAGCAAGAAAAAGTTGTGTGTCTCATCGTGTGACTTTTTCTAATTCTGAACACAGATGACCCTGGAGGCCCTTACAGGCAACCCGACCATCCGCTGGGGGGACAAATCATACAATTCACTTGTGTTCTCAGATGGATCTTTTGCATCCAATTGTGACGTGAGTTTACATACGGAGAGTACATGTAGGAAATGTGTCACACAGGGTGACACATTTTCTCTTTGAGATTCAAGATCATCGTGCTGTTCAACTTGGTGTCTAAGAGCAAATTATACTGTGTAAAAACTTAAAGGCATAGAAATAATAGATTACAATCTCCAAATTGTTTTTCAGCATGCACCATATGATGCCATGGTCCTGGTGTCTTTGTGCTGGTATCTGGACCAGCAAATCAAATCAATGGATGGCCAATGGAAGGTAATCACTGAGTGTTACTTGATTCTAGACATATATTTAAATAGTTGTTGGTACTTACTGATGGTTTTATTTAAATGTATCATTCTGCTTCATACACACTGTTGTCTGTGGTTTCAGGGCTCAGACAGGGTCAGAGCTATGTCCCTTCCTGAGGAACTCGTGTTTACTGTGGACAAAAAAGTCCTGAGTGACATCAGCTATGCCAAAATGCAATACCTAGAGTCGGTGAGTCAATTTTAAACACCAGAGTGCACAACAAAAAGCCTGATGCATAATTACTTCACAACTGTGTGATTGTCTGCAGGGAAAAAGTATTTGCCCCCTTTCTGATTTTTTTTTCTTTCTTTTGCATATTGGTCACACTTAAAGGATTCAGATCATCGAGCAAATTTTAATATGACACAAATATAACCAGTAAATACAAAATGCAGTTTTTAAATTATGATTTTATTTATTAAGTAAAAAATCTGTCCAAACCTGCCTAGCCCTATGTGAAAAAGTATTGCCCCCTAAACCTAATAATTGGTTGTGCCTCCTCCCTTGGCGGCAACAACTGTAATCAATCGCTGTGGAGGAATTTTGGTCCACACTTTTTTTGCAGAATTATTTTAATTCAGCCACAGGAAGGAATGGGGCAAAAACTTTTTCACAGAACTGTCTTCTCTCTGGCTTAACAGACAAAGGACCTGCAGCTCGTGTGCTATGCCTTCACATCGTTTGGAAAAGAAGCCATAAAACAGAAGAAGCTGCAACCTGACACCTTTGTTCAACTGGCGAAACAGTTAGCCTACCACAGAGTGCACAAAAGGTGTGGTCTAGTTAAAATTGAGTCCAGTACCCTTACTGATACTTGCATTATAAGATGCAATTCACTCTAACGTTTCTTCTTCCTTCTCTCAGGCCTGGTAGTTGTTATGAGACAGCAACGACTCGCACGTTTTACCACGGCAGGACAGAGACCATGCGACCCTGCACCCAGGAGGCTGTGAACTGGTGTAAAGCCATGATGGACCCTACCTTTGAAGTGAGACTGTGTGTCAAGTTCACACAAAGTAAGTCTTTTCTTTTGAAGCTTTTCCTGCTAATTTTTGTGGCGCATAAACTTGTGTCTGTCAGGAGAGTGCTAAGAGGAAAGCCATGATGCTGGCATTCAGTAAACACAACGAGCTGATGGCTGAAGCCCAAGAAGCAAAAGGTTAGTATACTTCACATATATGTAGATAATTCATTCATTTTATGACACTATTAGACAGTGGAAGCAGAAACAGTGTTGGCTAAAATAAAATAAACAATTACAAATCAGAAAAAAACTAAAGATAAGAGTTAAGGATTAAAAAAATAATGAGTATAATTACAATAAACTTGGATTTACATAATGTAGAGTAACTTGTTTTATTTGTTTAAAAAAAACAAAAACAAATATTGTCAGTGAAAGAATAACTTTAAATATACCCTGTTAATTTCTTTAAGTTTATACAGAAAATTCCCCCCATGTTTGAATTCATGCCACTTTGTGACATGATTAACAGGTTTTGACCGACATCTCCTTGGGTTGTATTTGATCGCTAAAGAAGAGGGACGTCCCACTCCAGAACTCTTTGTGGATCCCCTCTACACAAAGAGGTACAGTGGGCAGTACTTTTTTTTTCTGTCCCTCTTTGACATTAAATGAATGGCTGCTCTCTTCAACACCTCCCTGGACAAAAATCCAGTTTCATCCATGTGCGTAGTAAACTTTTTTCACAGCATTTACTATAAATTGTCATAGCAGGAAAATCACAGGTTGTTAATTTCCACTGAATTATTTATTTTTTTTATTTTACTGTCATCTAATAATTATCCTACAGTAACTGTTCCCTTTGTCAGTAAAGTCTTGGGTTGTGTTTGTTTCTTCAGTGGTGGTGGCGGTAACTTTGTGCTGTCGTCCAGCCTGGTGGGCTACACTACAGTTCTGGGGGCTGTGGCTCCCATGGTGCATCATGGCTATGGCTTCTTCTACCGCATCAGAGATGACAGGTGGGCAGAAAAGACGTAAAAGTATTTTCATGAAGCTGTTTCATTGTAAAAACTTTTAGCTCATAGAACTACTACGAAAGTCCCTCAGAGAGATGAAACCCTTCAAAAACACTGAATGGACATGAAAATGCCCAAGTCAGACAAAACAAAGGCAGTAGATGTTTACAAACTGTAATGATGTGCATCATAAGAAAATCAATCTTATTTATTCCTGGTGCAGTTTTTTTTTATCACAGTTTGTACTTGGGTTATTAATTTAGTATTATACAATATGTTTTTAATTCATCTTGCAGTTAAATGTTCTAAATTGTTTTATCTTCACTTCATTTTCAACAACTATCATTAAATCCACGCCGTCTTTCTGCCCTCCAGGATTGTGGTTTCTATCACAGCGTGGAAATCTTGTCGTGAGACAGATGCTGTGACTCTGTTCAACAACTTCTCTAACTCCCTGCATGAGATGCTGCACCTGGCCACCATCTCTCAGCTTTAAGTACTCAGGATTTGAACACAGCTTCTCCGTCCTCGTTTTAGCATTAATGCACATATAGCTCACAAACCATCTGTTAATAGCTGACAGCTAGTGCTAGTCATATTTGTTCTCAGCACAGATCAATGCAAAGGTACAGAATCTGTACGACTGGGTGAAAAAATTCACTTGACTTTTCTGTTTCTTTAGGTGCTAAATGAGAATGTTTTTGAGTAAACCCTTCTTTTTGTTGTCTAGATTCTTCCTGATTGTCTCATTTTAATCGCTCTAGTATAAATTTTACAATGTTTTTTTAAATGCTGACAGTATTATCCCACATTCAAGCTGAACTATGTTTGATTTAATGATTTAACAGAAACTGCTCTAAGTTGGAAAACTACAGAAAATAACTCCTGGCTGCTTTGACTCCTGCCCTTAGATTCTGCTGTTAAATAAAAAGGGCATTACAATCAAATCATATATCACTAAAATATATTTGGTGTTTGTTGATATAGTCATGATGAAATTTGTACTCAACAAAAGAAGAAACTTATATTTTATTTTTTGACCTGTAGGAGTAATTGGTGTTCTCTGACAAGTTTGAGTTTTTAATACACCTGAAAATGTCTTTACTATAATTTACCTGGTGAAAATCTGTGGTTATGCACTGAAATCAGTTACTAGTATGACTTCATTTCCAGTGGCCACACATGCAGCTGCAGGAGGCTTCCCAAGTATTTGTTGCTGATTGCTGTTAGCACTCTCTACATTACTCTGCAACATGTGTTTATTCATACTACAGAGCACTGTAGGCAATTTTGAAGGAGACTGTTATCATTCCATAGCAGCAGTTCTTTATAGTTCAGGCAGTAGTGTTAGATTTCCACTTTCTAAACGAAATAGGTCCTGCTACGTGTCGTATGCTGTACATTGCTAACAGTAATGATGTAATGAATCCACAGGTGAAATGCACAGACAGATACTGCACCCACACATATGTCCAAAAACAGTTGTATACGTTTTTCTTTTTCTTTTTTAAGAAAAAAACAAAACAAGTGCACTTTAGTTTTGTTTCCTTACTCAAAAAGAGAATAATTTACAGTCTTACATTTTGAAAACTAATGGTTGTCTTCCAGTGTACTGAAGTACTGCACATGGTTTTGTGTTACTTCAGCACATCAGTGAAACTGTTGCAGACTGTTGCACCTTTCTTACAACAAAAACTTTACTAACTTGGTCACTGCACCTTATGCGTTCTGCATTTTACCTTTGATTTCTCATCTGTTATGTTAAAGATAGTTGAATGTTTAAATGACCCCATATTAGGATGACTGCTGTAAAATGTCACTGAACCTTATAAACTGTGATTTATGTTTACATTTCCACTGCATTTGAAGCCTTAAGCTCATCTGTAATCTGTCCGATTGTTAAATAAGCTTTTGTAAATGGTAAGGCGTGAATAAGATTGCACTGCTGTCAAATAGTCAAATTAAAAGTAGCTCGGTATGTAAACAACATAAATATTGAAAAAAAGCACTAAATGTATGTGGTGAATTGTAAGTGTAGTATAGTATGAATGTCCTGGCAAATAGTTGAGAGATTTATACCCATCTGATTTTTTTTTTTTTTGTCCAGTTAAATGAATAAAATGATAAAGTGATACCATGATTCAGTATTTGAGTACAAAACTTTAATAGTTACATATAAGCATATCCTCCAAACAGGTTAGTAGTAATTCTCTGTTTATTTGTATAAACGGTATAGGATTCCTAGTGATTGCAGCAAAGGTGTGAATGAGAGTTATTTTCTCAAATATGTTTTCTGTAGGACAAAACATATTTGATGATCCCAGCATTAGAATCAAACTGCATATGTTTTCTTAGATAAGTATTCCAGTGTATTGTTAGTGTTAATTAATGCACATTTGGTGTGTGTATTTTGCACTTAATGGTGGCACCAAAAATCAACAGCAGTTAAGGTCTGTTTACATCAAGTAGTATTGGCGATAAATTAGTCCCAGTGTGTGACACAAGAAGAAGCAGAAAGAAACTATGAGGGAGTACAACATAGCGGACATTTTGACTTGTCACAGTAGGAAAAGCACAGATGTTACTAAATAAGTGTCTCAGTAGCCATGATAATGTGGCAGTGAGCCAGCATGCACAATACCACAACACTGAAACTGAAGCAGCTAAATGAAATTCAGTCCCCATCGATTTCACAGTTTACACCTGTGACTTTCCTACTGTCACATGCCGACAGTAGTGCTGAAGTTAAACCCGTGGCTTTTAACTGAAAGGTCACTAAACACAACCAAACTATACAATATGACTCAGCGAGCTACAAGAGAAGCAAGAGAAGGCTAAAAGGTCGTGTCTCATGTCATGTCTCTAAACAGACCAAGTCACAGTCTGCACATATGACGCTCATCTGCTCCACTGAAGCTGCTCAGTCAGAGTTTACACAGATGTGAAGCAGGGGGGCAGTAGTAAAAGGCACAAATATTTAACAAAGCCCTCTGGGAACATACAGATTAAAAATAATATAATGTAGTATGACTCCTCTGTAACTCGCTGTCCTCTTATTTCCCCCCGTGGCCTATCTGTGTAGTGACCAGCATGTGATAGACTCCCTTCTTGGCCAGCAGCTGTTGATGTGTCCCCTGTTCCACCACCACTCCTCCCTGAAAGACTGCGATACGGTCGGCGTTTTGGATGGTGGACAGACGATGAGCCACAATGATACATGTCCTGCCCTTCCTAGCCTGGTCCAACGCATCCTGCACCACCTGCAGAGACAGAAGAATGACATTGTTAGTTTAACTTAAACATCTAGGGAATGTTAGAGTTTGTTGTGTCTTTAGTTTTCAGATCCATTTTCTCTATGGATGATCAAATTTGTACATGTCTGCCTGCGTAAACATGAAAACACTAAATTTTATTTTATTTTGAAGCATTGTCACTTAACTTCCAGTGAATATTTATGCCCCCACAATATGATGATACATACTGCATTAATACTGATCAAGTTACCACTACTTTTATGTAGTATTTATATATATGTGTATATGTATTTATATCTTATGTTTTCTTATTAGTGTAGGTAGAAATTTTTAATTGGGGCAGAATATGGCACAGAAGAGGGCACATTTGGAAAATGAGAAAATGAAAAACCTTGCTATTAGGAGATAATATACTGCATATTATTAATAATGGTAATGATAAAAAAAATAGTGTTTTTTCATTGTATAATATTCCAGATACATAACTTGTATGTATTCTGATATTAAATTATAACAATAAATAACTATCATTTGTGACACCAAACAGCCATAAATGAATCAAAATAAAAAGTAAGTCTGTGGTGAGAACAGAAAACGCCAAACGCTCACCTTCTCACTCTCAGTGTCGAGTGCGGAGGTGGCTTCATCCAGCAGCAGCAGTTTGGGATTGCGGAGGATGGCTCGGGCTATAGCTATTCGCTGCTTCTGTCCACCTGACAGCTGTGTTCCCTTATCACCTGCCTGAGTGTCGTACTTCTGCTCATACAAACAGAGAGACAGCGCGTGCATAATGTTGCAGCAATAATGACAGAAGAATACTGTAATCCATACACGTAACTACTTATAATGAAAACAGAGGCAGAGGCCTTTTTTCAAGTTTTTCCATGAGTTTTTCAAGCAGTTTTTGACAGAGATCTGCTACAATTAATACCAGGTAAAATATTCATTAAGTATTTATTCATTTATTCATGGAAATAATCACCAACAATTAATTATTAATTGCACCAATTTCAAAACTGTCCCCAGGAAAAAAAAATAGTGTAATTTAATATGCTTCGAAATGTACTTTAAAATCAGCAAGTGCATATTATCATTTTATTGTCTTAAAAAAGCGCAACAAATAATACAAATACAAATAATGTAGTGTAATGTAATAATTAGTGCTACATTGCACATTTGATTCCAGGAAATTTCCTTGTTAACAATTCAGAAATTACAAATGTGTAAAAGATGTGAATCTTTAAATGTGATTTTTCAGTGCTCTAAACTCAAAACTAGGTTTAGGTTCTAAACCATTGAAAAAAAAAACATTGAATGATTCTTTAGCATCTTTCACTGAGTCTAAAACCTTTGGTTGCTGTTAGATAATCACTGGCACACTGACAGACACCATATCACAATTTATGTGTGTGACTAAGATGGCCTTCAGATGTTGTAAAGATAATAACTATTGTATAAAGATGACATTAAATAAAAAAACATACTGACAGGACAGCAGTTACCTTTGGCAGTTCTTCTATGAAGTTGTGGATGTTGGCCGCTTTAGCAGCTGCCTCTATTTCCTCCATGGTCACTGTGCGGCTGTTGTCTCCATAGGCGATATTTTCAGCTAAAGTGCAGTCGAACAGCACGGGCTCCTGGGATACGATGCCTATCTGGGATCTCAACCAGTGGATATTCAGGTCTTTTGCATTTATGCTGTCCAGCATCTGGAGGAGAAATTATAAGAGATTACTGCAGTGGAGTGGTGGAGCATGATTTGTTTACATTGTATCAACCTTCAGTTAAATGAAGTGTGCAGTATTAGCATTCATTTGGTGACTGATATTTAATCTCCCTTTAGCTCTGTTGTGATCTCCATCCATCCAATATCCTAACCGCTTGTCCTCTTAAGGGTCTTGGGTGTGCTGGAGCCAATCCTAGGGTACATCCTGGACAGGTCACCAGTCTAGTTGTGATCTCCACCAATTCTTAAATCTCTGGCTCTTTAGCTGCTAAATACTGAGAAGCAGGGAGTTGCTACCTTTGGCTCTGTCTGTTAATTGGTGCTGGACAGGTATAATGTGCAGCTGGTTATTTATTTATTTGCTGAAAAGTGCTACCTCTGGCAAAAATCCTCATCATAGCAGTGAAAATGAACCAAAAAGTGATAAAGGCTAGAGGGGAATTATCTGAGTCAACTGTTGACTCACTGTTAATATAAAACACTGATCATTGCTGCTTTAAAAAGTCAACAAGTCACCCAAACATTTCAAAACATACAATTCTTGTTCTTTCAGAAGAGTAGAAGAAGAGCATAATGATAAACAACACTGTGATAACACAGGAAACCAGGAGATTGCAATAAAAATTATTCTCAGAGCACTGTCAGTAAAGTAACCCCATGAAGATAAAATGAACTGTTTAGTGCAGTAATGTAGATAAAAAAACACACACACACACACACTACACAGATCTTAAAATCTTCCAAGGTCCATGTTACATCAGTCCAGTGCCGTATAGCAGTAATAAACACACTGGTGAGCTAACCATTAACTGATAGGGGGCGGCATGATAGCTCAGTGGGTAGAGCAGTCGTCCTCCAACCCAAGGGTGAGCGGATTGATTCTCAGTCCTGGCAAGCTACATGTCAAGGTGTCCTTGGACAAGACACTGAAACCCCGTAGTAGCGCTGACACAGGTCTAGCAGCTGTCCAAACAACAATTTCCCCAAGGGGATCAATAAAGTGTTAATTATTATTATTATTATTATAGTAGGTGAAGAGGCAGATGTGTGTGTGTGTGTTTATCTTCTCACCACTCTCCCTTCTCTGGGATCATAGAATCTCTCCAAGAGCTGGATGGTGGTGCTCTTTCCACAGCCACTGCTCCCCACTAAAGCCAACGTCTCTCCTTTCTTCACCTTCAGATTCAGCCCTTGGAGGATGGGAACATCGGGGCGCGAAGGGTAGTTAAACTTAACGCTCTCAAAGCACACGTTGCCGTCAAATTTGTCCTGCGACGACACAGAAGAGTGACATGTTAGCATGTGTGTAAAGAGATGTATTATTCAGTAGGTGCTATGTTCTGTGTGGGGGGCTTTGTGTGATGTACCGGTGAGTCTCCGTGCTGTGAAAGATTGTCGATGGCGGGTTCTCTGTTCATCAGCATCATAAGATGAGAAGCTGACAGTTTGGCCTTAGCGTAGTTTGGAGCAAAGGAGTTGGCCTCCCCCAAAGCCATGGCACCATACAAAACAGCCGAAATTACACTGAGGAAACAAGTCGAATAACAAAGTGTCACCATTTTAGAGAACCGACAATGAAGTTGATACGAGTATAAATAATCTAACGCTATATATAGGTTATAAGTATCCTCTTATAAACTGGAGAATATAGAAGTACATTCATAGTGAACTAAAAGTATATATAAAAGTTTATTTTTAGTATGCTTAAAGTATACTTTCATAAACTAAAAAGTGGGCCAATTTATTCCCAAGAAGTATTGAAATAGTATACTTGCAAGTATACTAGAAGTACATTAACAGAAGTATACTTACTAGGTAAAGAATACTTGGGAAATATGCTTGAAGTATACTTAATAATATGAACTTAAAGTATACTTCTTTTTTGTAAGGGAGAGGGTGAATCTTACTAACTTTAATGATTCTCTGATGTTAGCACTCTAGCACTGCCAGAGGGTCAAAGTTTTAACAGAACCTGTTAAATATCTCAATATCTACCACATGGATACCACACAGAGTGGTACAGACATCTGTGGTACCCAGTGGATTATTCTTCCTGTCTGTTCGCATCAGCCTCAGCTGTGTTGGTATTTAGCAAACATTAGTATGATAACACAAAGCATTACAGAGCTGTAGTATGGCTGAAGCCTTCTAGTCTTCTTTCCACAATGATAACAGTTCAAACTCGTTGCATTCTGTAAATTCAAGTGGTAGCTAGTTTGAGGAGTTATTACCTCTGTGTTTTATTGGTTTATTGTCCTCCAGAACTTTGGACTCTTCACACAAACTTCTGGAAATCTAATGTGTCATAAACTAAACATCCCAATTAACAGACAAGACAAACTCATACTGTCTGTTTACTCACAGAAAAACCCCCTCAACGTTGATCCTTCCTTCCTGAATGAGCCAAACTCCAAATCTGAAACAGCCTGCATAAGCGAAGTAGATCATGGCCTGGGAGAAGGAATATGTAAAACCATATATATGGGCCTTTTTCATGGCGTTCCTGTACAGAAAGAGACAGAAATGTGGCATAAGAGAGAACACTGCCCAAATAAATTATTTTTTTATTATATTTTTTTTCACATATGCCATGGAGATGATGCATTTGTGGTTTAAATATTATTTAGTTAATACTCGTACTTGTATGGCACTTCAAGGTTTTCCTCATACAAAGACTCAAACTTCGGTTCTCTGTTGAGAGAGGCGACAGTACGGATATTCTCTATGGCCTCTGTAGCAGTCTGCAGAGAAACGTATTCAAACATATTACTGTATATCACAAGGTTTGCAGATGCAGATACAGAAGATGCTCGTCCTTAGAGAGTCATAAAAAGGAGAGAACTCGAGTCTTACTCACTCACCTTTCCAGCCTTCTCCAGCTCTTTCTTGTCTTTGGCAGCATGTCCAGTGAGCAGTTTTATCTCTGCAGCTCCCGCCATGGCCATGATAGGCACCACAGACAGGATGAGCAGGGTCAACTCCCAGCTGTACACAAAGGAGATGATCACAGAGGTGCCCATGTTGGAAACGTTCTGGGCCAGAGTGGCCAGTCGTACTCCTGTAGCCTTGGCAGAGGAAACAGGGGAGCAAAGCAAACATCAAGATCACTGATGTTACCGAATGGTTGTGACAGTGTTGGGTTACCGACATTGAGACTTACCCCCTGTACTTGAGCAGCGTCTGTGGCTAGTCTCGTAGTGAGCGCTCCAACACTGTTTTTAGGGTTGTCAAACCAGCCAAGGTCCTACACAAAAACGGGAATAAACATTTTGGTGACATCACATTTTGATTTAAATGTTGGTAAACTCTGATTACTGCAGAAAAACAAATGACACCAGCCTTGTCCAATAAAGTCCCATGTTTTACATCAAACCATAATTTCCACCCTGGTTACCTCACCCAGGTTTCAAGTACAGATTATTTATTATTACTTTAGAGCCTATAGAACCTCAGTAGGTCTCACGGTCATTGAACATACCTGTCTCATCATGGACTTGAAGGCCTTTAATCTCAGTTTCAGGGTCAAAATCTCTCCAGATTTACCAAAACAGAAGCCCTGTAAAAGATTTATAGACAGAAGACATTAGCAAAACTAGACATTACCTTCTGTGACTAACTATCATGTTAGCACAATGTACTGAATGTTCTGACACACATCATCACTTCGCATCACAGCATTAAATTTCCCCCATGCTTTTGCTTTCCACCACAACATTAAAACCACCAAGTTGTGGCTTATTGGTGCATACTTCAACAATATATCATCTGTATAAAGTGTGTGTGTGTGTGTGTGTGCAGTTTATACTTGGTACAAGCATTCTTGTAATGTCTCATTGCAAGCCTGTGTCATAAAGTATCACAGTTTCCACTTTATTTTAGGTTTAAAGTTAGAATATATAATATAAGATAGCAAGAGACTCAAAATCAATCCACTCTGCTTCATGCATCCCTCCTCCTTCTTGCTCTAGTACTTCTAGTACTAGTACTCTCTGAAGTACTTCAGATAGTCGTTATTACATTGAACTCACAATAGATGAGGATGCTTCAAAACTTAATTGAGCAGAAATAACTGAAATTCTCTGATTGGTTATAAGAAAAAAACTTTTAAAGCAAATATCTTTTCACTGTTGCCTGTTTAATGAGTCTGCATCAAAGGAACTTTGATTGAAGAAAATAAAAAAAAAAATATATATATACTGTATCTTTAAGGTTAGACCATCTTTGAGTTTATGTTAGACATATATGGTTAAAGAAACAAAATATAACAATTTTATTGTATTACCATTAGAAAGAGGCGGACTGTTTATCATATTATCATACAAACTTAAGAAGGTCAATCATCACATGTGACTCTCAGCAAGAAAGCAAATAAACACAGAGAAGAAATAAATATAAGAGAAAAAAATGTAACAAGAGTGTGAGTGTGCCTACCTGTAGAAACATGGTAAAAAATGATACACCTCCAATAACAGCAAACATGAGGGAAAAAAAAGTGGATCTTTCTTTGACAATATCTCGGTCTGGATTTGCAAACACCTGAAAGAAGGGGAAAAAATTTGTAGCTTTCTACAACATCTCACAAATAATAAAATTACAAGAAACATCCATGATACATGGATACTAAGAGTAACCCACAGTGATGATCTTGGAGAAGATGACAGCGAACAGCGGCTGCATCACTCCGTTGATTATGGCACAGATGATTCCCAGCAAAATGTATGGCCACTCAGTAAGATTGAGACGAAACACTTGAAGGAACGATGTGGGGGGAACATTTTCATCCTGCAGAGAGAGAGCGAGAATCGGCTGAGTCAAACTCACAACACAGGGCTACAGAAACACTGTGACGGGTTCACAGATACTAAATTAATCATGATTATTCTGTTGTTATTATTTTTTACTTTGGGCACAATTTCAAAAGCTGCATTAGCATGAACGCTTTCATATTTTGGAAACCACAGGGAAACCACATTGTGTCACTGGGAGGCTATGCAGTAAATTTCACCTATACACAATTAGTGTTGCAGAAGCTGTAACCATATGCTTCAGGTGCGTAGCTGTTTTTACTTGAAATACCAAATACTACAATCAAGGCATCAAAAAGTATCTGACAGTGATTTAAATGAACACCCTCCACAGTCCCTTAGCATTCTGTCTCTTCTGTTAAATTCAATGCCAAATCTGTTTCTCATCCATTTTTAAAAATATTTAATGAGGAATTTTGCAAACTGAACACTTAAGAAGACAATTTATATTTAACAAAACTACATGAACAAGTCTGAAGTGAGACTGTGATCAATTGAATTTAGTATGTAACTGCTCAAACTATAATATATATAATATAATATATAATAACATATTTTTTACAAAGTCTCTTTCATCTCTAGAGATGTTGCACCACAGCTCACCTCTTCTGCCTTGTCCTTGTCGTCATCCTTCTCCTCTGGCTCTCTTTCCGAGCCAGCAAAGGATGAGCCACTTGTGGATTTCCTCCTGTACAGAGATGTCTCAGAGAAGGACTTGGCCGGGCTCTTTTCATCTGCAGGCAGGTCATGCTCTGCCTCCTCCCCCTCCCTGACTTTTTCAAAGGTCTGTGGTGGGGATAAACATAAGAAAAACAATCCCAATGACTGACCATCTTGAAATTAATAAAGTTCCCTTTCAGTTCCAGTCCAAAAAATGATGTGTCAAAGCGTGTGTGTGTGTGTTACCTGCATGGTGACCAGTGTTTGGTAAACTCCCTGTTTCTCCATCAGTTGGCTGTGAGTCCCCAGCTCTACAATGGCACCTTTCTGGAAACCAGCAATGACATCAGCGTTTCTGATGGTTGACAGGCGGTGGGCCACAATGATGGTGGTACGACCCTGTCGGACCTGCATGCAAAGACGTGACAAGATGCGTCTGTGTTTTTGTGTCTGCGATTATAAGAAGGTGGCCCACAACATGCTCTGTGAGGTCGTGATTGGCCACAATGATGCTTAGAGCTAAATGCTAATATTAGCGTGATAATCCATGACAATGACAGTGTACTGATGTTCACAGTGTGGTGATATTCAGCAATGGAATTCTATCATTTACACTAAACACAAAGTATTGCTCCAAAATGACTTTTTCCCCCATACTGTGGAAAAGTAATGGCTGTAAAATGGTTGATACAGATTTTGAGCATCAAAAGCATAGTAAAATAATGTTCAGCTTAGATCTGGGTTCATTAGGCCCAATAGAATAAAAGCGGGAAAATCAAGAGGAGCTGTATTGCATGATTACATTTTTTTAATCTGATGTGCATCCTCTATTCATAATTTTTTGTCATGTGACTTGCAGGTAGGCCTGAGCTCCATTTTCTAGTTTCTACAGCTACATGTATTTTTGATGTGAATGGGTCAATAATGCTGCTGTTTGGGAAGTGAAGGACAAGAATCTTATCATTGTCAAAGCAAAGGTGAAATGCTTCTCTTGCCCTCCAGGTGGGCAGTCCTATAAAGGTGTAGCATCATGTAAAAATTATGAATTGTCCAAAAAACACAGAAGCATGAGGAAACTTGCAGAAGCTGCAATGAGATTTTTACAGTTTGTGAGAGCAGCTCTGATAGGAATAAATGAGGTGTCATCTTGGAGCACGGTATCCAGTTTTTCTTAAAACCTTCATGCTTGGTACAATTCACAAAAATTCAAACATGTCAACCTACTGGTGCCACGAGATAAAAAGAGATCAAATCACTAAGGTTTTATTCTGTAGGGAACATTAAAGTCTGTACAATATGTTAAAGGAAACCACCCAATACTAACATATTTCATCCTGGACCAGAGTAGTTGATCGACAGACCAACAGACAACATTGCCACCCACTGAGATACGCCAGTGTTGTTAAGGTCAAAGCTGTGTTGTGAATGAGCAGGTGTTTGTTTCTACCTTGTCGAGTGCAGCTTGCACAATGGTCTCACTCTCAGCGTCAAGAGCAGATGTAGCTTCATCCAGCAGTAGGATTTTAGGGTTGCGGACTAGAGCTCGAGCGATCGCAATCCTCTGCTTCTGTCCTCCACTCATCTGGGTTCCTCGGTCTCCAACCAGAGTCTCAAACTTCTGCTCAACAATAAGAGTGTCAAGATTAGCAAGTGGACAGAGTTATTCATTAACACAGGGATCGCAGAGTCATACAAACAGTCATACATCAGGAAGTTTCATAATGAAGTCATAAGCGTTAGCCTCCTTTGCAGCTTGTTCAATCTCCTGCTGCGTCACGTCAGGCCGACCGTATCTGATGTTCTCAGCGATGGTGGTGGCAAAGAGGATGGGCTCCTGACTCACCACTCCGATCATCTCTCTGAGGTAGCGGATGTTAAGAGAACGGATGTCATGATCATCAATACATACCTAAAAAGAAGCAACAAAACAGAAAAAGCACTTAACCTAAATTTAAACAACTTTTTTGCCATTTGGTTCATTTCCTGTTAAGTGTCTTGTTACAGTATATGTTCCATTTACTACAATGTCTGTAGTATCCTACATCATGCATAATTATCACTGTATTGTCACTATATTTCAAGTCTCACATTGATTGTCTAATGTGCAACTGTTGAATGGAAACCATTGGAACACTACAGGAAAACACTACAGTGCATTTTGTGCACTAACCACAAATGACATAATGGTCACTGTATTGTTAGTACATGGGTAAATGCAGCCAGCCCTTCTCTGCTTGAGGCTACAGTACATACATATATAGCTCTGGAAAAAATTAAGAGACCACTGCAAAATTATCAGTTTCTCTGATTTTGCTATTTAAAGGTATATGT
>JAUMHL010000009.1:11629015-11651808 GCA_032362345.1 Sandelia bainsii | reverse complement strand
ATTTTGTGTAAGGTCCTAAACCTTACACTGTAAAGTGCCTTGAGATGACTGATGTTGTGATTTGGCGCTATACAAATTGAATTGAATTGAATTGAATTGAACTTTGAGAGGATGAAGCAGTTTAAGTCTTGCTTAGTTTGACCAGCAGCTAAAAACAAACACCTAATTAACAATGAATAAACAACCTGCTCTTTGTATTTCTGAAGTAATAACAATAAATGTTGTAAATCGTCCACTAATTGCAGGGTTAGAGGTTCAAACCCTAGCTCCTCTGTGTGTTCATCATTTTTAAGTTGCTTTGAATAAAAGTGTCTCGCAAATGAGTAAACGCAAATCTGTAAATGAAATGACTGATCAATCAGTTAGTATGGATTCGTCTGTGTTTGAACAGTTGATTGAGTAGTGATTAATCATTCCAACAGTTCAGCTGAGATTACCACCGTACCTGTTGATAGCTCTCTCTTCTCTTGAAACTTGAATGATTGTCTTTTAGGAAAAGGTGTCACCACTGGGGACAAGACAACACTGAGCCAAGCCAAGCCGACATCACGCATGTCCTCTCCTGCTCCTGTGAAACCTTTTGCTGGTAAAGTGTTTTACCTGGACCTCCCATCAAACAGAACAGCAGAGATGTTAGAGAGTGACATCAAGGAACTGGGAGGGGTGAGGCAAAAATACATTTCGTTGCATTGTGACTCATTTCTCTTGTGTGTGCTTGAAATATGGAAAGCAATTTTTAGATTTGTTACAGATTCATTGATCACAATACATAACCATATTTTCTGCTCACATCATCATACTCAGTTTATTTGTTGAATTATATTAATGCTACATCTTTATCACAATATTTACATGATTGCAAAATGAGACTGGGGTTAGTTATTACATTTGATATTAGTGCCAATAGTATTCTTTAATTTTGGAACTAGTACCATGATGGTACTTTATTTTCATGCTTTATTTTCAGAAATTATTTTATAACTTTATTTATAACTTTCCCTCTAAACATTATTGTGTTGTTCTCTTGTCTGTCACTCAGACTGTTGAGAAATTCTTCAGCAAGGAAATTAAGTATCTGGTATCCAACAAGAAGGAGGCTAGATATGTGCAATGCTTCAGGCAGGACTCTCCTGTCCCCAGCCCAGACTCAACCCAGAGTTCACCTCACCCTTGCTCAAACCCACACCAGCCTGGCAGCCATGGGGACAACATTAAAAGCAGGTCTCAGGGCCAAACAGACACAGTGAGTTCACTTTTCACTAATCCATCAATCACAGTGCAGATATGCCTCTAGGTCTATTTCACGTCTTACCACCACTCTTCTCTTTGTAGATAATTTTTACTCATTAATATACATTTTTTACAGTTTGTCACAAGTCGAGGGAAGTCTTTGGTGGAGAGAGTGGTGAAAGAACAGGTTTGTTAATTTAACACTAATGAGTTTTTTTAAGGGGCTTTTATGACCTTTGTTTTTTATGCTAACAGACACTGTTTGTTTTTAGGAGAGAGTACAAATGAACAAGATTCTGTCAAATGCTCTGGAGTGGGGTGTGAAAATCCTCTACATAGATGGTATGTTGCACACGTTGCATCAGTTTTTGTTATGTTACATTATTTATTTATTTTTTATTTGTACTGCGCATGAAATGGTCGTTAAATTTGATCTGACTTGTAGTTACAGTTATTTTTTTATGCTCCTTGTAGATGTGTTAGCTTATGTCCACAAGAAAAAAAAGCTTGTCAGCAGCCATCATTCAGCTACCACTGCTGTTAAAACAAGTGTAAGTTTACAGATTTATCTGAAGTGCATGTTTTGGATAAACTTGAACATATTCTGGGATGGTTATGTTTTAGTGACTGGTTTAACATAGGTCATTTTTGTTTTTTGATATGTATTGTGTAATTTTTCTTAGGTCAAAGGAGAGCAAGCAACAAAGCAAAACTTACAGAAATGCAAAGGTAAATATTTTAACAAGGACTAAACATGTTTTCTTGGCTGATATAGTTATTACCCAGTCAGGCTATTATTTGTAAGTTGAAAGTTCTCTGTTGTTCTTGATGTTATTTAAATACATGCTCAAACTGAAATTGACTATATATGTTCTTTCCAGGGGGGCGTTTCAGTAAACCCTTCATCAAAGTTGAAGATTCAAGCAGGTAAGTGAAAGTAGGTTAAAAGAAAGGTATATCCACCTTCTGTCTTTAACTATTTATCTTTGCACTATAAAATATTTCTTTTCCATTCATCAGACACTACCGCCCAATCTACCTCACTATGCCAAACATGCCTGAGTTCAACCTGAAGACTGTTCCTCCCTGTAGTCCTTTCTGTGCCAATGACAAGGATCCACCTGGGAACAAACAGTGGGCACACAGGTACAGTGCTTCTTCTCAGCATCATTTTTAGCTGCATGTGGGCAGTACAGTGTGTCACACTCTTCACAAGACTAAAAACTCTTATCATTTTAATCACTTGAACCTTTTAAATATTCCCCTAAGGAACTTCATGATTAGTAATTTGGTAACTAACTTAATATTATGCTGTTTATTGGTGTTCTGTTTCTAATTCTCAATTTTGTTATGCAGTGAAGCCAAAGGCGGTTTTCCACATTATAAATGCTGACTCGCTGAATAAATGAGTGATTGAATAACTAACTCAACTCAAATAAAATATACCATATTATAAAATATCTCCTGTAGTTCAGTATGTTGTACTCAGTAGTATTAAAAGTTTTGTGGGTACTTGTTCATACAATGTTGCTGGATCAACTTCCTCATTAAGACTGAAATGTAGAATGAAAATGTAGTTAAAAACTGTTTTCATCTTAGTTTGATTTTATTTGTTCAATCTCTGGGCTCCTTGGTGAGCAGAGGTGCGAAAGCCTCAGCCAGTGAGGAGAGAGCACATGGTCGAAAGAAGAACAGAGACAAGAAACGAGGAGGCTACTGCGAGTGCTGTATGGTCAAATATGAAAATCTGACAATGGTGAGTCATTATGTTTTGTAACTGTAAATGTGGTACCATGCCTACAGTAAAGTGAAGTGTCTCTATGATTCAGATTGTGCTGTTACAGTTGTATCAAATGATTAGTCCCTTTATAAACACCTAATTTGTTTTGGAACACTAGATAGGACACCTTTTTAATTTAGTGATATTGTAATTTGGATTCAGTGCAGTTAACAGAAGGAGTTAAAATGGTTTGATGGGCTGATGTTTAATTAGTTTTTTTAAACATAGGAACTACTTCAAAGAAATCAATCTTAAAATAAAAAAGTAAAATAACTTTACAACAAAAACAAAAAAAACCAAGATTGTGTGTCCATACTGTTTTTTGAGTTCAACTGGACCTATTATGTGTTAAACTTCATGTTACACTCAATTATGAAAAGGCTGTTCATAGTGAATGTTGTCTGATTTAGTAATATTCTATGAGACTGAAATAATTTTCCTTTATTCACTTTGTCCATATTATGTAGCATAAGCTTATTAAACATGAACATTTTTACATTTAGTTACTTGTGCAACAGAAGACATTGTGTGCACAACACAATGTCTCAGAGGCCGCTGGGCAGATGTAATTATCAATTATTTAACTGGGTAATTTTTGTGCAGCATCTACAGAGTGAACGTCACAAGGCTTTCTCCAGGACTGATGAGTACTTGGTAGTAGACAGGTTGGTGTCAACCCTTCACTGCAACTTCATCCACATCAAAACTAAAGTCAGAAGGTAATTTTTGTCTTTCTGCTGAAAGCTTTGGTTATCATTATATGTTCATAAGGAAATGTGAATGTGTCATGTCTTATCACTATCGTGACATTTGCACGTTTTATCGTTCTAGTTCACTGTAACCATATAATTTTCCTTTTCTTTGCCTTAGACCAAAGTGCAGTGTTTCTTCTGTTTTGGTTGCTCCTGGGCCATGTGTGAAACCTGAGCTAAGACACATGAGAGACTTCGATAAAAAACAAGACCACCAATGGGCTGTTGATAGGGATGATGGATCTTCTTCAGGACATCCTTTAAAAGTCACATCAGTTCCTGGTTCTGCTCATCTGATATACACAGACGGTGACAGGACAAATTGTTACTTATATTCATACACATCCAAGCACAAATCTCTTGCACGTAAACGGCCGTGCAGACAGAATTCCTCAACTTCTTGCACTCGAAAAGCTGAGCAAGGTCGAAGCCCTCAGCTTAAGACAGAAACAGCCCCCTCTACAGGAGAATGTTTTGTCTCTTTTCCCTCCACCGTTACTCAGGTCGACCCAGTGGACCCAATATCTCACAAAGAAATGAACAGTTCAACCTCACTCTTCCATAACATGGATATACAGAATGAAGTTTCCTCAAAAAGCCTTCATGTAATGACAAATCACCAAGAGGATTTTTTGTTGTTTGAGGCTGTTCCGGACCAAAACATATTTCTAGAGAAAAGTACTGGAAACAGCCTCCAAGAAAGGGAAGAGGGAAGTCTTCATACGCAAAGCTCTCCGGTACGGAAAATACGGAGGAAGGTCAGAGTTTATAAACGCAAAAGACAGAAAGTGGACACACACCTTAAACAGTTAAAGCCAAATGATGTTCCTGATAATTCCATATTGAAACTCTGGGAGCTTTTCCAGTCCAGTGATGACATGGACGTGGAGTTTCATGGATTTGAGGATTAGAAAGGGACAAATGAACTGAAGTGATAAACTGGACTATTGGAGCATTTTCCAATACTAGAACCATACTACTTTGTGTCATGGACCATATGAGCAAACAGTTTTTTTTTCTCTTTAGAAACACAGTTAAAGTATATGGAATAATCTACACCGACTTATTTTTGTTCGAGGGTGCAAATCCCAAAAAAATATCCAATGAAAGGCAGCTGATGTGCTGTTCCATTTTGTTTGCAGCACAGCATAATACAGAAAACTCAGAGGTAAATGTCAGTGCCATCATTATAAGTATCTTTACAGCAGCATTAACATTATAATTTTATAGTGTTGCATATAACTTGTATTGGAGACATTTTAAATTCATTAATTTGACAGATTCTAAACTCAACACAATGAAGTATTTGAAGAATTACATGCAAACCTATTTTATTCCCAAGACATAAGGATACCTTCTACTTCATTGTACTTCAAAGTTTGAAACTCTCTAAAGTCCCATCAAAAAGTGTCAGACTGACAAAACGTGTGTTTTGATTAGAGGTGTATGAAGTCGCAGGATCAATAACTTTTATTGCCCTCAGAAAATCTATTTAACATTTGTATATGAATTCATTTTACAAAAGTGTTTTTATTGGTTACGATCTCTGCATGAAGTCACTCTACTTAATACTGAATGTTAATTTAAAACGACATCAGACAGGGAAACAAAAGTTTCAGTGGTAATAGTTTACACAGTAATTTGGTGAAAGATTATTTAATATTCCTCAACGTGGGAACTGATTGTATTACAAAATTTCTATACATTGCTATATTGTGATATGACTGACCTGTAATTTATATGTGCGGTACTTGACATTAAATATGACATTTTAGGATTTTTCCTAAGTGCACTTTTCATGACCTTGCCTCTCTGCTTTTTCTGATGCATTAGCTCAGCTTTCCTTGCGTTTAGTCCATTAGCATAGTGCCCTTGTTCTTCCTCACTGCTCTCAAATGGATGCTCTGGGTCAAATGGAAGTCTCTGTGCCACTGACATTAGGGGGGGGAAAAAAAAACATTAACAACAATATATTCTGAGGTACAGACCCAGTGGTGCAAAAATAAGAAAAGAAAAGCGGACATTATCGCGCTTTATTACTCTTATACAGATTAGAACATGGGCTTTATGATCAAACTGTACCTGCCTCATACCGAGCTGTAAGTATTTGCCCCATGATTTGTTTTGTTTTGTTATTTAACTGTTCGTGTGACTGTTACTGTCATTCCTTAAATTGCACACATTAAAGATCCATCCAGTATCTTTTAACTTTTGCAGGGTTGCATGTGCTGTCAAATATAGACACACCATGCAAATGTAGTCTGTTATCCTTATCATGTATTTAAATTGATGAGAGAAACCATTACGCCCTTACAGACTCAAAAGCTTACCACGAAAAGGCCCCAGGCCTGGTTGGTAGAAAGAGCTTATTATTGTGGGGAAACTTAGTGACCCTGTGTTAAAATGTCCACAACTTGTTTTCAAACACATCTTACAGTTATGCTCAGACATCCCCATGACCCAGAAGCTATTTTTGTGTGTTTAATCCCTAATAAGTTAGATGTTTATTATAAAAAATATATACACAAACAATACAGACAGAATTCCAAGCATGGTAATGATCACATCTCATTTTCCCGTTATTATAACTTCGCGTTTGTATCTCTGGCAGATGGAGTGAGTCATGATGATAACAGGCAGAATTGGACAGGAATGGCGCTCCTACAGTAAGTTAAGGAGTAGGCGGGCTTTGGTATCATCCCAGTCGGTCCAGTCGGTGGAAGGCTGGGCCCGCAGCTTTTCTCCATCCTGTCTTGGCTCATATTTATGCATTAGGCGTTTCTGCAGTGAGCCGCTGGATATTGATGTGTTTTAAGGAGGTGTCCCCGGTCCTCCCCTCCCCTCCATACACCCCTCTCCCCCCCTCTCTCTCTCCCTCCCTCTCTCATCCTTGCTGCTGATCCGCGGGATCTCGGTGCGCTCAGACGCGCTTGGCGTTCAGACTCCTAAGGACCCCGATGGCCCCCCACCAGAGGGACTGCGCTAACCAGACAACCGGCTCCGAGCTCCCCTAGCGAACAGCCTGCTCCTGGAGTACCGCATTGTTTTATAATTTCCAGCCACAGAGAGAAAGGAGATGATGCTGATGATGCACCCGAGATATTGGATTTCCCTTTTGTGCGTGTATGGATTGATGCACGTCGGTCACCAGAGCAGCCCTAATGCCCGAAATGGTAACTGATGCTATTTTTAATTTACTTAATTTATTAGCGTGGAAACTAAGCGTTAAGCCGTCATTAATAGGCCTGCGTTGATTTTTTTTTTATTTTAAGTCACAGCTTCGCCTGCTTCATGATCTACATCTAAAATATGCATATAGCCATTAGATGCTTCATGTTATCAAAGGAAACGGGACCAATCGACATTAAAGGTGGCGATGTTTGTGATGAATGTGTCTCTGTAGCACTACTGATTTCCGTATAGAGGGAAAGGCGGGCAATGAAATCGGTGTTTTCCTCTCTGTGCAGGAGACGCCTTGTCGAGCTTGAAGGCTCTTCGTGATGCAGCCAGGTTTGTCGGGAAGGAGGACACGGTGCCTCTCCGCCTGCTCTACAGCAGGCACAACCACAGCCAGATCGCACAGGATGTGCTCAGTACCAGAGTCGAAGCCAGCTCCGGATCCACACAGGTGCACGTTTTTTCAGTGTTGTCAGGATCTAGAGAGGAGGGTCTACATGGAGGCTGTGTGTGCTGGAAAGGTGCCTTTAGGAGGCGTTGCTCGGTTTCTGTTTGCATTGATGCATCTCCTCCTTGGATATTGTCCTCAGAAGGGAAATTATAATCACGTTTTGATAATTAATAGCAAAACAAAAGCTTGAAACATTTAGGCAGGAACAGGCCAAACTAATTAAACTGCAGGTGCTATATGGGTCATCACAGCATTCATAAGCAAAACAAAAAGCACCTTATACCTACATTGAATTAAACTATTCAGCTTTATTATGAGATATCAGTACTATTTACTCTGTCTGCACTGTACATTAAGATAATAGTCAGCTGCAGTCAACCAGGATCATTAGTAATTTAGTGAAAACTTTTGTCTCTCCAGCTGGTTGTCAGCTGTCTCATCTACTAGCTTGTATCTCAAGTCACATTAAGCAGCATTTTCGATTTTTGGCTAGCTGTTAGGGGCTGATCTGAGTGTCCAGTATTATCAGCAGATCCTAGCTTATCACAGATATGTCTCTATCTGTGTAGCTGCATGTCAGTCAATGTGTACCAGTTGAGTAGGGAAAAACATAATATTTAAGGTACATTATAAGCAGTGTTTGACCACCAGAGGCAGAGGTTAGTTCCTAATTGTTAAATTACCTTTTTTGGTAGCTATATGGTCACAATTCTTTAATAACCAAATTAAAAGGGTTCCCTATTTGAAATGTCGTTTTAAGTTTGTCATGTTAAGTTTATGTCAAAAAACTTGACATATCATAATTGAATTATTTTAGCTCTTAAATTTCAGAAATTGAGTATCTTTCGGGGCCTACTAGCTGCATATCTGAATATGTATTGTGATATTCTGCAGAAAATTCTGACAAGGTACACCCCACAATAATCATACATTTAAATGAGGATATAAATGTTTACACATATTTATATTTATTTAACATTACTTCTTACTGTAGACAGTGTCATCAGCTCCTTCTGGATTAGTGGGTAAAGACATGATCACTGACAAAATCAAACATGTAAGAAAATTATACAGAAAGCCGCTGGTAGTCATCTCAAACCCATGTTGTTTGGCAAGACAGCCTTTCAGAGCCATTTGGCCTCATCTGTAATAACCAGTACAGTGCATTAATAATCACTGTAACTGTGTTCACTGACTCAGTTCAATGAAGCAGCATGTCTGCTGGGTTCATTTCAAGCAATGAGTCAATTAGCATTGTGCAAACCTGTCATGCATTTTAGTTTGTGTGGCTTAGACTAAGCTTGTGTAGGCTAGCCTATTCAGAGCGCGGAGAGTGGAGAGGGGCTACAGATGGTAGCAGGCAGGGAGGTGTTAACCTTTGTCTCTATCACACCTCAGCCAGAGCTGTAGCCCAATGGGTAAACAAGCTAACAAGAACCGTCTGCCATCAGATATAAATTTAAAAATTAAAGCTGATATTAATCTGATAACAGGTTTGTCACATAACACACTGTAGGATGGATTTTAAAGTCAGAAGAGTAATTTCTGCAGATCAAGTGGAAGGTGTTAGTTCCTTCAGAGATTCTTAAGACGATTTGCCCATGTCATATCATGTCTAAACCCTTGTATTTAATTTCCCACTATAGAGTAATTTGAGATGAGCCTGTAATTCCTGATCTTACAGCTAAAGCACAGAGGTTATTCTTCTGAAAAATGTATTGTGTGAAATCCTGGTTATTAGAATAACTCCCATATATAGTAGGCAATTAGAAACAATCTCCAAGTTTAAATAAGGCTATAAAATATACATTTCAAGTGAGGAAGAAATCCAGGGTAGAAGGAGGAGGAGACAGGCGGTGGCATCTTTGATTTGATTAATGTTCTGTCTCCTAGTCTCTGGAGATTTATCACTTGTAATGTCACCTGAATAAAGTTTGATCTGTTATTGGCTGTTTTTAGATCAACAGCCTAAAAACAAGTCTGTCAAATAGTTCTGAAAATGTGTGACACACAGGTAGCTATTTATAGACTTCTGTTGCATCGCCTATTTTCAGTCTCGGACACAAACACCACTGAATGAGCAGCGAGGAGTTCAGCAAAGTGCTTCTGTTTTGGTGTAAATACAAATGCTTCAAGCAGAATAAGTCTGAGTGTGCGATGATTTGTATGTTTGCCTGCCTCTCTGTCTGCATGTGTTCAGTGCATTGATAGCACTTACAGTCAAATTTTTTACAGACATGAGTGGAAAGTCAGGCCTACTATAACTCAGAAATCAATGAAAGTAGAGTCTGTTGGTCTAAGAATATTGGTCTGACTCAGTCAAGCTGGAATGTGCTTTCATTAAACACAATTACTGGTACCTCCTCCCGTCATGGATCCAATCTGCCAGATTAGATTTCATTACAAGTGTGCCATGGAAGGGGATTGCCCTTTGTGCGTGTTTACACACACACACCCACACTCCCTCTTGCCCGCTCATATATGCATTGACCACGCACAGATACACTCCTACAAACAATAGAGTCTATGGTCACTGGGGACCTCACAGGCTAAGGTTGTCCTTGGGTGAGCACAGCACCTCAAATGGGGGAAAAACAAAACAAAAACGCACACACACTCCTCCTCCCCTTGTTGTCATGCAGTGTCCGGTTTGTAATGAAGGCAGCATAAAGGCCGAGCCTGGGGGAGGGTCATTCATGTTTTAGTTCAGCTCTGGGAGTCCCCTGGACCTGCACAGGAATGACTGTAGGGACATTTCGTTGACCCCAGGGTGTGTAATGAAGCCTGCACCATATATGCCCAACACTAGGAATGAATCAGGTACTCCACCAGGCAAATTAATCACACACACACACACTACATGCAGTCAGAGAGGAAAACGTGTACTTCTGTATGCGTACATACATGCAACTTCAGACAAAAACATGGTAACTCAGTAGATTACTTCATTCATTATATATTTATGAATTTCAGTGAATACAAAATTATTACACTGGTAAAAAACAAAGCTTGTGAGAGCAGTGAGAGCCTTTGCAGAAATTCAAATTTAGATGAAGACAAACCATAATGGCTTAATAAAAATGATCAAAAAAATCTTATTCCTATGGCTGATTGATGCTGAAAAAGATAATACTGCCATCAGTCAATGCAGATGAGAATTGATCCATGCATATGATAATCAGTTGGACCATAAATATGAATGTGACTATCCATCATGTAACCTGTGTTCTCGGGCTTTTTAGGTCAACCATGTGGCCCAAGCCAGCTTTCAAGTTGACGCCTTTGGTAGACAATTCATCTTGGATGTGGAACTGAATCAGTGAGTATTACATTATTAAATCTGTCTGTCTGTCTGGCTACCATGCTATCTATTGTTTGTCTCTCTGGCTACTAATATTACTTATTATACTATGTCTTAGCTAACAGCCATCATAGTGTTTTGTATACATTTTTCCTTTTTCTCCTAATTAAATGACTTTAACTTTCATTTGCTTGTTGAAATAAACACAGAGGAGTCATTCAGCAGTCTTTCAAACACTGTGGTGCTGCTGAACAGAGGTCATACTTTCTTGCTCTTCTTTCAAGTGATGTTTATGACCTGTTTTGGGAATGCACTCTGAGAACATAAATAATATGTCCTAAGAGTGTAATAATTAGGATACTGAAGTATGCCGTGGGGGGTTTATTGTATGCATGAATGTACTGTATGTGTACAGTAAATGTGTGTGTGTGTTTGTATGTTTGCAGCAGTTCAGTTATTGTGTGTGTGAGTGATTTAGAGGCTCCATCATAATAGGAAGTGATTTATGGTAAAGGCCGAAGCACTGCCCTGTCAGACTCTGGTATTGATCACAGCAGTGCTGATGGGAAGCGAGCAACTCTCTCCTTATTTTCTCTCTCCCTCTTGCCATCTCTCTTTACCTTTTTGCCTCCAACTCATCCATTTTTATTTGAAGTCTCCTTTTTTAAGCATTTTGTTTTCTCTAAACATTTCTCTGGTCTTGTGTTTTCCTCTTTTAGACCACAGCATGTTTGTGTTATTTAGCCCAAAAAACACAAAGCCTGTAAACTTGGCACACACACTATGATGCTGCCTGATCATCACAGCGGAAGTCACTCCCCTTTTGAGTGAAATGTTACAACACAGGAATTCCCAGGTTTAGAGGATATATTTCTGTAAAGCCTGACGCATCAACCAGCCGGATATAAACGTGATGTCTGCACGTAGACAAATGCACTCAGACATACACTGTATGTCCAGAAGCTGTCACACATTTTCATCAGCATTTGGTTCGATGCAGAGTCATTGCTGATCAGTGTGACATAATGTGTCTTTAGTTTAGCTAGATGCGGTGGAGATCAGGCATATCAGCCATCAGAAGATGTGAAGAAAGAACAGTTGTGTGAAATCCTGTTTTTAAGCTTAACAGAGGTTGAGCTGGCCTCTAACCAGACGGCTCTGGGCAGCAGCTTGACATGTGTGGCTCTGAATAAGAATGAGAGACTGAGATTAGTGCAGTAGAGTATTATACTGTGTTACTTCTGTTTGTGGGGCTGAAACTTCAGTTATGGATTATTCCATTTAAAGATACTAATCTGCAACTATTATTGTTAACTGCATGTTTAAATCCCTTTATAAAAGCTCTGAAACATGTCAGAGCTGTTTTGGCTCAGTCAACTAATGGATCAGGTTAGTCATTTATTAAGCAACAAGGCTATAAATGAGTTGGTTCCACCTAATGGTAGAGATTTTCTACTTTTAACTGTTTTATATCAATAGATATTTGATACATCTGAGGGTTGTTGGTCAAAACAAGTATTGTTAAGATTTCACTTAAGGATCTGAGAAACTGCTATGGTCAGTTGGCACTTTTTCTTATATTTAATAGAAAGAATGATTAAATGATGGTTTTTTTTGGCTCATAGTTTGTGACTCTGCAGGGGGCTGTATTCCTGTTACCAGTCCCAGCTCTCTTTCCCTCATGGGGACAGATCTTTAGTTTCACTGTGTGTCTGAATGAGTACACCCCAGATTCCTTCTCCTGCTGTCCTCTTCCTTCTTCTGTCCTCACTCCGTCCTGTATCAACCTTCTCTGAGAACTGATCCCCTGTTTGACAGCCACAGTGATTTTGTTTACATATAGCTTTCATGCCAGACAGAATAAACCCAGTTGATGTGTGTGGGTGCTGGAGTGGGAGGTATTTTAGCTGAATGGGCCAACAATAGTTTCTGGCTCCTAGTAACAAAACCTCTTTCTCTCATTTTGATCAATGAGAGACTCTGCTGCTATGCATTTTTTCGTGTTTTTTTTGCCATGAGCAAACAGGAAAGGTGTGTTTGTCGGCTTTAGTTGACCGTTGTGCCTCTAGTGTCACAGTACATACTGAATCATCATTATTATCATCTTTGAGCAGCCTTTCTTTCTTCCTCAAGTTACTGTTTGGCTGTAGACTGAATAATAATAGTGTAGGTGTTTTGTTATAAAGTCATGTCTAGTGAATTTAAGGCACATGTGCTTTCTGGACACATGTTGTTGTTATATGTATTTTTTTTAGTCTAATGCTAATAGTGCTAGAACTAATGACCCTTTAGCATCAGCTGTATTTTGTGTTTAGTGCTAACTTGCAAATGTTAGCATGCTAACCTGCTAAATTATGATAGTGAATGTGCGAAACATTGTGCCTGCTAAACATCAGCACACTAGCATTGTCTGTGTGAGAGTCTTAGTATGCTGAACATAGCATTAGCTTAAATATTATTTATGATTACATATAACAGTATTTGTTTTACAAAAATGTGTTGTGACTTTTGTGTATGATTTCCTACCTTTAGATTATTCATCCATTTATGCACTATATCTAAAACCTTTGAGTGGTTGCTGTTCAATCACATCACTTGTGCATTTTGTTTAGATAAAAATCTGCCAAATCAGTGTGTCTCTTATGGTGAGAAGAATCAAGTGTATTAATGTGTATGCTGTAGCTCTTTCATCAGTATCATACCGTAATGGCACGAGCCTCCCATCTAAAGACTGACAGTGTCTAGAGAGGAGGTCAGGAGGGGGTTGGTGGGTCATGGGGTCTTTATTCCCTCTGTCTTTGTCTTCTTTTTACTCCTCCATCCTAGCGGCTGGCTACAATTTCCGTCCATGGGACTAGAGTGAACTGAAAATGTGCACAAGGTTGGGGGTTGGCTCTTATTTTTAATCATCCTTAAACCCAACACACACATACACATATTCACACAGTTCCTCACCCTTGATCCCTCCCCCTCCTTCCACACCCACTCTCCATTCAGCCTTGCTCCTACTAGTCTCTGCCCCGCCCCTCCCACCTGCTCTCGCTGAATAATAGATGGTGCTGTAAGATTTTAGAGAACGCACATGCATGGGAAGCATTCGCCCAGTGTACGTGCACAGTGTTACCTATGACTGCCCTTCCACAACAGCAAGCACTTAGGCCTGCACCTGTACAGACAGAGAAGTTGATTAGTCCAGTTTCTTTTGTTTTCTATGATGGCAAACTGAATAAAGACTTTAGGGTTTTGGAGTTTTGCTTGGACAGGAAAAATAATCAAATTGATGTTCTGTTGAATGATCTTAGTTCCCCGGAATTATTATAAACTATTTGCTTCATCACTATTCAGAGAATATGGAGAGCATTATTTCATAAGGTTAAAACATAAGATCATATCATAATGATGCAATCCCAAGGTTAATTGAATTTAATTATGGCCCAACTAGAACTATAAGCTCTCTAAGTGTGTTATTGCAACAAAACATTGACCAGGCTGACTTCTCTCAGCTACTTTATTCATCATATTTTCATCACCTTTGTTAGAAAAGCTATATTATTCAAAATTTATATTCAACAAATTTTGATTGTTGTTGACCACAAATGATAATCAGTTGCAGTGGCACTGGAGAGTTTCATAAACTCACCGGTGTTAATAATAATCTGCTCCAGTGGCATAATGAGAAGACGGTTTCCTCCTCTCCTCATGTGCAACGTTGACACTGACACTTGTGTAGTATTATTTCTACTATTGTCATGTGTCAGCACCCCCTGCATGCAGATAAATTCTTTATGCTAATTCAAAGGGTCAATTACAGACGATGTTGAATGCATTATTTATCTTTGTGAAGGGTGTGTGTGTGCACACTCTGGATGACAGCATTAGTGGCAAGGGGCTGGAAGGGATAGAGCCCCCCCCCCCCCCCCCAGCTGTCTATATTAGGAAGGAAGCTAACCAAACATCCCATAGTTCAGTGGTTTGATGAATGTGTGTGTGGAGAGTGTTGTTCCTACCATTAACATTAGAGTCGTCAATATGATGTAAACCCTGAAAAGCTGCTGCTACGTCTTTGTTTGTGTTGTCTTGTTGGGCCCCAGGTGCAGAAGAGGCACGTCATTTCTTTCAAAGTGGATCGAAAGAAATGAGGCTCAGACAGAAACAAGGAGCATTAAGGATCAATACTTAAGAGGAAGTAGATAAAGATAATAAGACAAGCAAAGAAACCAAATGAAATATTTCAGTTTCTTTGCTTAAGTTTCTCCCCTCACGCTGGGGATTTCAAATTGAGTTTAAAGTTTCAGGGCACCTTTAAAAGTTAGTTAGTCTTCATTTGCTTTAATGTTAATGTTATTGTTTTATGGAGACTGGCCACCTTGTTATAGAGCAGTAAAGAGTGGGAGCTGCCCGTTTTGAAATATTTTTCCTAGCTGTAAATTCCAGTTCTACTAAAGTATCTTTTAATTATATCCTCAATGTTCCTCAACAAAAGAGTTTCCTGCATAATACAAAAGTAAAATAATTTAATTTTAAATGTTGTTTCTGAGAAATCATTTTTTCCATCAGCATGGCTGATATAGTTGTAAATACTACTATATCCTTGAGCTTTGGATTAGTGTTAAAGTTAAAATAATTTCACCATAGCAGAATTGACACAGAATCCCAAATAAAAAAATGTTTTATCTCATGATTATGTATCCAGGTAACTTTTGCTCACTGTTTGCATTGCAAGTAACATAATACAAGGCTTCATGACTGAATGTGTCTTGGTGAAAAGCACTCTTGTTTTTATGTACGCAGACCAGATATTTTCTATATTTGATTTATGATAGTGTGGTGGATGGAGCCGTTGGTTCTAAATGTGTTTTTTTTACCAAACAATCATCTCATGCTCACTTGCAGGACACATAATTAATCAAAAGCCATTCAGCTAATGTCATGTTCGTGGTGACGTCATGACTTTGTTTGACTTTGACTGGACTTAGGCGTCTGGCTGCCTTGGACCGTGAAGGGTGCTGATGCTGTGGTATTATTGGTTTGCATTCCTCTGCTGTGCATGTGAGTGTGTGTCTGTATTCATGTTTGTGACACTTGAAAATACATATGCATTGAGCGTTACATCTCCACGTTTATGACTAAACTCTTAAAATGTCTCATTTCAAGATAATTAATCATCTTCCCATGTCTCAGTCCCTGCATGGTGAGATTGCTACAATCCAGCTCCACTCTTCTCCTCCTTTTTCACCATCATCTCTGTCTCTCTTCTTCTGTTCACAGGTCTGCAATTTATTGTAGAGAAGCATGATCTGATTTATTGTGGACTTAATGAGAAAAACATGGAGAAGAGAGTATGAGAGAGCGAGAGTAAGGGAGGGATAGAAGGAGAAGTTGAGGGAGAAATAGTTAAGGGTGAAGAGAAAGAAGAGGACAGAAGGAGAGATGTGGATGTCCTCCATGCACCCTTTAGTCTTGGTGTGTGGGTTGAGTAAGTGCAGGAGATAGCGGAGTGCTTGCTCGAGGGAGGTACAGTAGGTACTTGAAAGGAGTACCCTAAGAAGAACACTTTCTCTGCTTCTCTCCTCTCGATCCCCATCTCCTATGTTGTTCTTCTTCCTCTCATGCCTCAGGCAGGACTTCTCTCTCTCTCTGATCTGTGCGTCACCTGATCACCACATGCATTTAGCTCATAGTTACCACATTTGGATTTATGTGTGTGTATGAATGCAGCGCTCACAAACATATATTACTGATGGCGTTTGCTAAATGGCTCTGTGTCACAGGCAGGACTCTGTATAGTATGTTCTGTGTTTACTGGTTTACGGTAAACAGTAAAGCAGTGAATGCATATTTGTGTGTATTAAAGTGTGTCAGAGTTTGTGGTCTGTGACAGGGAGGTGGAAACACCAGAGGCAATGTGTAAATTTGTGTCTGTGTTTATTCAGATGAACTTTAAAGTGCTCCACACCTCTAATAAAGTCCCTACATACAGGGTTTTCCAGCATTTTGGAGAAGAAATAAACAGCGTTAGGTTAAGATATGCTCGCGTTTTTAAAGTGTTCCTTAAAATAATACTTTCATGCCCAATGAAGCGTTTTTTGTTCACTGTAATATTTTTTTCTCTCCACACTTCCCAGCGCAGTGCCAGTATAAAAGATGGGAGAACACAGTCCTTGCTCTGCAGGAAAATTTTAGTCAAGCGGATATCTTCCAAACAAAGTCTATTTAGTTTAATAAATCTTGGTATCCTTCCATTGCAGCTTAGCAAGAAAACACACCCCAGAGAAAGAACAAGATAACATTTAGCACTGAAAGAAACCTGTATGACTTGTCTAACACAGATCCCAAAAGCCTCACTTTAGCTTCAGTGGAAGCTTAGAATGTATTTTGTGCAGAAGAGAGTAGATTTTGTCCCTCATCTCTTACATTGTGTTATGGAGGTATCTTTTCATGTCATGTGGACATGCAAGTATTGTATACTTCAAACAAGACCAAAGATGTCTCAGACAGAGAATGGGTGCCATCACACCTGCTACCTGGCAACATCAGTGTTCTTTGTCTTGAATGGGAGACGGCAGTGCGAATGCCACCACAACGGCACCTGGGTACCTCCTACCAGCATGTACACCACAGGCTGTTGCTATCTACTATGTTCCTGATATAATCTTGTCATGCAGCTAAGCACAGTGGATTGTAGCTTAAGATGGGAAATGATTAGAAGAATAACACAAAGTTACAACAGTTTTTGTTAACTAGTATTATAAACACCATTTGTTGACTTCAAAGCTCATTTAGTAACTCAGTGGCTGTATAATTGTCTCCTGTGCTCAATGGTGACCATTGGCGCAACTTTTTTTTTTTGACAAATCTAAAAAGTTATCGACAGCAGCACTGAGCTGTGCACATTGCACAAGGATGGCAACCGCAATGTGAGACGACGTAGTAGTAGTAGTAGTAATATGAAATAAATAAAAATCTGTGAAGCCTTACTACAACACAGCAGTGTTTTAAGATAAATGCTACCATCAACATGCAAACAAACTCACAATGACATTGCTAACATGCAAATGTTTAGCAGGTTTACAATGGTCACTGTTTTATCCCTACCTCCTGGGTACAGTAGCACTAACTAACTGGCTGCAGATATCCAGTCCAGTTAAAAACCAAAACTAGGGGCAGATGAATTACTGCTGACTTTTCTGCTCTGTCAGTGCTTCTGTTTTGCTTCTTGCTTGTGGCCATACCACCGTGCCATAAAATGAATGCTCACCCCCCCCCCCCCCCCCCCCAGCTCCTTATATTCCTTTATCCCACCCCTGTCTCGCCCACCCTTTCTCTACTGTGCCGTCTCACTCAGTGTGGAAGATTAGTGGAGACAAAGAGATCCAGGAGCCAGCTCTCGCTGAAGACACGGGACAAGAGGAAGACTGTTGTTCTCTCAGCAGGAAAATATACTAATGCCTCTCTAAAGACTATTGTCTCTCATAGATTATTCATTTTTGTCTGTCATGCTGAATAAAAATCAATCAAAAGTATGGTTTACTGTCAAGAGATTAAACATTTGACAAAATTTGCCACTGCACAAAATTGAGTCAAATGTTTGCTAGAGAGCAAATTTATCAACAGAAAACACACTAAGATCCTTGTAAGGGCCTAAAATAGAGTGAAGTAACATAGAAAATAAACATGGCATAATCAGCTTGGTCTACAGACTACAGAGAACAGGAATATGGGTTTTCTGAGTGATTCTTCCTTTATTATTCTATTAGCATCAATATTTCTTGTTGTGAGCATCAGTATTCCCTGTGCAACAAGAACAGGGATCCCATGGAGATTGCTGGTGGAATTGTATGTTTGATAAGCGATTGGAGAGTGAATGAATTATAGCCTGGAGACCTTTTAATGAGGCCTCAGAGGGAGGGAGGATGAGGGTAGAAAAGGGGGTGGTAGGCAGGTGAGAGCAGCTGCAGCTATCCCCAAAGAGAAACCTCCTCCCCCTTTCTTTCTCCTCTTTGCTTATTTTTACATCTTTCTTTCTCTGATTCACCTTTCCGTCTTGCTCCATCCCCTTTATGCTTTCCTCGGTGCACTTGTCCTTTCTCCCCTCCCTGGCAGTGCCTTCTCTCCCCCATCCTCATTACGGACGCCTGACACAGCACGTGGTCAGTCCTTTGTGTGGCGGTGCCCTTTTATAACCAGGTTACATGGCAGATCTATAAAGGCAGTACAAGTCAATTTGATGACTGCAGTGGCTGTGTGCAGATGTGTATGTGATGAATGCATCTGATTATTTCTATAGCTTATTTTTTTGTTTTGATTTGTTGAGCATAGAAGAAGAGTCTTTAAAAGGACTGTGTGAAAGCAGTGAAAAGCCTGGAATCCCAACACTTGTGCCAAACCACACACACATAAACATTAGTCCTGCCAATCTATGCTTTTTGTCCTCTTTGTCATGCCAGTGCCATAGCGGTACTTGGTGACACAGGCCGTGAGAGGAATTTTAGACCACGGGGAAACTTTATCTGTGTGTCTATAAGTAATTCACCTCAGGAGATCGAACTGGGTTGCCACAGCAGATGTCTTTGCCCAGAGCAACTCAAAACAAAATGCTTTAAAGGAAAGAGAGAGTTTGATGTGACTGACAGACTTGGCGCATTTGTGCACTCTCAGAGTTTCAGTTAGTTTTTATCTCCTGAAGACCCACTTAATAAAGTTGAATAAGACTTTTCAGTATGACATTTTCCTAGTTAAAGCAGCATCAGTGCTCTTAGGTTTCCTTTGTGTGTGTGCATGTGTGTGGGTTGGCTGATATTAAAGTGTAGAGAAAGTGAGAGGATGTGATTACTATGTAAATGGCTGTTCTCAGTTGCCTATGAAATGTACGCTGAAGTGGAGCGTCTGTGGAAACATCTCTGAGATCTTGTACAGGTTTGATTGACAGATGGACGCCAGCTCTCAAACAGATGTTGCTATGGCGACGGGGACAAGAAAACTCTTTTCCAGTATAACAGACTGTTTGAAAAAGCAATGAGCTGGGAGATAAACAGACATGAATGACAGAAAATGAGCAAAACATGTTGGTGCTGTTTGCTTCGTCTCTGATTCTGCCACACATTACACAGCTGGCCAGATGCCATAGAAATGTGTTTGAAACGAGATATGCGCAACCACAGATCTGTTACTTTAACTGTCTCGTTGTAATGATGTGATAATGTATTACTTTTTTTAGAATATTTTGTCACTCATTCCACTGTTTTTTCATTTTTTTTCTTGCTAATGTTAATCATCGGCTTCATTTTACAAACTGCCTCTTTCTGATCATTATTTATGTTCAAGAAGTGTGAGTGTGTTTATGTCATTTTGCCTGTGTATCAGATCTAAGCCGCAAAGAGGTTGCTTATAGTTATACATTTATACATATTTGTGTATGCGTTTTGACAGGAGAGGGGGTTGGTGGGGAGATCCTTTTAACATTTGTGTGTGTCAGTGTGGGGGTTGGGGTTGAAGCTGAGTTAGCGTCTTTGTGTGTCAAATAAATTATTTAAATCCTGTAACAATTAAAGCTGAAATCTGTTATCAGCATACTCCATTAGAAGCCCATGTGTCTGCCTTGCTGCCCCAGTATGCTCTACACTTGCTCCCCCCCATCTGGGCTCAGCATGGAGCAGGATAAAGATCACAAGCTTTGAATCTTAAACACATATCCCAGCATAACAAAAGCTAACAGTGTGCACTTGTGACCCTGGGACTCACTGAACACACTGAACATCTTCATCACAGGAGCATATGAGTGAATAAAGTGGTGGATTTTGATGCAAAGTGTTGATAAAATGTTACTTGGCATATTTCATTTGCACAGTAATGCAAGTCTGAGGTGATGTGGGGTTGAAAAGGTATGAAGTGTGTCAAATGGAGGTTCCTGTTAAGACATCATAGGTGATTTTTTTTATCAGCAGAGCGTCATAGCAAGGCATAATGGGATTGGTGGGGTTGTGAGCTACATTCTCCTCCCTCTCTTTAACTTTCACTGTCTCTTTCCCTTCTTCTGTCTCATTATTCCTCCCTTGACAGCCATTCACTCCTTCTTTCCATTTTATCTCCCTCTCTCTCTCATCTCTCAATGTTTTTACTGCCCATTAGTCATCTTAGAAAGCAGTGCCCCTGTGTGTGTGTGTGTGTGTGTGTGTGTGCGTGTGCGTGCACGCACGCAGATGTCAGGGGTTTCATATGAGTCATATATAATATATCGTCATTGGAAAACTTTTACTTCCTGAAAAAATGTTAATATTTGGGAAAAAAAACATTTTGTATATGACTTCAAAAACAACGATTTCTTGCTGTCTGTTTTATTATTAGTCATTAACATATCAGATTTTTCTTTCAGCAGTCAGTCCTTTTATCAAAGTTAGCAATTTAAAAAATTGTGAATATAGTCTGGTCTATAACAAATAGACTTAATAGATATAGCATAATCAAAATTGTATAGGAGGTAAAACTTAAATAACATAAACATTTAAATTAGTGGTTCAGTATTTTGTGAAATACTTTAATTTGTTTATTTGCTGAGAGTTAGATGAGTAGATTGATACCACTCTCATGTCTGTAAAGTAAATGTAAAGCAACCATCCGGCAGTGGATAGCCTAGATTAGCATATAAATTGGAAACAGAAGAATACAACTATGCCGACTCTGTCCAACAATAAAATGAACTTGTCAGCTCCCCACAAACTCAATAACTGACATGTATCTTGTCAGTTTAATTTGTGTAAAAATAACATCACAGGGGTTATTTATTCCTGTACATCCAGTAACATTTTGCTGTTACCTTGAAGTACAAACCTCCACATGTTGCATATTTTGGACAGAACCAGGTTAATTTTATGTTGAGTTAAGCTAACTGGTTGCAGTCACAAGTAGCGTGATATTTATCATACAAAAATAGGAGTGGCAGTCTCACTTGGCAAGAAAGCAAATAAGTTTAATTCCTAAAACTATTATTGTAATGAAGGTCTAACAAATTACCTATTTTTAAACTGCTGCAAGGGGTTCTGTTAGATATATTGATATATCATTCATATTCAGTAACTTATGTGTTAATAATGTAACCACATGTGTCACGCACATATCTGATATGTTTTTGTAGGTAAGACGTGCTGCTAGTTGAAGATCAATCCATTGAAAACATGGACACTAATTCTTAACTCTGGTGTGACAAAATAAATAAACTCAAGGTCTGCTTACTAGTTTCACTTTTTTCTGAACTCTCAAAAGCTTTATGTGGTTGTTTATGTGGTTATCTTAGTCACACAGTACAGTGTGACTGTCAGTAGTAGTAGTTTCTGGCTGTATTTGTTCTATTGAATTAGATGCTTATTTTATTTTGTCCACTTTCTGAATTTCATTTTACATAATCTGATCAGAGCAACCCCGTGTGATTAAGTTGATTACTGCTGCTGTCCAGTGGCAGTGTACAATGAAATATTGTCGTGTTAACAATTAGTCCTGACCAAGCACTGAGAAACTGCAGATTGTTGCTTCATAGCTTTTAATTAATTCCGTAAAACAGTGCAAAGGAAAATACACTAAATATATTGAGGGCTTATATTTAAGCCATATGGCTTTAACCTACTGTCCAAATGTTATGCATAACAATGAGGGACAGATTAAATATTACAATAAAATTATATAGCCCCATCTACATCAACATCCTCCAAAATGACGAAGTAGACACTTTGGTCAAATAAGAAAAAAAGTACAGTATATGTACACTAGCTGATGTAAAGCTTTGAAATTGGTCCTCTTCTGTTAAAAATAGAGAGTATTATATTAGAGTACAAACCTCTATTTCCTGAAGACCTTTTCTGAAATTCAGAAAAAAAACTAAAATCTGTGATTTAGTCATTTGCTCAAACATTTATTTATCTGACAAAATTCTGGGTATATTTTTACTTAGTATCTGTGATTAAAAAAAACACCTGTTTCTATATAAATCATTGGACCATACACCACAGGTGTATTTTATAAAAAAAAAAAAAAAAAAAAGTTTATTGAAGATTTGTAAAGTACATTTTAGGGCCTTCAGCTGTGAATGTTCTCTGTTAGGGACGCCTAAAA
>JAUMHL010000009.1:11580531-11628915 GCA_032362345.1 Sandelia bainsii | reverse complement strand
GAACCGGATGTGACATAATTGAAAATAGACACCAAAACGTGAGGCGGGACTCGGAGGCAGAACTTCCGGTATTCTGGGGGGCTGGACTTCCGGTATTTGGGGGCTGGACTACCAGTATTTGGGGGATGGACTTCCGGTATTTTGGGGGCGTAACTACTGGTATTTTGGGGCGTAACTACCGGTATTTTGAGGGTTGGACTTCCGGTATTTTGGGGGCTGGACTTCCGGTATTTTCTGTCAATCATTTTGACGAAAACCTACTCCTATATCTCTCTGATGCTTATTTCAAACTAATTTAATATTTACGAATGTGTTAAATAATTTTCCTTTTAATTACACTTTTTAATCATTTGCACACTGAGGATACTAATTATTGCAGTTTGCACGTGGAATATTTACCTAGACTTGCTGGATCAAAGACCTCAGCGACTCAACAGCCTGTGGTCACCATGACTTCTGGAAATACATGTTGTCTTGATGGCAGCATATATCTCTCTAATATCCCACTATACGCCTCTGCATCAATGGTATCTTTACACATATGCAAGTCATCCATGCCATTCATACATTGCCATACTGGCTGTTACACCTTTTGCTTATAACAGTCTGTTCTTATTAGTTTTTATTGCATTTTAGAAGAGTTCCCAACTTTTGTAGTAATAGGTTTTTTCTTAAATGTTTAAGTGAATCCTATTTGAAATTTAAGATGTCATCTCTAACTATTTTTTTGTAAAGAGAGGGTCAACAAAATAATATGAATTATAATTTGAACACAGCTATCTGATTTAATAATTGGCTTTATGTATATTGTTCTTGTTGGGGAACCCCACATATGTCATTCTGTATATAGAAATAGACTTCAACAGATGCACTGTTTTAGATGATGTTGCTGAATATTACAGCGTCCGGCTGTTTTGGGATATTACTGCCCTTATTAGAAACAAACTATATATCTCTGACTAGTTTTCAAATAATTACATCTAGCAAAAGTGAATGAGCTCTGTGCTAAGTGCAGCAAACAGTAATAAAGTACTGAATGATGGAACTCAATCCTTAAGTGCCTTATTTATACATTTGCCTTGTCACTGTCCTCCATTTTCACCCACACGTCCATCACTGAGCCCCCAAAGCAGTTTTTATGACTCTGGAAAAGAGGCCGTTTTCGTTTTTTAAATGAACAAATACTTTTTTGTCAGTTCCTGCACTCTGACTGATAACTGATTGTCAACTATGTTACTATCCTGGAAAATATTTCAGCAAATCTGAACAATTTAATATGAAAGAAATTAGCTGTTTGTATTGATTGTACTTCTTCATGCTGTTTTTTTCTTTGTTTGTTTATATATTCAAGCCTCAGATTAGTGTTTTCTGTGGCACTGCTAGCACGCTTGTAGGTTTCTTTATATTTATATATATTTGTGAATGTGTGCTTGCCTGTTTGTGTGTTTGTTCATCTGCAGGTCACAAATTTATGGGGATAAAAGGCTAAAACTTTAAACTAAATTAGCTTTTGAAATAGGCTGAAGACAGAAAGAGTCCCCATTGATATGCCGCATTTCTGTGTGTGTGAGAGAATGTGAGTGCGTGTGCATGAATGCATGTGTGTGGTTGCACTATAGCTTATACATCTCTGTCTCAGATAAGGCCAGCAGTGTGTATCTCCACTGGGATTCCTGGGTCCAGCTCTGCTGAGAAAGCACACGCTCCTCTTATTTCCTCTTATTTATACCCACTTTCTCTTCCTTACTCTCTCAATTTATTTCCTGCCTCCTTCCTATCCTGCCCGTATCACTGCTTTCTGACCTTCAGTTGTCCTCCTTGTCAGTGCTCTAATAGAAATGCACACACCAGACATTTGCTAGAAGGCTAGATTTGTATAATTGTGTTTGTGTGAGTTTGTGGGCTGGAAATAGCCTTGTCCCAGTATGTAGGTCATAATTAGCCCAGCTTATGCTCTGAAGCTTGCTGTGCTGCCAAGACAGAATACAGTCATCCTATAAAATATGAACATACTCAAATAACTGAGTGACACTTGAATGAAAATCACAAATTGTCTAACTTTGATTCTTCTTTTCTTTCTTCTCTGTTCACAGTGATCTCCTGTCTTCGGGATACGTGGAGAGGCATTTGACAGAGAAAGGGAAGACTGTAGTCACCGATGTAAGATTCTGCCAATCATCTCTCCTTGTGTTCACTCAGCCATTAATGATTATTAGTTAGTTACCATGGAAGCATTAGTGTTGGCATGATGCTCAGGACTTGACATTAATAAGATCTCATTCACCCCTGACATTGACACCCATGGCATATTTATGTAGTTATGTGGATAAGGATTTAAGCATGCCATGCACCGTTTAAATTCATGCAGAGCACTTGGCAGTATTACATATTGCCAAAAGAGAGTTAGAGTGACTGTGAAATCAATCCCTCCAAGAAATTGCAGACCATCCAGCCATGTGCTTTCTTTTTAGTTGTAGCCTAAACCTTCAACTAAAATGAGATTAAGATTGCTGTGATAATCCTCTAAAATCTGGACATTAGCTACAGAACACCCACTGAGGCACCGCGTTACATCACATAAGTGAGGGGATTATAATACTCACAATTTACTTAGCTAAGTAGCAGATTAGTGAGATATTAGATACTTAAGAGAATGATCCTCATAATTACACCATATATTGTATGATATGGTCACTCATAATTGTAGAATTTAAAGCAATCTGTGAATTAATTCACCTACAGTAGATGAATATCCAGAATGTACTCCATCTGTAAATTCTTTTTAAGTAGTGGAAAGAATAACAGGCATTACTGCTTTTTATTAATAGCTGCAGTTCAGGAAGGTTAATATGAGACATGCACTGCTCACTGTAGAGGTCAGAGTGTCAGCTGTTGTTGCACAGCTGCTGCTGTGATAGGTCGACTGCAGACTCGCCTCTGCTCATGTAGTACATAACCAGTACAAGTAGTATGTAAAACTAAATGTCGTAGCAGTTCTAGCTTATTGTTTAGTTTGGTAAAATGCAGTGACAGCAGGAAAGATGTTAAATCTTCATTCAGCACAAAAACACACTGCACCATTCAGCTGAAGCTGACGTGATGCCACAGCTGTCTATAATAGAGAATTTGAATATGAAATCCAGAACATAGAGTACAAATAAAGAGGGTGAGAGGTTGAAAGGGTTAGGAACCCTAAGTCTAACCCTGATTAATAAAATATTTGAGCAGTTCTTAAAATTATACTGAACTGAAGAACAAAAGGCCATAACTGCAGTATTGGGGTGAGTGACTAAATGTATGTAACATGTAATTTTATATATTATGAAATAGTACATAGTCTGGAAATAATTTAGCAGATATAAACTGATTTTATTTTGTTTGTTTTTTCATGATTATCTTTATTTATTTATGCTTTTAATTTGCACTATTTTAGGACTAAGTTGCCACAATAATGTGAGGGAAAAAATAGAAGCATAACATTAAAAATCATGTATGCTGTGCAGTGCACTCATTTCTGTAGGTTAAGTGTCCCAAAGATTGTTGCTTTCTCTGCGACAAATCATTGTATAATTTTTCTCCATCTGAATGGGATAATCTACTCATCTTTGGCAGCTGTCTTTTTTTCTGGAGTTTTCCTGGAGGTATTTGTGAGTATAAATGGTAGTTAATGCAAAATCATACTGTACACAGACACAACTCCATATGTAATTTAAAACTTTTTAGACTGCTTGATTGATATGACACTGGGGCTATTATAGTAATTGGGTTGGAATTGATTACTGGGACTCCACCACCTACTATGACCTCCATAATAAACATATAGAAAAACCTTTCTGACAGTTTCAACAAAAACTGAGAAAATATAACCTTGTAAAAGTAGAATTAAAATTCACATTGTAGACAATCAGTGTCAGTGTCCTACTTGCTTATCAACTGCCTGACCTCAAAAGTTTCATTGTGCTTTGTGTTGTCCATATTAGATGATTAATTACTCTTATATAGGTCTAAGGAGATCACAGATCAGGTCAAATTAGCAACACACTTTCTGAGGATGTGCCCACATCACTGGGTTTTGGGTGTTTCTTGCTTTCAAGAGAAGTGGAGCAGAAGGTTCAGGGCAACAGGAGGAGGAGAGACATTGGGATAGTAGAGCACAGCGCCACTTATAAATAGCTCTCACTCTGTCTCTTCATTTCACAGTCAGTCTAACTCTCTTTACCCAACCTCTTCCTCCATCTCCATCTGAGTTTAACTAAGTTCTTCAATCTCCTTTTTTGCACCCCAGACATATGTTTTGCCACTGTCTTGCTGTTTTTATTTTTCCTGTTCATGGTGCTGCAGTGTTGCCAAGTTTGTAGAGGCTTGTTTGTCAGTTTTGGCCATATTGGAGGTGATAGTGTGGAAACAGACATAGAATAAATCATGGTTAGTACGGCATGCCTCTAGCTCATAGCTTGTTTTCTTCATTCTGTAGGAATCAGATTCAGAAATGATACCTAAGAGTGACATGATTTGGACTAAGGGAGAGACAGAAGAAGCAGAGCCTTAACACTTGAGAACAAAGAAAAAATAAATCAATCTCAGGTTCACTGATGCAGTGTCACTCCTATAATTTAATGATAACAGTTCATCCAAATGAGTTCTTCATGCATACACACTCGTATTACTGATGAGGAGCCCTTTAAACTATGAACCTCATTTCTAGGAAACTTGGGACTTTTAAAAACTAAAATCTGAAATTTGTCAATTTGCTTGAGTCGTTAGCTGGCAAAAGCACAAAGAAAAGATTTTCAGTGTTTTCACTGATAAACTTACTTGTACTTTGTAAATCTAATCAAAATTTTGAGTTTAATCCCTGCAACACATTCAAAACAATAAGGAAAGAGGCAAAATGAGACAGAAGCATTGATGCATGATTTCAGAATTAGAAGGTTAATTGGTAACAGGTCAGGGTATCATGTATAAAGGGAGCATCTACCAGAGACTCAGTCTTTGCAGGCATAGATTGGTCATGGGTCACCAATTTGCCAAACTTAGTGAGGGAATTGTCAGTCAGTTCAAAAAGAATATTTCGCAACACAAGATTGCAAAGAATTTAGCTCTTTCACCATCTACACTGCAAAATATTGTAAAAGTATTGAGGGAGTATACTGTGGAAATCTCAGTCAGTAAAGGTCAAGAGGGGAGATCACTGTTGAATGTGTGTGACCTCTGAGCAGTGGGAAACACCCACCATCACTTCTAAAGCTCACAAATTAACATATTATACAGTATCTTGAGTCAGGCTAGCTGTTCCCCCCTGTTTGTTTCAGCATGACAGTTCCCACATGTAAAAAGTCAAGCCGATAAAGATATTGTCTTCCTTGACACTTGACTGGTTTGCTCAGAGCCCTGACATCAGCCCCATGCAACCAACCTCTGGGATGACTTGCAACATGGACTGCATGCCAGGCTTTAACGCCCAACATCAGCGCTTGACCTCACTAATATAGTTGTGACTGAGTGGGAGCAAATCCCTGTAGCCAGGTTCCAAACTCTTGAGGAAAGTCTTTCCATCATAGTGCAGACTGTTATAGCAGTATAATAATGCCCATAAATTTGGTTTAAACATGCCTATAGGCAGGTAGTTTAAAACAACAGATGCATATGTTCATCATCACACACATCCATAAGACAGTCATGGATTGTGATAAAGTCCACAGAGAGAACTGGTGGAACGAGTAGTTGTAGTGATGCATTGCTGTGCACAGCATCAGATTGTACAGCAGAAATTGATCCTCTGATAAAAGCTGTGTTTCCTCGGGGAGACTGGCTTCCTGCCTAATGGCTGTTAGGCAGCAAGAAATGGACCAGGAAGAGATGGCCTGCAGAGCACTTAGACACTTAGACATCATACACGTCTATAGAAAATAAATGTGTGTTTACACTCAAAGAGAACGGAAGAGGCATAGAGTGCACAGACATATAGACAGAGTGAAGACAGGGAATGAGAGTTTCGCGTTGAGCAGTGACAAAGATGGAATCAATTTTACAAGTGACCAATGCTGCTGGGAAGAGAAGAAGTCACGGCGCAGTTAACACACAGATGGTGCAGTGTGAATGAGTTAAGTTCAAAGTGCAAAATATCACACACAGATAAACACACAGTATGTGCACATATCAGATCATGCTTGCACTTGTGTGCATTAACAAATTAATGCTGAATGATTGATCGTTCTGGACTAATTTCCTGATGGAATATGGAAATGAATGAGTATTTCAGTCTGTGAATGTATGAGACAATTTAAGAGGCACCCATGTATATGATCTTAATCTGTGTGCGTTTGTGTTTTGCTTACAGGGAGGAGAACACTGCTACTATCAAGGAAAGGTCAGGGACATTCCTCACTCCTTTGTGGCTCTTTCAACTTGTCATGGATTACAGTAAGTACAAATATTGTGTGTATATGACTTTTTTATATGGGTGCATGTTTGTGTTTCTTAGACAAAACTGCTGCCTCTGTGTTTCCTGGTCTTTGATCTTCCTCCCATTTATCCATTAGGTCAATGTAATTAGTTTTAGCCAGCCCTTCTCTGCGTTTTTTGGTACACAGGTTATCATTCACAGAGAGAAGTGCTGCTCAGACATTGTTTTTTCTGCCTCCTTGTTTCTCCTCTCATCTTCTCTCCTGCTTTCTTCTCTTCTTTTCCTAGTGTTGTTATTTTTAGAGTTTGCAAACTCTAAAGCAGTGTTCTTTTCAGAGAGATGAGTCAGAAACATAAGGCCTATTTGGAGGAATGCATGCCCATTGTATATTTACAATGTATTAGGTGTTAGCGAATGCTACTGTGTGTAGACAATAACACTTGCATAAAAAGGCACCTATTCATTATTAATAAAATATGCACATGTATTACATGTTTTTTCACAGTTGCTTGCACACATTTCCTGAAAGGAAACTGTTTTTTTCCAAACTGTGAATGTATGATGAAAAACACACGCTGGTCTGGTCAAACATCATTATATTTAGCACTTGCTGGTTTTTACATTAATTATTTAGGTGTCTTAAAAAGTAATTGCAAAAGGCAAAGAGAGCAAAGTTTATAGCAGTGAAGAAGAAAGCCACCGTCTGCATGGTAATTAATGTTTAGCTCTAATAACTGTGCATTTTTCTGTTGAAATATAGCTGCAAGCCGTGATAGGCAGGATCCAAGCACATTGTTTGGCCTTATACAACAAGAGTCAAAGTGTAAGCACAGTTCACAAATCACAGAAATAGAGAGATACATACACCAAAGCTGCTGAGCTAGATTCAAGATTCAAGACAGTGACCTTGCATATTTCTTGATCCCTAGACCAAGACACATAGTTTTTATAATGAGTAAAGTACTGCACTGAAGTTGTTGAGAATGAATAACCTAATGACACATAAAACTGAACCATTCTGAATTATTGTGCTGGTGATCAGTACGTCATAGTGAATTATTTTAGCAGCATTCTCTTACACTCAATCAACAACAGAGCTGGCTCAGATGACTGAACCATTTCTTCCTCTCCTCTCCACTCCAATGTCGCCTAGCACTTACTCAAGGGAAACTTGTTGGGTTTCCTGTATAATCCTATAAGGTCTACTGACAAAAATCTCATGCTTGATAAAACGTAATAACTTTTATATTACTTTTTATTACTGACATTTTTGATGGCTGTAAAAAAGTTTTTAAAGTTTTTGGACATCATTCAAAATAGCAGAAAATGCTTAGAGAAGGTGAATTCCTAACTTGGAATTAAGTAAAATCATCCACAATTTTTTTTTTCTTGCTGATCCCGTTCAGTAGTTATCAGCAAAAAGTAAAATAATTGTCATTAAAGCACAGCCATGAGTTCTGCTGACTTTTTTTTTTTTTTCCTGTATTGGAAATCCCAAGTTTGGTGTCTGGGTGTTGCAGTTTCTGAGCATAGGCTTTTAATAGTATTTGCATATTTCATGTGATTGTGGCAATGTGTTGTGAAATTTGTCAGCATAGCAAATGATCTAACAGCCCACATAAAGTAAAGGAAAGTTTGGGTATAAATTAATAAAATCTAGATAACATGAACGTATTTCACATGCGTTACAATCTCATACATACAACAGCTTACAATGTGACAGACAGTCTTAATCAGGTTTACTGCAGACAGTGCCGGCTCTTGGCATAGACGAACTAGGCGGTCACCTAGGGCGCCACTTGCTGGAGGGGGCGCAGCTTCAAGCCCTCAAAAAAAAAAGTTCCTTGCAAATATCGTCAGTCGCGGGTTTTTGAGCTCGTTTTCTGTGTAGTTACTTCTTTGGGATTAATTCTCTGTATGAACCCCTCATGATTCTGTCCACAATAAAGTGAAACGCGATAGTTTGTCCTTTTACAGCCGGGATCCGTCCACAGCCCCGGTTTCTCGGTTACTGCGCCCACAGCATGCGCCCCTCTCCTCCCCCGCCCACACAGACACACACACACACACGCAGACCTCCAGCTGACAGAGCGACAGAGTGACAATGTCCGGCAATAAGTGGAGAAAATATGGACAAATATATTAAAGAGTGGGATAAAGAGAGCACATTGAAAGACTGTATCCGACCTCAAAGACATTCTGCTGATTTATCAAGTGTGAAATATGAGCTCATCATGTAGATTTAGTTATTGTTATGTAGATTTGTTATCATAGGCGGTTGATTACGGGATACCAAACCGTAATCTCGCCTAGGGCACCAGAATGGATCAGGCCGGCTCTGACTGCAGACTTGATGTTTTTCTAGTATAGCTGAAGTTTGATATGTTATTATTAGTTAGTCCAAATGTTAGTGAAAGATGAAAGATTCTTTCTGTCAGTTACTTTTATTTTCTTATATTGATAGTTTTTTGGGATTTTCATTGCTTTTAGTTTATGTTGAAAGAAATTATGATGGAGACAGAGATACACCCATAATACTTCCTCCACGCACTGATGATTGTGTGAGTAAACACACTCACAGACACACGTGGGTGAGGGAGACATGGAGAGGGACAGAGTTAAGGAATTGTACTGGTGTCAGGGGGTTAGACATTAGGAGAGAGTATTTCCCTTATGCTTAGTCAGGTGTTTACCATAATACCAAACATCCTGCTCTCTTTTCCCCTGTCTCTCTTAACCGCACACACACACACACAGAAACTTTAGCCTGCCATGCAATGCCATTAGCTCTATACAGAGGGATAGTGCTGCATCCATCATATGAGACATAGACAACTGACTATTGACTCAAGTTCCTGTTTAAAGCATCATTCACGTTCTGTGCATTCGACTAAAATGGAAACAGTCACACTGGTTGAAAAAGATCAGACTAAACACCAGAGGTGGAAAGTACATTTACTCATATACTGTACTTTTGTGGTACAACTTTTATGTACTTGTACTTGATTAACTACATTTTATGTTAATTTAACTTTTACTCCCCTGAAATGCGGGGGAAATATTTAATATTTAATAACATTTGGGCTACACTTACATGGTTTAGTTTAGCTTTCCAAATGCAAGTTCTTAATATAAAATATAATCAACTAATAAATTATGTATGATCATGGATTAACCACCTTGCAGTACATTAATTGGATAAAATGAGCTCTGGCTTAAATAGTTGTTCTGGTTTTGTTCCACACCAAGTCTGTTTTGATTCATTTTTTAGTTAATTACTAAATATTTTCTTTATTATATTTTTCACCTTGAAAGTTTGAGCAGAATTTGAAGTGGTACTTATCAATACAGTTATACTTAAGTAACAAGTTTGTGTATTTCTGCAAACTGATGAACACATTGGCTTCTTCTTTCCCATAAATCCATAAATTTAAATACTGGGCTAACATTACACTCCAGCTAAAATCTACTTTTAATGCATAACGGCAGGTTGACAAAGTAGATTTGTTGAACTTGTTCCAGTTCAAAATTATTGGTCAGCGAATAGTGTGTTCATGTAGAACCCCAACACTCAAAGTAAGAAGCTGATGTAGAAAATAGTGGAAAATTTTGTAAAAATGTTCTTAGTTTTCTCATAGCAGAATGACCAGAGTTTGGTTTGGATGATCTGACATTAAGTTTTAATAACGTGTCTTATGTAACATTCTACTCTGATCAATACTAATGCAATAAAATAAACTCTTTCACTCTGTATAATTTGCTGTTAAGTGCAATGTTGGACCAGTACGCAGGGCATTGAAGGTGAATTCTGTGTGTTGATGCCAGAAACAGGCAGAAAAAAAGCTTAGAGTGTTGAAAGAGAAAAGACAGCTTGTATGTATGAGCAGTCTTTACCCTTCCGACTTCACAGTTTGACCCAACCAATCTCCTAAAAGCTTCAGATAAAGTTGATTAATGGATGATGTTCTTTCATGTGCACATGTGCGCATGCAGGTGGAGACAAGAACACCTTCAGCCAGCTGCTATTTGAGCTATTGATATCTGACTTTTAAAAGTGATTGCCAGTTCAAAGTGATGTATGTGTCATCTCTGATCATGGAGAATCATGAGGGGTTGTTCCAATTTTCTGCAAAATACCTTCCTTTCAGAGACATCTGAGTCACAATGGTCAACCAGTCCGAACTCTTACTGTTCCACAGATAAAATCCTCAGGCGACCTTTCAGTTATGTTGTGTGTGTGGGATTCGAAATGTTTGGATGACCTTTTGTTTCACATTATCATCCACCCCTCCTAAGCTTATGCCAAATACAGCCATGAGGACAGTAGAGGGTTTTGTCAAAAACTGCACCTTGTGGGAGTGCATTATGGTTATTATTCTGACAAATGCTCCAATAATACAAAAAAACCCTGGGCAAGATTGAAATAACTAATCTATCACACTGACAACTGAGGAGTTGGATTTAGATACATTATTCCATTTAGTGATGAATAAAACAACAGAAACTGGTGCTGATATGTGGTCTCACTCCTCCCCATGTCTCTCTTTCAGTGGGATGTTTTTTGATGGCAATCACACCTACATGATTGAACCTGGAGGACAGGGCAGCAGCAATGTAAGTACCCTTCAAATCTACATGAAAATGTACTGTATGTGCTTTGTAGGTGCTGCTGATGGCTCTTCTAAGGGGCATTTATTATAATTGAATTGTTAATCAACAGAAAATTATTTGGCAACTGATTGTTTACTGTTGATGAAATTAGTTGACTGTCATTTTATTCATAATTTTTGCTTGATCAGTATTCAATGCTTTACATTTGCCAGTTCCATTTTCTCATATATGCTAGGCTTCATTGCTCTTCTTTGGCATATTGCTTAGTAAATCTAATATCTTTGAGATGTTTAAAGTCATAACAGACATTTATTAGTATTTTCTGACATATTAAAGACATAACAATTATTCCATGAATTGAAAAATATTTAAGAGATTAATATAACAGAAATTAACATTTGTTTTATCTTTTTGTACAAGTGGATACTGGTTTATCATCATCACTTTTAATAAGTTAATAAGTGTGCAGAGGCCTTTAAAATTATAACTGATCATTAGAAAACCCTTTTGCATTGATACAGCTGAAAACATGGTAATTTCTATGTGTGTCCAAACCTTTGACTGGTAGTGTAATTAGCTGAGCTATGCTGTTTGCTGGTTGTGAGGTACTGACAGTGCACACAGCAGATGATACATAGAATAGTTTTTATTCATACATTAGTCAGTTATAGTTGATACAAAACCAGGATCTGTTACAGATAAACCCTGACTGTGGCACACAGGTCTCAGGGCAGATTTGGCCTGAAGAAAGCAGAACAGACTGCTAATTAGATAATACAATTACAGGCATTATGGTCCAAACAAAAGGACAGATCTGAGACTGTCTAAACGCGCCGTAAGTATGAGAGAACAGCCTCTGATACACTGAGCTTGTGCGTGTGCGTGTGACTTTCTTTCTGCTCTAATTAAAATGTCCTGACGAAGTGTGTGTGTGTGGTATTAATCAGTAAGGGGACAAAAGGAGACAATATAAGAGAGGTCAGGGGCTTGTGTGTGCGTTCTTGTGTGGACGTTTGCATGTAGTGGTAGTAGTGCTGGCCTGTCATTCATGACTAAGATTAATTAATTAGTTTTTAGTGCCAACAGTGTTGCAAAGAGTAATGTTACCAGAGAAAAACAGATGAGAAGGAGGCAGGTATACAGAGGCAGGAGGAGCTGAGCAAGAAGTGAAAAAACACAATAGCTGGTAAAAATTATTGTAATCACATTAGTTGTAATTGTATCGTCTGGAGTGAAACTGTAAAAAAGAGGTAAGAATTTGTTTGTAATGGTAATTGCCATATCACAGTAATACAATAATGAAAAAGTTTGTGAAATCAATAGAGCATTTTAAATGAGAAAATTGAGAAAATAAGAAGAATAAAAGACAGATCCGTCTGGATTTATTTTCCATCTATCATTTTGTCTTTGCCCCCTCCTCTTCTTCATCTCTCCTCTGCCTCCATCATTCCTCTCCAACGTTTTCTGGAAAGACTGAATTATTCAAGCGATAAGAAAAAGAGAGAGAGTGAGATATTTTGACTCAAAGTAGTGCTGCAGCTGCTTCTGAGCATTTTAGGCACCTTCTTCGGTTGTACACGCGCGCGCACAGTGACGTGAAACACATAAAAATCGGAAGAGATTCTACTAGTTTCGTTTTTGTATGTGTGTCCAGTCAAAAACGCAGCTTTATATAACACATTAAAAATACAGCTAAAACAACATCGGCTTTTGTCACATATAGAACAAAGCTAAGAGAAAGACATCAATTTTACTTTCAGTAAATGTTAGTACTTAACATTTCAAATAAGTTTTGTACTGAATAGAAGAACTTTTTATGCTACGAGCCTGAGGGCTAAGGGCCTATTGTCAAGAAACTGTAAAATGTACATTTTCTCTATAACTCAGATGACACTGGTGAAAAGTACTTATATTAACATTGTGATAGTACTACCTGTACTCAATGAAGGTATTAAATAGTTCTTCCACAACTTCATATTGGACAATTTGCTTTTCTTTTTTGTGGCTGACATACAGTAGAGTATATTTTCAATATCTAATAGTAAACTACCAGATCTCAAACGGGAACAATTTATGTATTTTAGACAAAAGTACATATTTGGGAGGGAGCACATTGCTCCAGTAGTATTGGCTTGATCATTCGGGGACAGCTCTGCCCTGGAGCCCAGCAGTGACTGTCAGTTTGTCAGCACTGTGCTCTGGATGCCTGCTCCCCGTGGGCAATGGTCCACATTGACTGTCTCTCCTCCTGCATCTCTGGGCTTCTCTCGGTGTATCTCTGTCTCTGTTTCACTCTCAGCCTATGTATCTCTTTGTCTCTTTGACAGTCTACTCAGTCTGCAAGTCGTCACTCGTTTTTGTCTGACAGACACACAGATGTCTGCTGCAGCAACCTAAGTACTCTCCATGTTTTCTGTAAATCAACACACACACACACACACACACACACACACACAAAATAGCATGTTCTGGATTTAAGTAGCTTGTGTGGTCAGTCGTGTGCTTGTTATATGCTGGATCAACCGCGTATCACTCTTTATGACCTTTTAGTCATTTGTGCCTTGTGATGCACTGCTAATTCTGGTTGTTAATTTGTTGAAATTGATAGAAAAACGCATGGTTAGATGGAGGGGTGTGTTGAGACAGAGTCGGCATGGCTCCTGTTTGCCATATGGTAAATCCATCTGCCCTTCTCCTGCCAAGCCAGAAAAAGTTACACAGGACAATAGCTAATCATCTATTGAATGCACTGCACCTTTTGCAGCTGAACGGGTTTAAAGTGTCTTTTTGTGTTAATTAAATAGGCTTCTGTACACTGAGACCACAGTAGTAGTAAGCAATACAAAGCACCAAATTTAAAGTTCACATGCTAATAATGTGATGTTCTTGGGTGCTGCTGTATGTGGCTGATAAATCTTGCACTTCTGACTGTGTGAGTGTGTGCACACAGACACTTACACAGTCGCCCCAGTCAGAGGGAGGAAGTGTGATGGTAGCTTGCATATGCAGAAAATACCATATGTTTAGCCCTGTTGTTTATTTCAGATACCTTTCCAACCCTACCTGCACCGTGGGGCCTTTGTGGCTACATCTCAACAGCTTGTAGTATTTACTTTAGGTAGACTGAGAGAAAACATAGTGCTGTGATTTGTTGATGGAGTTACTGTACATACAGTAGTTGAAGGCTTAAAAACTAAACAAACCTGTATTATTACTGGTTTGTATAAAAACCTGTATTATTGTTCTTATTAATTCATGCAGGAGTTTCAAATGTGTAGCTTTCATCTGTTTTCATTTCATTTTAAATTGAATATCTTATCATTTTAGACTGTTGGCATCTTGGTATTTCTATAAAACATTCCCAGACGTCCCATCTGTGATGGCCATAACTGCTCTGCATTTTTAATGCTGCAGGCCTCAGAATCCTGTGTGATGATCTGACCGGGACAAGATGAGGAGAGGCTGTCCTCACTTATTGGGGGTGGGGAGATGAAGGTTGAAAAAAGGGGATGTGTTGATGGGGGTGGTGGCAGGTTGTAGGGTGGAGGGTGTTTGTATTAGGTGCTAACAGGAGTTTTTTTCTACGCTAGCACAAACTGGGAATTGATTTTTTTTAAAGGGGGTCTCCCTGTGGCCTCAAGCTAACTTCATGTTACTAAACCAGGACCAGTTCATTCACACATGCAGAGAGAGAGAGAGAGAGAATGAAAAGCATGTTACCCCTCCCTGCTTTATATTCATGAGCCAGCAGTCTGTGTCTGAGGTACCATCTCCCATGGCAACCCAGGCACCACCCCCATCCCTTTGTAGCAGGACATATTAAAACCATCTGTGTTTAGACCCTTAATCTCACACACCCTGCAGAGTCTATATGCTGTGTGTGTATTTTTGAACTGAAATGATTGGCTGGGAGTGATGATCTGGGGAACAAAGAAGGCACTGGTCAAGAAAAAGCTTTATTATAACAGTTACTTCAGCAGTAAGTGCTCTAATAATGATAGATTATGCTGTGCTATTTCATACTCGTCTTTTGATTATGGTTTTAAACATAATCAGCCATTAAACATGAAAGAGTCACATCAAAGAAGATTTGGTTCCATTTGTGAGTGTTGCAATTTAGTCTCGTGGCTGTTAATTCAGTTCCTCAGTCCATTTGGGCTACATCAAAGATAAGACAAAACACTGGAGTACTGAGAGCCGCGTGCTCACTTTTCTTAATTGGCTGCAGTTTCTCTCTAGAGAAAGTGTTATAATCTCTATGTGCTATAATAATTCAAATATTTATCCACAGAGAAGGTCATAGTCCAGGGCAATGAGTTTATCTTCTCAAAGTTGCATTTGCTCTGTTATGTTGGTGGTGTAGTGACATTGACTTCAGCAGTTCAGCACTGTTGCACCTAAGCAAAGAAAGGCAAATCTGTATTAGTATTGTATTTTCAAAGTGATTTACTTCATTACAGTGCAACAAATATGATTTATTTATTTATCATTTCCACTTTTTGATTTCAGCTTCTCAAATATAGGGAGTTGTAGCTTTTCCTTGCTTTATATTATTGTTAATATTACATTACACACTTGCTGGACAAAACAAGCATTAAAGACTCCACTTTTTTGTTATTCCAGCCATTTCCAGTTTGTAGATCAATCAAAAAAGTAATTAGAAATTAAAGTACTTGTTAGTTGCAGCCCTACGATATGTGTTCATTATTGTATTACATGTTTGATAGTAAACAACATCGATTTAGTATGCTGCAGTGCTAAATACTTTGTTGTGCAGTAACTTCTAGATACTGCTTACATATTAATTCAAACATCTTTACACCTGCTTATCAAATAGAGTTTCTGAACAGATTCACACAGTCCTACTTGGCTCATTAGGCAAAGCTAACAGCTGAACAAATTAGAGGAGAACAGAACTCACAATGATGAAAATTATTCTCAAGTGAAAATGAAATTGCTGACATGCAGTGATGTGGAATTATGGAAACATACTATAGGTCATATAACAATATGCTGCATGTAAAGGAAGTAGATGAGAACCTGTATAACATGAGAATTTTAGGAATCTTATATTAATATTAACTATAAGTCATCTAAGGGCACAGTCTGTGATGCAAATGGAAAACAAACAAAAAGGGTACTAGGTGGTATAAATGCAGCCTTGATGTCATGTCAGTAACTGTAAAACAGTAAATTACTCAAGTTATCATAAATAGATTACAGAAGGAATTATAACATCAGAGTTCGAGACATTTCTGGGTAACGATAACATCATGGGCTAACAATTATCAATTAAACTGGATATGTGGAGACATAACCAGCTGGAACTATCGTGAGAGCAGATGAGAAATTACAGTCTGGCTGAAATGTTGCTCAGTGTCACCTCTGAGCCACAGTTTGCATAAATTACTCATAGAAATTCTCTTAGGTCTAAATATGACTGATTGTGTGCATATTTATTGTTCACATAATGATTAGTTTGTGTCAGTTAATAAATTGATTCTGTTATCATTTCCACATCGCATAAACAGCCACACAGGTATATACAGATTTTCTTCAGATTTATGTTTTAATAAAAACAAAAACATGACAGTGTAGAAAAACAAGTGACAGTATTATTGATCTCAACATAGGAGAATAATGTGATGCAGAGAATGGACTGAATGCTCACTAAGCAAAACATACAAAAGGCAACAATCAAACTGTTTTTTATCACAACTACTATCACCACTGAGCAACCAGACGAACATCACACCTCCAGATAGGTTGCCAGAAGTTTGATAGCACAATAGAACAAAAAACACATTTTTCACGTATTCATCTGGTGATTCAGCTGCACTTAGTCATAATCAGCTGACAAACTGAAGAGATGAACAGCACTCACATTCCTGTCAGCGTCCTTAGCCTTAAAGTTCATAATAAAAATGTAACAGGACAGTAACAGCTCTGCATGTGAACACAGTTAACAGATTTAGTGCCATCTTTTTAACAAATAGAAAACATTCATGTTACAGTGAATGAATAAGTAGTTTGTTAGAGGTCACACATACTTTTAAACAAAATCAATTAACGGGAATGTAAACTGACGCAGCATTAGTGCATTTAAAACTAACACAGTTTCTTCTTTTAGGGCACTGTGATATTATGAGCAATACATGGTACAAAAGATACAAATAGGTAAATCAGTTAGTAGTTTGTCTATTTAGAAACACAGAATTAAAAGTTAGTGTCAGTGTGTTTATTCAGTAGTGACAACAGAAGGCCTCCAAACAGTAAGCTGTGGAATCAATAGTGAAAAATCAGCAGAAAACTTTCATTTTGCAGGCAAGCTGTCTTTTTGGCACAAAGCATAAGGGTTTTGTGATCTCAGGTCAGAGTGGAAATTTATTTAAAGCCACCTGCCAAATGCTAGTAACTGTTAGCTTCAAATATTAAGTCCCTCCATTGGCCATTTCACTAAGTGAGAAGCTACTGTCTATTGGTCCTACTCTGCTTGTAAAATAGTAACAAAAGAGTGACAAATGCTTTTTCTTCCCTTTTTAAAATGCTAATCAGAATACAGTTGTTTCCACCAGTGTTGTAGTAATCTTTGTTTCAAAGCAAATGTCATCCTTCAGATAGAACCTCCAGGGGTCTTTTATTCTATAATCAGCCCTTCACAGATTTAGACTGACTGACTGAATTCTTAAAACTATCTCTCCAGAGGCTGTAAATAGCTCTCATGTTATTAACTTTCATCTATCATACTTTATTAGTTTTATCAGTGAACTCCATGGAGGTATGAGGATAGAAGGCTTCGGTATGCTGAGTTTACGGCCTCACTACTGGTAGTCTCCCTGTGTCAGCACGGGAATGTCAATCTCTATGGCAGACATTCGTGAGCGGGTTGAGTAGTGGTGGCCTGCGTAGCTGGATGCATAGCCCTGTGAAGGAGCGTAAATTTGCGAGGGAGCATAGCTCTGTGAAGGTGCATAGCTCTGTGAGGGAGCATAGCTATAGGGCTGGGCGCCTCCCACTTCTGACCCATACCCATTTGGATGAGAAATCTGAGACCTGTACACCTGGGGTGGTGCAGGGGCAACCACACTTTGTGTATAACTCTGGGAGGGCACATACGGCTGTGTATCCATCACCGTGGGAGGGTTGAGGACCTGTGGTGGGAAGGGCTGAGGACCATAAACTGGGGAAGGAGGATATCCATTGGCAGTGAGCGGCTGGGTGGACGCAGAGGTTGGCATGTTGGGCAGAGGCAACCAGAAGGGTGAAGGCAACTTCTTGCACATACAATACCACATGAAAACCAACAGTGCGGCTAGCATCAGTCCCCCAGAGCAGCCTATTGATACATATACAGCAAACCCATTAGAGAAAATATTGTCATATCTGATATTCAATTCCTTGGTATGGAACAAGAACCACACTGATGGTGCCATGGCAATAGCTCCACCCAGAAACAAGAACATCCCGGCCACCAGGTGACAGCCTGCACTGTTGACCAGGAATCTGAGAGTTTTAATGTCCGGTTCAGGCTTGTCTGAGCAGCAGCAGGTCTTACACATCCCAGCCATGCACAGCAGCAAAGCTAGAGTGCCGAGAAACAGTCCCACAGGCAGACAGAACTGCAGGATCCTCAAATCCAACTGGTCCACTTTAGAGTACCACTGGAAGTGCGAGAAAACATGATTGCTGTCAGTACTATTCAGGACATATAAGATAAAATCAGAAGTACAGGAGATATTTATCAATGATACCTCTGAATCATAGTAGTAGCATCCTGAATAGCCATCCTGTTTCACACATTTAGCCCACAGCCCATCATATACGCTGACATTCTTGGCATTGCGATTGAATGTAACAAGTCTCGTTACACGCCACTGTGGGATTAACGCTGCCACAGCAATCCCTCCCACACACACAAAGGCTATGATGAAGGCAAAAGCGTTGGTGGCGTGGATGTCCCGGCATGACATGGTTGTTTGGGGATGTCAAGAACTGAGGCCACAAAGAGAAGTTCCTGTGTGAACAAATGAAATTAGTAAGTCAGACAAAAAGAAGTGGTCAGTGTAGTGGAAATCAGTGGGGCCATAAAATAATTTTAATACTATAATTTATCTTTATACAAAACTCCTGATTGGTTATGCAAATTTATCTGAATGGCCCCATTACTCCTAATGTAAACTAACTGTGCCGCAGACTGACCTAGCATTGGTAACCCCCTTAGCATTTCTATTCACCACAGTGTGTGACTGACCCAATATCTGCTGTCCCTGAGAAACAATGGTCTCATTTCATTAGCAAACAAAGTCGGGATGACTTGATGGCTGAGGTTCCAGAGCAAGAGTGTCTATGCTGCAGTGCATTACACAGACTGTGCAGCTACACAATAAGCAATTGAATTAGATGCTCAACCTTTATTTCTGTGACAACATGCAGCAGTGACTGACCATGGCTTTGTGGAAATTTAATATCAAGAAACATATATATGCTTGTATATAATGAAGTTTAGATCAGTTTGTATTTTGTTTTTGTATTATTCACTAATACCAAAATATAATTATTCAAACATAGTGTATATTAGAGACCAGTTTTGTGATTAACATAACATTACAGCTAACTGAGTAATAACCTATATTTAGAAAGCTGTTATTACATTTAACAGCTAACGTTAGCCTAGCCAGGTAGGCTAGATAATTGTGGGTAGTTTGACCAGCTACTGTTAACTGAATAATATGTACAACTTCATTAATATCAACCTATATCAGAACTTGTGTTAATCATAAAAGAGATTTCCTGAATACGACGACAATGAAGAATTAATGTGTGTAACGAATAGACTAACTAGCTTAACTAGCATGTAAGCTAGCTGATGCTAAACGATAGCTTTACAGCTACCTGTTGCGTCCCCTTAATGTGAAGCTCTAACATGAAAACTGTGTTTATCATACACCACAGTACCTTATATATCCGGCAGTTCCGTCGTGTTTACAGCGATGGACGTGACATTTCAGCCTGGTCGTCCTTTACACACCTAAACTAAAGCCGTTTCGGTAAAATACAGTAGTTAATCCAGATCTCATAGTTAACAGGATGTGGCCTCAGAATTCGGTGGGTGTTTCCGCCCTCAGCGCTGTCTCACAGACAGTTAACCCTTTCTGCTTTTTTGCATTCATCAATACAAAATTGTATATTTAATACTAGATAAAATAAATAAAAGGAAGCAAAAAGATAGCTGGAGACAATAATTTAAAATAGAAACATATTAAAGTAATTCCCTAAGACATAATTTCTATTGTCATGCAGCATTTGAGTACACTAATTATTTATTAGGCCCAATGTTCTATTCAAATCATCATCTGTCTGTTGGCTCACATACACAGTTTTAACAAGATAGTTCTGTCTGCATAATCAACATACAGGTCTACAAATCTGACAAGTTCTAGACGTTACTTTGATTACCAATCAAACAAGCAGCATTGCACGTACACAGCTGCTTGACTGCAGACCAGTCCTTCAAAGGCCATAGTTGAACCAAAGCAATGGCAAAAACTGTATACCTCCTGGCATATGAATGACGTCAGTCCTTTAAGCAATGGTTAGTGCTCTTTGTAGAAAAGTGAATGAAAGTCTGCATATCAGACACTGCAGCACCTGTCTCATCAATGCAATTTATTGAATTAATCTGTTTTATGTCTTTCAGGGGGACATCCGCATTCACATAATATATAAATCTGCAGGGCAAGAGGGATTTAATGATCTCATCAATGGTAAGATGATGAAGTATTTTACCTGTATTTTATCATCTATATTTGCTTATTCCCAACAAAGAAAGTTTATCTGACTGTTTTGGAAATTGTTCCTGAAAGTTAATAGCAATGGCTCAATCTGTTTCCTAGATGATCTTCCAGAGCCACCTTTTCCCAGTCCTCCCTTTCCTGGGTCAAAAGTTGTTCACAGGAGAAAAAAGAGACAGGTATGATTCTGCTGCAGGTATATTTGTTGGAAACTTTTCAACATTAGCATAGGGATGCTGACGGACTCAGATTGACTTCACTTTGTGTTGTTCACATCAATATGCATGTTTGTGTGAGTGTAAGATATAAGATAAGGTAAGACTAGATAGAGATATAATTACGCTTTGGATGATGTTTGTCCAAACCTGATTACTGTGTTTCCCTCCTGTGTGCTCCATCTTAATTCACAAAGCTAAAGCAAGAGTAGTGTTTCCTGCTCTCCACCCATCTCCTTTTTCTCTTCTTCTTCTTTTTCATGAAATATTTATGTCATGAGTAGAGGCGACTTGCAGCCTTGTCCGTTCTCAGGCACAGTCAGATGTCTGCAGCTTTCCGTCTCTCAGCCCACACAGTTGCTTTCATCTTTATTGAGAATTTGGAGAACAGAGACATTTGGCTCAACTTTGAAAAGTTCAGCCTTATTCATTTGTCATCTCCTTTCTTTTCTTGGTGACACAGGTGACATCTTTGAGTTGATCTTTGTGTTTATTCTGTGTGTTGTTCTGAAGTTCTTGATATTGAAAAGACTGAGAAAAAAAGTGTTTATGTCTATGATAAAACAGCTGTTGTTTTTCTCAGGCTCCACGTGTGTCACACAGTGTAGAAGATGAGACCAAATACATTGAGTTGATGGTGATCAATGACCATTTGATGGTAAGCTTTTAAGTAGATATGTAAAATGACTCATCAATTATGACAGACCGTATAGTATAAAAATATAACTCACATATATGAATTCTACTTGTATTATATGAATAGTATCATAGTAGTTTCTCTCCATCCCCCTGTGTGTCTCTTTTCCTTCATCTCTCTCTACAGTATAAGAAGCACCGGCTTTCCGTTGGGCACACGAATAACTATGCTAAGTCAGTGGTCAATATGGCTGACATGGTAAGAATTTTATTGATCCTCTACTTGGAAAGCTTGCCACAAGGTATTGGAGCTGAGAAAACATTGTTCTGATTTCTCATTTAACCAACCTCACTCTCTCCATTTATAACCTCCCCTAGCTCATAATGTGCTGCAAACAGCCATTAACCAGCCAGTCATGAGTTTTCAGGATTCAGAGGACTGAAGCAGCAGTGGCATCTCAACAGCACTGAGGCAGACATTTCCATGTTTGATTATTTGTAGCCACATCAGTGTGCTGTGTTACTGAAATCTGACCTGCTACAGGGTCACGTCTGTAAGCTGATAGGCCGGTGAACCTGGAGAAAGGTCATGCGTCTCTGGTGCCCTTGAAGATGATCATATGAAGCAGGTTCTGGAAGCACACATTGATTTTCATCTATGAGCAGAGTTTTTGCTTAGTGTGAGCCATGCGTTCTCCACAATTGCTAAATGTTGCAATTGCCTATAAGTTACAGTACAGTAGTAGTATACTGTTAGTATTAACATGTTTATATTGTAGTCAATAAAGCAGTTCTTGTTTTGCATTGTCAGCTTTGCCTTGAGACTGCTGGTCTCAAACATGTCTTTTCCTACAGTGTCTGTCTAGCCCAGGAGCCCAGCAGATTTCTACCTTATGAAAGCAAACATTTTTATTTACCATCCAGTTTGCTGCCCTTGTTACCCTTGTTGACTCTCTCTAGCTGCCTGTAATGTGCTGATGTCTGGTGGCAGGATCATACTGATCATACTGACTGTTTGACTGGTGCTGTCATAATGAACAGCTGGAGATGGGGATGAATATGAAACATGTCTGTCTGTTTAAATATTGACCAGCCAATGTTACATATACAAGGACTTGTAGCAGTAATGCATTTTGAAGAACTTACTAATATAAAATTTACCTTAATTCCCCAGATTTTCAAGGAACAGCTCAATACCCGGATTGTGCTGGTTGCCATGGAAACCTGGTCAGCTGACAACAAGTTCAACATCGACGACGACCCCATGATGACGCTGAAAGAGTTCATGAAGTATCGAAAAGACTTCATCAAGGAGAAATGTGACTCTGTTCACCTCTTCTCGTAAGTCTGAACATCTAAGAAGTTTTTTATTGTGGACTCAGCCTCTTTTTTTAACACATATATATAACACGTTTCCTTTTTCTTTTTATCAGAGGAAATCGTTTTCACAGCAGCTGGGGTGGAGCGTCTTATATGGGAGGAGTTTGCTCCCTCACTAAAGGAGGTGGAGTAAATGAGGTGAGTATATTTATGTATACCATTATTTCATAATTATTTTTCATATCAATACTGTGTCTTTATTTCGGTGGTATGTTCTATGTTTGTGGCCATGTTTTGTTCCACTTGATAAATTAATACAATGACTTTTTTTAATTTCTTACAATTTATTCTCTGTCTCCTGCTGTTTCTCTTCTTGCTCCTTTCTCTTTCCCTGTCTCTTCATCAGTACGGGAAAACAGATGAGATGGCCATAACCCTTGCTCAGTCTCTAGGACAGAATATTGGCATTTTCTCTGACAAGAAGAGGATCCTCAATGGTACTTAGTTAAACCTAATGAGTTTTACTTGTTATTTTTACAACACAGTCATTATTGATTTATTTCTATGAAGAGTAATTTGTTTTGTTTTTTCAGGTGAATGCAAATGTGACGATCGTTGGTCGGGCTGTATCATGGATGATGTTGGGTAAGTTACATTAAATTTCTTCATCAAGTGATACAGAGAAAAAAATTTTCTCAGAGAAAATTATCATCTTTCAAAGATGCTGTTGATACAATATGTGTACTGCATGTGATCAGAGTTTCACAAACAAATTTTAGGAAAAATATCCAACAAGGATCAAATATTTAATGATTGATTTAGTGGTTTGGGATTGATCTGGTGTGGTGATGTGGATGCAGTGCTGTAGTTTTGATTTAATGCCAACATTATTCTTTTTTGTGTGGGGATTTCCTTATTATTTAAAATCAGTAGTCAATAGTTAATTAGTTACTGTTTCCACTCAACTCAAATCTGCATAAACAATAATTAAATGTTACATTCTGCGAACTATAGACTGTGGACCATTTGTGTTAATCTCAACATAACCAGACTACAACTAAATTAGGCTAATAAATAATTTTGCATGGATTTTGAGACATGTAAATGTTAACTAAATGTTGTAATCAATATGAACTGAATAACCTAAATGTTGTTTTGCAGCTGAACATGTGGGTCTCTAAAATGACAGCTATATATTCCTTTATTCATTGGGTTAAATTTGCTGATTGTTATTGTAGTTATGAAATTAACCACTAGGTGTCAGTCCAGTGTTATTTTCCATATCTTACCACTGAATTTATGTAACTTTATTGGGTTTCTCTCAGCAGAAATGTGTTATGTAATATGTTGCTTGCTAAGATTAGAAAATAGGTGATAAATCAGTCTGTGTGTGTTTTGTGTTGTCAGTTTCGTGCAGCAATCATGACCATGTTTGTCTTAAAATGTGTCTGTGTGCATCTGCAGTGCATATACAGTGGTGTGCAACCGTGCAACTTGTGCCACTGTGAGCTTTAGAGTGTGATTATGTGTGCTGTGTGTTTGCAAGAGGTTCTGTGATGTGTGTTTGTGTGTATACCCCACTTCTTAAATACTTCTTGCGTTCCCCCTCTATCCCGAATGGGACAGCAGGTGAGCAGAAGCTTGGCTAGAACATTGCCTGTGCTGTTTTGAACCAGCTGGCTGCCTTGGAGGGTTTGTCAGTCATCACAACCTTTCCCATTTCACTTAACAGCTCTACAGCCACTGTGGCCCCAGCTTCTCTTTTGGTTTAAATGATATGAACAAATACAGTTTGATGCTTCTTTATTATACACTGGCTGTATTTTTCATTATCATTTTGTAAAATTTCATATGGTCTTTATGTGCATTCTGTGGTGTTTTGGTCGAGGTCACCGGCTCATCAACCAAGAAAATTTTAATTAATTTGGTTATTCTGAGAGGCTCCTTCTCCCTTTTGCCATTTAAAAGTCAGGACTTTTCACCAGTTCTTTTCATCCATTCTAACCGATTGAAACAGTCTGCAATGTCATTTTCATCTCAATATTTGTCTACTTCATATTCTTGTAACAACACTACACTCCACTGACACTCCCTGTCCAGATCCTGATGACGTTTCATGACAGATGACAGGTGACTGTGAGCTCTTTTGAGCCTGTCTTCTGTGAATGGACCCAATATTCTCTAAAATAAAATCAATGGTATTTCAGACACTCGTATTCAATGAGCAACTCCAGCCATGTCCATTGAGGGAGGATTGTTTTACCCTCAACGCTTGCATGTTTGATCTACCTAATCTGACTAGTACTTCTAACTATTTTCACACTTTTTCACAGGGTTTAGCAACTGTGTGAGTGTTTGAGTTTGTGTGTGAGTTTGTGTGCGATTGTTCATTTACATATGTTACTTCCTATTTAGTGTGTGTGGCAACTTTCAGGCATCTTAAATCCTAACTATACCTAATTGCAAACTTAAGCCAGAGCACAGATCTTAGAGACAAGAAATGCACTATTTGTTGTCTGAGCATACAGTTCATTATGGTTCAGTTAGGATTTCTATTCTTTTTTTAAAACTTTTATTTCCTTTCTGTTTTCTTCTCACATAAAAACCTGTGCAAAATATGTATTTTAAAGGGTGTGACAAAACAGATCTGACCTTTCTGAATTAGTAATAAAAATCTGAAATATACTATCACAAGGACACATAGACATGTCAAAGAAATGAATCACCCTGCACAATTGAGCAGTATTACAGAAACAAGTAATTGTGTTTCAGACACTGCTATGCCTTCTAACAACAGCTAAGGGATAATGTGCATGAATGAAGAAACAATAAACTTTTTCTTGATACATAATATGCTTCACACACAAATAAATCTTCGGTTAAGTACATTTTACAGTTAAAATATACACAGTTATTTGTATTTTGATCTTTTGAAGTACATATTTTGATGCCATGGTCTTGTGTACTGTGAAATAAAAATGTATTTATCATGGCTGAATAATAACTAGTCCACCTGGTAACACTTTTATTTCTTCTTTTGACCCATTAATCATTCAAGCCTTTTTCTTTTTACCTTTGTTCTTACTACTGTTAAAAGAGTGATGAACACTGCATGAGTTTGACATAATGTAACCCTGGCATATTAAAGGTGCACATCCCACATGAGAACTGGGAAAACTTTAAACCTGGTCAGTTTAGGAAATCTTTCTGAAAGGTTGTAGTCATCCATTATTTAAGCATCATTATTGTTCCCTTATTCCACCAACATCTCTGTAGGTGGATCCATTTAGTAACATCTCATATCAAATAGCTACAACCTCTCATAACCCCTGACATTCAGCTCTCATTGAGTCTCTCTGTTATTGCGTTGTTTCTTGTACCAGTCCTAATGACAATCAGAGGTACTCTAGTTAAACACGAGCTGCAGCATAAGCCAGACATTACCAGACAATTCAGCAGAAGATAATAATTTAAGTGCTGTTCAGGTTTGGATCAATGTCATTAAAAGCATCAGAAAGAATACTTAACTTTTGATTATAAGTGAACTAAAATATCTTTAGAAAAGTACTTCATATGTTGATTGGGCTCCAGGTGACTGTGTCATCAAGCTGGACTTATATTTCTACTGTTTGTGAATCACAAAGAGCATTTAAGATGATGATTACCTCGGTAGAGCTTAATTTCTGTTCAGATGATCTCTGAAAATGTGAAAAAAACAAGACATGATCGTTTTGAGGACACAGTATCAAATGATAATGCAATAACAGTTCAAAAGTGTAATCCACCACAATGTTCAGGCTCATTTTTAGGACAAATTCATAAATACATTTTATATCCATCTACATTTTGCACTATTTCCATACACATCCTTACAAATCAGCTATGTTGTATCTACTCCAATGATGTAGTAAGGATCTCCTCTGAACTGTGAGTATGGTAACCTTGTGATAAAACATGAAATTTTTTCGTCTTTGGTTTCTCCTGCAAAAAACACAACTTAATTGAAAATGACAATGAAAATCCTTTGATTATATAAAAACGTTCCTTGGTGTAACTTTGTTTTTATTATATGTTTTTATCATGCTACAATATAATATGTAAAAATTCCCCATGAATCCTCTCACCAATATTTCCCAACTGTTGTCATCGAAGTGTTTGTTATAGTCTCATTTTTGTCTTTTGTTTTTCCCTCCTTAGTTACATTTGATGTTCTGTACTTGTATACTTGATGTTCTACATCCTTTATTCAAGTTCGAAAAAGTAAAACAAAAAGATAAAAATTGAAAATGACAAACCTTCAGGGCATTTTCTGTAGAATTTTATTTAAATGTTAGGTATAAAAGTCATTTTATGTGTGTAAAATGTTTGAAACTATATTTTTCTATGACATTTATTAGGTGTTGTTTGCCCTGTAATGTGTGTTTGGGAGAGAACCCCTTTCTCCCAGTACTATCTGAGGATGTTGTTACTGTATCCACATTAACGACACAATATGCTGCACTTGTGTTAAACAGCTTCTACCTGCCCAAGAGATTCTCTGACTGCAACGTGGAGGAGTACCATAACTTCTTAAACAGTGGTGGAGGAGCCTGCCTGTTCAACAAACCTATGAAGGTACTTGACACATACACACTCAAACTCACCTGTACATATATTTAACAGTATATATTTTTTTTCTTTCAGTAGTTTGAATGTTTATTCTGTCCCTCAGCTATTGGACCCTCCGGTCTGTGGTAACGGCTTTGTGGAGCCAGGAGAGGAGTGTGACTGTGGAGGCCCAGCGGTGAGTTAAATGAGACTGAATGGATGCAGATAGGGAGACATAAAGTATTCTAAAAAGCTAACTTGATAATCACCTAAGGTCAAAGTGGTGGTCTAATTACCAAACACTAAAACCACCTGCTGTGACAGATTTTGTCTAATAGGAATTTGTCATATGAAGTAATGCAGGAATGCAGGAATGTCACAACACAGAGCTGCGTATAGTGTCAGCAGACATTATTTTTGAGTTCTGTTCAAACTGATTCTCTGATGAGATTATGTTTACAGACGCAACCAGAAAAACCTTCACTGAATCAAAACAAGAAATCTAAGATCTGTTTGTTTTTTTAGGAGTGTGCCAGAGAAGGAGAGACCTGCTGTAAGAAGTGCACTCTGACTCAAGGATCAAAGTGTAGCAATGGACTCTGCTGCAACAACTGCCAGGTGCAAAACCGTCCACAGTTACAACTTTCATTGTTTGCTTTGTGTGGCGTGGGGTGGAACAGAGACACTGACTGACCATGATGCCAAGGAGAAGCAATATCCCTAAAGATTATTGACTTAAATGTCTTTCGTGGTCCTTCAGTGGCGATTTTGGACTCATTTTATTGACTTTCATTTCAACAGGCTTTGGATTAAATCACAAACAAAGACAACTTGCTCCAAGTTAGATTGTAGCTGTAAAATCAATAGTGAATGACCCTGAATAAACTAAATGAAAATTGTTCTCCCCAGTGCACTATAGGGAGTAATATTTGCACGATATTATATACTGAGCAATATTTCAGTCAAGAAACCTTCATTAGGCATTTCACACAGCAAATCATAATAAGTTTGTAGGTAAGTGCGTAAAAACAAACCACATACTCACACCACATTACAGTTTATTACTAGGAACTATAGTTGTGAGTCTTTTAATGTTATAAAATATTATAATTTGAAATGTGGGCACATCCCATATAACAACAAAATGAATGTTGGTGAGTTTGAGGTTTGCTTGGGCAGATATAAGTGTTTATTAAGATGACGATAATACATGTCAATAGTGAAGTGAAGTGGTGCAGAGGATTAACAACATCTTGTTAAACCCCTGCTTACCTGATACAAAACGTAATGCCAAACACTCTCAGAGTCTGTTTAAGTTTCACTGTGTTGCTGCTGCAGATGGAGTTCATGGGAGTTGTGTGTCGAGATGCAGTGAATGACTGCGACATCCCAGAAAACTGCACAGGCAACTCGAGTCAGGTGAGCATGAGCTTCTCTCACACAGTTTTCTGCAGCCAAAGCTCTAAACTAAATAATGAGCACGTCACAAGATATGCACGGCTCATAAAGTACATCAGAAGATCTCTGAGGTTTTCTTTGTTTTTTGCAGTGTCCACCAAATGTGCATAAGATGGATGGCTATACATGTGAAAAGGACCAGGTGGGATATTCGACAGTGTTTATTGGGTATTTTACATAAGAAAAGAAAAGTCTTTGCTTCAGCACAGGTGGTATTTTGACACTATAATCTTCTCTACAGGGTCGCTGCTTCAATGGAAGGTGCAAAACCAAAGACAGACAGTGCAAGTACATCTGGGGAGAGAGTAAGTCTAATATTCAATTGATTTTGTATTGACAAATCTGAAAAAAAGACCACATGAATCTCTATAATAACACATCTTGCAGGAGTTTTAGATACATTTACGCTAGATGTTGTTGTTTGTATTGTGTCCCTCAGAGGCAACGGCGGCAGACAAGTTCTGTTATGAGAAGCTCAACATTGAAGGGACTGAGAAAGGCAACTGTGGGAAGGACAAAGACACCTGGATCCAGTGTAACAAACAGTACGTCAGTCATTTCTGTCACTGTAACCTGTACAGTTCTAAGCCCTTTCTCCAACTTATCTGTGGTTACACCTTTGTGCTTAAGGGATGTCCATTGTGGATACCTGCTGTGCTCCAACATCTCACCTGCCCCACGACTGGGAGAGCTGCAGGGAGGGCTGACCTCTTTCTCTGTGGCTCGACACAGCGCTTCTCTCGACTGCAGGTACTGAAGAAAAACACATCCTTAAGTACTCAAAGCTCAAACTAACAGTCTAAAAAAAGCTCTTCGTGATGTATCTTTATGTCTGCACTAGTTTTATTCCTTTCTTCCCTATTTTCAGCTGTAAAACTGCTGTGCACACGTGGGATAAAGCAACAATTACTGTTCAACTAGATTTTCTAGTTGTTGCACAGGCATCTTTTTAAATTCACAATTTTTCAACAATGTTATTTTCCTAGGAAACAAAAAGCTGATGTATGTACTCTGTTGTACTGTTGTACGAATCATGTCTAATAAATCCAACATTTATGTGAACTTACATGACAGACAGTCTTCCTCTTGTTGTGTGCTGTGTAAGTGACTCGGTTATATTTATTGTTCAGTGGTGCTCACGTGCTGATCGATGGAGACACTGATCTGGGATATGTCGAGGATGGGACGGCCTGTGGGACAGACCGCATCTGTTTCAATCACAAATGTCTCCCCATCCAGCAGTTCAACTTTAGCACCTGCCCCGGCACCACGGACAAGACCATCTGCTCTGGACACGGGGTACACACTAACACACCATTCAGCTTTTTTCAGGGTTATGATACTGATACTGTATAATCCACCTGGTGTTACGTTTTTAATATCAGATGTTAGACGTTACTCTGATCCAGCTCTTGACCTACCAATTTTGTCAAATCTTTAATTTTGTTATATGACATATTTAGACAAGTTGACCAGTTGAATGATGGTGAACCTGACTTAGTGTGGAACTAAGTCAGGTATACATTTGTATTTGGATTTATTATCCAGAATATGAAGGTGCTCTAAATGCTTTATAAGCCTCTTTAATTTAGTCTAAGATGTATCCAAATCAAATATAAGAGGTCCTGACCATGAGGTTTAGAAACAGTTGTTCACAGGACATAATGTATCTAATTTACATGACTAAGCTTCCTAATGACAATGGCACTAATTATCATGTATTATCCTCAGTAGTCAAACCATTGAAGACATCATCATTATATATAAAAACTCAAAGTAGTAAAAGTAATTTGTTGACAGAAAGTTTGGCTTTTATTTTGCTTTTGATAAATATATTTTCAGGTTTTACTTCAATATACTGTATTTTGTTATATTAATGTAAATATTAAAAAATATTTGAATTGCCATTAGTGTTTTCTTAACAGATTTCAGGTTAATCTTTGCCATTATGGAAAGCAGGTATTGCAATGATAAAGTGTCTTTGTTGATTTAATTTACAGTCTGAGGCCACTTGGTTGTGGGACAAAGCCAGATGTTCTTTTTTAACTGTTCATCTTTTCTAATGTTCGTGCTGCAGGTGTGCAGCAGTGAGCTCAAATGTGTGTGTTACCTGGGCTGGGCAGGAGAGGACTGTAACTCCACGTCTCCTCTCAGTTCTCTCGTGGTGGGACCCACTACCTTAGTTACAGGTAGATCTGTTAACACTTTCGCCCACCTGCTGCCTCTGTTCTTCTTTGATCCCTCTCCTTCACCAGTTCACCAGTCTTAATATGTTTTTTTATGTCAAGCTTTTTGTTTGTTTGTTTGTTTGTTTATTATTCATTGCATTTCTGTTTAGCTTCTCTGTTGGGTTCATATCTGCTCGTTAAGACCAGCTGCATTTGTATTCACTAAACCATGCATGTCATTCTTTTTGTTTCATTATTTTCACACTCATTCTTTGTCGACAGGCTGATGTCTTTGACGGAGTGACTTGAGGTCAGATTTGAGTTCCTTTTTCATTGTATTTGTCCAGTCTTTGATGTTATTTACTGGTCCTCTTCCTCGATTATCCCAAATTCAGCTCACCTCGGTTTGTTAATTCTGACTATAATTGAGTTAAAAATAGACCGCTTTTGAATATTATCCTGAATGGGAACCTACTGCACATGTATGTTCCCCTCAGAGTAGTGATGAAGGGTGACAGCAAGTTGGTTGTTCTCAGTTTACTCCCCCTGACTCTCCTTTTACACTTTTCCTCCTTAATGTTCTGTGTTTTTGTGTTCTGCTGCAGTGTTTTGTGGTTTGTGTATCCCCATGTGTCCAGATGATTCAGGAAACAAGAGAAACTCAACCAATTAACACACATTTGCACTCTGCACTCCTGTCTCTTTCTGCTCTGCTCCTCTGTCCCAGGTATCACCAGTACAAACATCATCGTCGGGGCCATTGTAGGGTCCATCCTGTTCCTTGCCCTCATACTTGCTGTTACAGCGTGGTGCTACAAGTAAGTGTCCCCGTAACCTGTAAGCTTGATGTTTTGTATCAGTGGGTCTCAACCAGTGGTCAGACCAAGGAGAAGTCTGAGGGGAGAACTCTGTGACTCGTGATATGATTAACGTGATAGGAAAGAAAAAAAGACCCCTATTATGTTTATTATTTAAGAGTTTCTGCTAATCTTTTTGTCAATTACAAAAAAATTTTAGACATTAAGGGCTTCTAAATGTCCAATGGTTTGGAATCACTGCTTTACATTATGCAATGTGTTTGAAAAAGGCTGCTTTTACTTCTCTTCACAGGAGCTACAAGCAGAGACGTTATGTCGAGTCTGAGGTCCACAGAAGATTCTGCCGGTTTGCTCACTTTAAACTAATTTTCCATATGTTGCATTTGAATTTGTTCATTTGATTTTTTATTTTCAAATGTGTCAGTGTTGTGTCAGCATAACATTGAGACTAGTAAAAGTACTAGTGCAGATGTACAAGCACAATAGGCTTGCACTCAAATTTAACTTTAGTAAAAGTACAAAATAAAAGTAGCATAAAGTATTATAATCAAAAGTATCACAAGTATTCATTACACAATATGGCCCCATTTATACTTTAATTGAAGTATATTACAGTGTTGGATTTTTATTGTTAGTTGGTAATTTAACTAATTTGTACAATATATAGGCATAGGCACTCAAATCTATAGCAAATCATCATTTTTTAAGCTGTTCATGTTATAAAGGGAAGGGTACAACATTTCTCTTAGAATGTAGTGGAGTTGAAAAAAATTAAGATCCTCAAATTTTTAATACCTGATTAAAATAATGATTGAAATACCTTGTACACATATCTGTTGTTAGCAAATTGTGAAAAGTAATTCTGGGAAATGTGAAACAGTTACTCAGGTAAACATACTCAAGGCTGGAATAATGTAAAATACAGCACATTCTCAAAGTAATAATCAGAATTTACTTGTTTAACACTATAAATCAGTTAAAGCTAAGTTTGCAAGAATATTTGAAGGTGGATGTTTCCTTTTATGACTATTAGCTCCTATCTAAAAGTATTCCTCCATATTTCCAGGCAAATGCCTCCAGGCGACTATGTAACAAAGCCTGGGGATGCTGATTCATTTTACAGTGACATGCCTCCGGGTGTCAGCACAAACTCTGGCTGCAGCTCCAAGAAGAGGTCAGCCTGCCTGTCTCACCTGCAGATTTGCACCCTGTCCTTCACCACCCCCTCCTTGCCATCCATTTCTCAGAACATCTCACTGTTTGGCTTCAGGTGTGCCATCTGATCATCACTCATTCACTCACTCGCTGGCTATTCTGTGTACACGTGTGTGTTGCACTCTCTGAATCACTATGTTCAGTGTTCATGTGTGTTCATGCTTTTTTATCATGGCAGTCATTATGTGTCTCTGTGAAATGAACCCGGATGTTCAACATAATGAACATTTTCTCAAAAGAAAATTGAGCAGAAAATAATCTCACTACTCAATTTTATGTCACTTACTATTGCCATCTGCTGCAATGCTGTTTTCTCTTCTTCCATTTTCCTCAGACCTACCCACCTCTCTACATCTACAACAAGAACAGCACATCATTTGATGACTTGTAGAAGGACAATGCTACACTGACAATATTTTGTCCATGACATATGTGTGTGTTTGTGCATGTTTGTGTAGATCCAATGGGCTGTCCCATTCATGGAGTGAGAGAATCCCAGATGCCAAACACATCTCTGACATATGTGAAAATGGGAGACCGAGGAGCAACTCGTGGCAAGGTAACACACAAATCAGTAAGAAATTACAGTAGTTGTCTTTCTCCTTAGTTGAATTAGAGCAGAGTGCCTCCTATAAAAGGAAATCACATTCAGGAAAAAGGCAGTACACCTGTTTAAAAATGAGCAAGAGGTAATTCTTTCAAACACTATATTTAAACCACTTGAGTGCTGCCTTTATCCTGAAGCCTGCAGCCCAACTCATACATGTTTTCACTTGCATTAAACATTGCTCTCAGTACATAGTTTATATGCATTATATTTGTATTAAAGTTTGTGTTTATGTTCTATTTCTCTCCAGGAAATCTGAGCGGTAATCGCAAGAAGCTGAAAGGAAAGAAATTCCGTGCTCGTTCTAACTCCACTGAGTAAGTTCCTGATGGGGAAACTGGTCACGTTGTGAGGTCAAAACATATTGTACACGGTATATACAGATAAACAGGTAGTGGAAAATTGTGCTATTTCAAAGGACAAAGTAGGTCTTTAATTTTATATACAGTATTTTATGTCAACAAATCCCATGAAAAGACCAAAATAATCTCTCTTTCAACATTTGGAGCACTCAGCTGAAGGTATAAAAATCCAAAAATATGTCACAAATAAAAGTGTAATTTGTTTAAAAAGGGTTCAGTAATTTCCTTGAACAACTGGGCCGTGTAATTTTACTACTCAAAGAAATATATAACTGTAAACCATATATTTATTGGGATCTATTTTCACCTGTGAATGAAAACATGTTTGGTGCACTGGATTGTATCTACTATATTGACAGGTATAGGCTCAAAGTAAACCGTGCCTGTGTTGTTCTTATGTAGGAACATGTCATCAACTGCATGTCATAGTAGATACAATCCAGTGCACCAAATGTTGCTCATTTATGAGTTTCTAATAGTTAATAGACCTAATTCAATGCAGGTCTATGGCAACAAGTAATAACTGATATCAGCTTTGGCTACAAAAATGTTCTAGTAGCATCAATAGATTTTAGCTTTTGGTCTTTTCATTAGATCAAAAAAATATTGTTTTCTTTATCCATTTGAGGTTTAGTGCAACTGTAAATAATTTATAATACTTTAGAAGACATTCTTCTTCTTCTAGTGGATCAAGGTATAAAGAGTAAATTGACCAGAGCTCATGTTGTCTCTTGCAGTGTGAACTCTAAGCTCATTTGAGGCTGTACTGCACACCTAAATTTTGACTCATAGCCTGTGATCCATTAAAGTATTTGCATTAATGCCTGTTGACTGTGAATGAACAATTAACCGTGTGCATCCTCCCAGCCTGGCGTGTTGGTTTGTTTGTGGGTTTGAAGGTCTTGGCATTTGAAGTAGTCTGCAGCGCACTTGTTCTCATTTCAAGCATGAGACTGACTTGAGTGGTGAGAAGCTAACCGCTTGGAATGATATGACATGTAACCAATATGCAACTGAGCCTGTTGCACACGACACAGTTGTTTGTGACTTTCATGATGCTGTTTTCATCTGAAACCACACACAGGTCTGTCCACCATCTCACCATATTCTCAATTGCATCTTGGTGTTTGTTCAGGATATCTTTGCTCTGCTCTGCTTTCCTAAAATATTTCCTCTCCCTCTCTCCCCCTTTCTACACTTGCTTATTTCTGGAGATTTTCTGTCCTTTTTATTTCTTTTCCTTCCCTCCTTTTCTCTCTTATCCCCCTCCTTATGTTGTGTCCATCACCCCCGTCCCCTCCCACAGGTATTTAACCCCTCGCTTCAAAACAGAGTTTTATGATGTAACTAAATGGGTAGAAGATGTGAATAAAAACACTCAAGGACCTTACCTTAGGTATTACCTCAGACCATGTCCTTTACCCCACACGCTTGTCTAAAACCCCCCTTTTGGTTTGATTTTTTTGCATTGGTCAAGGAAACAAAGAATCAGCCCCAATCCAGCCTTTTTTGAGAACTTTAAAAGTGATATCAGCGAGAAGATGTTATCGACAGCTGGCATGTTGCAACTCGGAGTTCCTAAAAGGGGCTGGTGCTGAGTACTTAAAAAAAAAAAAAAGACAAAAGGAAGTTTTTCTGCTTTACATTATGTCATAAATGTTTAAATGTATAGATTTTTATTTTTACAGAGATGCATTTTAGTTTTCAGATTTTGTTTCAAGCTGTGGTATATTTATGCAAAAATGGCACCTACTGCCTCTGCTAGTGTTACAAGTACATTAGTCGTTTTATTCGTAATTTCTCCTTATCCCCTCTTTTGCTTCATCCACTCAGTCTTTTATTTATTTATTTTTACTTCTGCATGTTCAGTGTTGTCTTGAAAGTGTATGTGTCGGCCCTGCTTTGCTCCCAGTGACTTCACATGCCTTCACACCAGTGTGATGTCATTGTCGTGCCAACTTTTTTGGGGCGCTGCTCTGACATCATCACTGTGCTGCTGTGACAAACTGTAGGCCACCTCTTTGATCGTGCTCAAGGTCTATAGATGATCAAAAACACAACGGGGAAGCTCATGGGCACGTTCCACTGTAGAGGGCTGTTTCTGAACAGTTTCTTCAGTTCCAAAATTGTCACCAAACAGTCAATTAACACCATAATCTATAGACCTTCACTATGTCAAGGAGCACTTTCCTGCCCCTGCCGTCTGATAAAGGATACATACAGTCCAAAAAAGAGGAGAGATATGGAGGTTTATATCAGGAAGCCCTGGTTCCAGAACTTAAACCTCAGACTTTTTTATATGATTGACTGTTTGATTATTAGCTGCCTAAAAGTGGCCATATCATCTGTTTGAACAAGTAGTAACTTGATTAGTCCAACCCATCTTGTGGCGACAAGGACTGTGGCACAAAATAAAGAAACTACCAAATGTAAGTGTCATGACTACTGTACAACTTAGCTTTCAGAACCACAAACTAAAAAGCATTATGGTCATAGATTGTACAAATGATAACATCAACAACCATAATAGTACAATGAATTGATTTCTTTTGTAAATAAGAGGGGGGCTTAGCAAATTGACTGAGCCATAAAGCTGAAAACACAATGAGGTCAAACTAGCTCAGCATAAAGATACCAATCAAAAAGTCCAGTGGTACTGGTGAGGATAGATGTAAACAAGTATGTTTCTATTTTCAGAAAGCAGTCAATTATTTGTTTTTCCTAACAACATGATACATTTTAATGTTTTTTGGCATTTCCTCCTTGGTATCTGCCAGCGAGGCTCAAGAGTCTGTAGTATTGTGACCCTTTGACCCAGCAAACAAACTGGAAAGCTTTGATTTCCTAGAAAATAATGGCCACAATATAACAGATTCACCAAATCTACATTCACAGAACTCTTCCATGATTCAAGAGATGTTTTTAAGGCTTTTATTAAAAGTAGTTCTGGAACCAGTAGCTTCTCCGCTCTTTCCACTACTTTGACCAGGTATTTTATTTCACCATGTAGTGGTAGTAGTAGTAGTGTAAACAGGCCACTGTACATAGGGCAGGCTTTCTGTGACTGCTTCACTGGACCACCTCTGATTCTCCCAGTCTGTTGTTCTCACCCAGCTCCGGTCTGGTCTGCCGTCCCAGTCGCCTCATCATACTCACTGCTCCCAGCTTTCTTCATTTCATACACAAATTTTTCTAGACAACACACCAGCTCAGCTGAAGTCACCTTTAGCAGCATGCTTTTTTAACAATGGCTAAAGGTGGAATTTTGCTAGTTTTAGCTGATGGTGTGACAGTGTTTGATGATAAAGAAGTAATGCTGCAGCAGGGTGAAAATACGACTATACCCACACCGCTGCTGGGAACTGTGTACTGCTTGTGTACAGAGACACCTACTGTGTATCGAGGTTGCCCCTAAAAGCTGAGCTATGGTCACATGTTTAATTTGTAACAGATTATATAATCTGTCTAGTGAGCAGCAATAAGAGCTTTTAAGAGCAACCTCTATGCAGGACTGGGAAAACTTAATAATTAGAGCAGCTCATGCAGGATGTTGCCCAAAGTCACAGATCTAACATTAGCTCAACTTCCTGGATCTAACCTCATTTATCCCTCTGTGTCTTTGGCCAACTTAATCCTACACCAACTGGAAAAGTAGAGGCACTATTTAATGATGTCCCTTTTTCTCTTCCACAGGACGTTATCCCCTGCAAAGTCTCCCACCTCCTCTACAGGATCCATTGCATCCAGCAGGAGGTACCCGTACCCCATGCCCCCTCTCCCTGATGACCAGAGGAAAGCCAACAGGCAGAGTGCCAGGGCAAGTATCCATCATGCACCCATTACATTATTTAAAACCACATCATAAAAAAGATTTATTATCAATAGTTTTCAGTACAGAAGATATTCTGCACAAGAGAGGGCAGGTTATTATGGACACTGAGTATCTTCATATACAATTGTTGATCTCACAAGATTTTTTATGAGAGATGTGTGAACCTGAATCTGTAGCTTGAGATGGCTGCTGACAGGAATAGAATAAATTACAATTTGGTTTGTTTTTTCTAAGGACATAGTCAGAGTATGATAGTTTTGTATTTTTGATGATCATTGTATAACATTAGGTGATAATAGACATATAGAGATATAGACACAGATAGAATATAAATAGGACAAGGCAGAATATACAATTATCATATGTTATAGCTGTCGGCTACTGTACAGTAGCTGATTTATAGATGACAGTGACTAACTAAACTGTTCCATCAAGCAGCATCAACAATTAATGTTAAAATGTGTTATGTTTTTATGAATGAACTGAAACTTTTTGGTGAAGCTGCTTTTTCCCTTTCCAGTCTATAGAAAAAAGGTGTGCGTGCCACATGCATACTGTATGTGCAGTTTATTTGCTATAATGCTTCTGAATGAAGGGTCATAATCAAGTGGTTACAGGTTCACCGTACATAATTGCTAGTTTGCGTCAATTGCTAATTTGGCCAACATCACAGAACAAGTAAAATTTGCCAAACAAGGCAAGAGAAGGCAAAAAGTGGTGTGTTTGAATTGTGCCATATTTGTCATTATCAGGCTGATACTGTGTAGTCTGATCTCCACACTTAATTGTGTTGTAGTTAGGTAAGTCAGTGGTTAAATGTGTGATGCAAAGTCTTCAAAAACTGTTAGTTGTGTGATGTGTTCATAATTTTGAAAAGAAAACAAGGGGCACAGAAACATTGCTAATGAGAACTGTGATTTAAAGAATAAGCCTGATGTCATTTGTTATCATAATATTGCCATAAAATAATAAAACCTGCCTAATCCTTTAGGTACAAAGAACTAAATCTATGTAAGTCAGAAGAGATGTGACTGACCAACAGTGAACTGGGGCAAATGTTTAAAGGTTTCTCTTTCTCTTTCCTGTGCTCCCCCCTCCCTCTTCTCTCCTCAGCTGTGGGAGACTTCAATATAACAGCCTTCTTACTCACTCTACAAAAGACCTAAAGGAACTACACTTGTCTCCTTTTCTGTGAATGGAAAAAAACACAAAAATGAAACAAAATTAAGGAGAAAGAGACAGAGAGCCCCCCACTGGAGTGGAAATAGACAGAGTTAGTGTGTACAAGCATCTCTGAGGCTGTCTAGATTCAGTGTATCTCTACAAGACAATGCAGAGTGCCGGCAGAAAAACCAGCTCCACATCCACTCCAGACCAGCAGGAGCTCAGACTGAGCTGTTCCTGTCTGCTCAGGCCTCAAATATGGGACTGGAAACCCCGCCACTCCTGACCCCGTTACCAGTCCTAAAACCTTAAACCTCATCACATCCTTCTCAGCTTGGCTCTCGTCATACTCAACACCACTTTTCCCTCGAGTTGTTCAAGCTCCTCTCTGAAAGGAGCGGCGGAGCCAGGAGCAGGTCATCTACCACACGGCATCGTTGGATTTGTTGCATCGTTTTGACGCACGTGAATTACCGTAGAAACTACAACACTGTATGCATGACACAACCCTGTTAATCAGCAACCTCCTCCTAGTGAAAAGATGAGAAGAACATCAGTCTGATGTGAAAGGAAAGCATGCGAGGGGACAGTGATTTTATACCTTCTGTAAGCTTAGACAACTTCTCTCCAATATAGGAAACCCACATTGTATCACCAGTTATAGCCCATTAACTCATAACATGGATGTGACCCCGCCCTGCTCATCCTCTCCTCAGTTTGTTTGTCCGTGTGTAAATATGTACAGTGAAAAACACACAGAGTATGTTTTTGCTTTTATTTTGAAAGAGGAAAAGATCTTCTTCCTGCTGTAATATGTCGTAGACAGAAGCGGATTACTGTAGATAAATGTAGAGACCCCGCAGTTGTTCTTTTTGTCCCCGTTTTTCTTCTCTCTGGCTTTTTTCCCTGTGTGACTGTGACCTCTATAGCTTTCTCCATCCACAGCAGAATGTAAAAGTGTTTTTTTATATTATCTCAGCACTGGTTTCATCCATCTCTGTGAGAAATACACAGACATTAAGTGAGGATGTACTGATGAAGCTGCTGATTGTGGCGCACTAACAGTGTTACTGAGATTGTATTAATTTAGCTAAATTGAAACAGTTTAATGTGCCATTTCTGAGGGAAACGAATGGACTGAGATGTGTTTGGTGTAGTTAGAGGTGCCACTTTTCACTCATGGGGGTGGTTTTTGGAAATTTCCCATTAATAATATTAAGATGTATTTAGTTTCCCCTGATTCCACATTTGGACATTTAAGATCAATGTGCTTCTGTTTTCACATTCGCAACATGAAGTCAAATAACGTGAGTGTGGCTGAGAACCTAACTCTGCAAGAATCTGGGAGCTGTGATTGAAATGTGAATTTTGGGTTTAGCTGTCATGACTGAGATATTTAGCCTTGTAAATGATTAACTATGCTGTACAGTGCTTGCTGTTTGAGCTTGTGAAGACCAACAGCATGACAGTTCTATATCAAATTAAGTTATTCCTCTGGTAGGCTGTTTATGAGTTCATAGCGGGAAGCAAGCATGTCACTGAAAGACTTTCCCATCATTGCCTAATGCTGTTGTCTTATTAATGGGATTGTGTAATACAGACTACACTGTTTTAGCAAAGTTATGGCAGGAAATCACAGGGTTTAAAAATGACTAGTGTTATTTTTTATTTTACTGGTGTTATATCAGTGTACCTATTTAGGCTGAATTATCAAAGGAACAAATCCTGTATCACTCAAAAGCAAGTTCTTTGTACAGTTAAATTTCAATGCTCTACCTTGAGTAGAAACTGTTGTCTTAAGGCCCGTTGTTTGTCATTTTCCTGTTTACTTTTTGTTCCGGCGTTGGCACTTGTTCATTTGTAATTCATGTATGCATTAGGTCTGTATAGGTAATATGATCACAATATTCGACTAATATTGCTACTAGTATCTTTTTTAGTAAGTATCTTTGTAATGTTCATTCTTTTCTCAGCATTATGTACAGCAGCTACAGTATTTAAGTGCATTATTGTAATAATGTGTGTTTGAATGGAGATATGTTGGGGTTGTTTTTGTTTTTTTTAAACATTAGTCATAGGACGTTCCTCTGGCACGTGCTGATCTGTATCATAAAGGTTTGGACACAGATGTTGTAAATGACATCTGTATGGGCTCATGATTTGCCTTCTACCAGAGCTTTCTTCTTTGCTCTGATCTTCTTAAAGTACTGGTCAGTGGCCCAGGCTCAGAAGATCATTATGTCAGCGAGTAATATTTTTAACATCATGATACTGTGCTAAGGTGAGACATTTCTCTGGGTGTTATGGACATTACGCTGTATGACACTCTGGGGACTCTCCAGTAAGGATGATGTGATTTCTGTGATTATACAGCGTCAATCTTCCTGTAAACATATCTGCTGTTTCTGCCTGTCTACACGACTGGACTGGCAGATGCTAACAGGACGACTCTGCCAAACATCCCCACAGATGAGTTGTCCATCTCTGAGACTTGAATGTATTTGTGTACTGGAGCACACCAACCATCCAGTCTGAATCACATAGTCCTGTCCTGCCAGACACAACAGCACTGTGCTCTGGGAACCATAAAAACTCAACATGTACTAATTCAAATAGCAGTTGCTGTCTTTTTTTATTTTTGCCTGTATGCTGTACAGACTGATGATGCAAAAATCAATCCCCATATTTTTCCCTCTTAATTATTCAGTATTGTGATATATTTAATATAAAATAAAACTTTCATCAACACACCTGTTTATGCTGCCAACTTGCTGAAGAAAAGAAAAGGTACAAGTTTACTGCAAAAACGGCTCCATTTATTAACTGTTTTATATTACAACATGGTAAATGAGCATCATGCCTGGGATGCAATAATTACTTAGTGGTACAAGCATCAGCCAGATCTGATTGATCCACATTACTGTTAGTCATACAAATCACTTCTTGCTTGTGTGATCGGTGCAAACCTACATACAGCACACGTACCAAAAAATATAAATACTTAAATCTTCAATGAAAGTAATCTGATAAAACAGAAATTAACTATTTACATGCAATTCTCTCTTTCATGGTAGCTGAGTGCATTCTAGACCTTGTTTTGATGATAGGCTCTCACCAAATAAGCGACTCAGTTTCTTGTGGAGCCTCATGATACTGAATGTCTTGGCTGTGACGGTGACAGACGGTAACAGAAATTGTCCTCCACAGTGTTCTAGTTCTCTAGCTTGAACTTTCTGACAGACAGTGCAAGACTAATCCATGATTGCAGATTGAAGGTCCCACTGAAATCTGTGAGATGTCCATTTCTATCATGAATGCTCATGTGACTGGTACCTCAGTGCTTGCAGTCTTTCTTGATGGATGGCTTTCGTTGCCATGGCTGCGTCTTCATCAAGCAACTCTCGGATGCAACTTTTCAGATGGTCAATGCCAAACCCCGTGGTAGCAGAAACAGGAACCACATGCCTAAAGGTTATATAGTTCTTTGGTATCATGTGATCAGGCAACAGATCAGAGAAATCTGCAAGTGTGAAAAAAATTGTTAAAATAGCTCCATGTTTATCTAAACAAAAACTCAGTAATATTACAGTAGTGTCCTGTTAAAATATTATAGGCAATACACCAAGCTGTGATTCTGTTTTGGGGTTACCAACCTGTTTATAAACATTTTTCTTCTTGTGTAGTTAAAACTGGTCCTAGCTGTAACTCTTCATCTCAATTCTTTAACTACTTTTACACTTTACACTACTATACAACTCACACAAACACATCAAACTGATGCCAGAAAATTATCCTCACTTACAAAAAACTGTGAAATTCTGATGCATTAAAGCAAAAATTGCAATATATCCAGATGGTTAGAGGTAGACACTACCTTTTCACGTGGGTGTGTTAAATGCATTTAGCTAATAGTTTTGTCTACATTGTATGAAGCGTAAAATTCTCAGGGAATTTAGTGAGAAAGCAGGAACTTAAAATAGAACTGCAGCTCTACAGAGATGCTTGTACACTATGAGTTCTGCATGATGATGATGGTCAAGGTCGCCGACGGGGGGGACAAATGGGTCACTTGTCCCAGGCCCACGGTAGAGGGGGGGCCCAGAACTGGGCCCTTCAACCCAGTAAATTATCAGGAGGAATCATTTTTCAAAATGGGCCTATTTGTGGAAACAAATATGTAATATTTTAGTGACAAAGCGTTTTTTCTTCATAATTGTCCTTGAATAGTGGTCAATAATACCCCCACCCCTACACATAAATGGTTTGGCCACCGACAACAACCTTTGACTTTGAGTTTATTTAGTGCTCTCCAGTAAATTGTCAAAATGTCCAGTCAGCATAAATCCTGTGCACAGAAAAGAGAAGAGAAGAAGCGAAGAGGAAAGTAGAGGTTTGAGGGATTTTATGAGAAAATATGTAAAACCAGATGATGATGATGAGGCTGGAACAAGTGTAACAAGGGAGGAAGCGACAGGCAGTCGCGTCATTCTAGAGCAAGGCAAAAAAACAGCACGTAAACGTTTATCAGCCTTTAACATGACCTAACTGTCCAGTCCAGCTCTAGTTTTAACATGTATGAAAGACACAACATGTTCTCTCTGACATAAACAGCTGAGTGTGGTAGCTCCATCAGAGATGAGGGAGGTTCGGAGCAGGAGAACTGGCTGAGGCGTGTTGTTCAGGTGACAGAGAGAGAGGAGGAGATCTAAGATTATGTTGTCCCGGGCCCAGCCAAGACTGACAGCTGGCCTGATGATGGTGATTGATTTCTTGCTATAAGACTAAAGTGTCTGTAATGGTAAGTAAAACAAATCTTTTATGTTTACTGCTAATTTACATTATTTACTTCTGAATATAACACTTTATGTATAACAGTATAGCACTACATATCAAATTTACCATCTGGGTTTTGTAGTTGCTCTTTCAGTTCTTGTAGTTTGTCCTGAGCATCGGGCAGGTCCATCTTATTCACCACTAGGAGAGCAGGCTTTGATATAAGCTCCTCTTTGTACAACTCCAACTCCTTGAGGGAGAGAATAAAAAGTTCACAAGACAGATACATAAAGATTAAAGTCAGAGTCAGCCATGAGTCAAGAAAGTGAAGACATTATATACATATTTAGACAAGTTCCCTTATATTATCAGTCTCACCTTGGTGAGAAGTTGCACAGTTTCAAAGGCCGACCTGAACGGTGTTTTACTAGCCAGCTGGAATCCACAAACATCTACCTACAGCCAGACAAACACAATCAAGATGACTACCCATATTAAAATGCAGTATACATAAAAGTCAGCTTAGGTACTTCTTGTTACTACTCACGACAAACAACATCTGCTTGGTCCTCTCCACATGTTTTAGGAACTTATGGCCCATTCCTTTGTTTATGTGAGCTCCCTCTATCAGGCCGGGAAGATCGGCAACAGAGATCTACCAGAAAGACAGAATGAAAACAACACCACTTAAAATGAGTGTTCTTACAGTATCATTATATGAATAGTTTAAAGATGATGCATCAAGAACTAATACACATTTCCATACCTGCTTATAATCTTTATACATCAGTTTGCCAATTTCTGGCTTCAAAGTTGTGACTGTGAAATAAAGATTTTAGAAAGGCAATGGTAAAAAAGGTAAATATCCCTCATAATCATAGCAGATGAATTGTATTTAGTATTCACGTACTTACAAGCGTAGCTGGCAATCTGAGGCGTGGCATTAGACATAGCTGTCAGGAGAGAAGACTTTCCTGCATTTGGGAACCTGATGGCGATTTAACACACACAAAAATCTGATACTTAGAAAACTATTTGTGAAAATTCAAGCCTCAGTTAAAATGAGCAAATATGTTCAAGTATGATCCTCACCCCACCAGGCCCATGTCAGCAATAAGTTTGAGGTCCAGACGGATGTGTTTGGCCTGGCCCTTACCGGGCTGAAATGCAGAGTAGAAGGAGCCTCCAGGCCCTCCTTTTGCCACCACCACACGATCGCCCTCAGCATTCAGGTTACCTTGCAGGGAGAACGGTTGAAGAAATATGAGTCACTGTAACATTAGCTGTCTACTCCACTTCCACTTTACATTTTCTGTCATTTACACTACACTGTAACTTGGGTGCATCATTTGTCTACAACTCAAATGAGACCTCCCTGCTGAGCTGTTAATGCAGAAAGGTGTGACACATAGGAGATACAAATGCTTGACCCACAGCAAGTAGACACCAAGACTTTATGACTGAGCGTGCTCTCGGAGATCCATTGCTTTAAGTTTCTGTTTTTTTATAAATATATATTATATATTTACTATTATATAATTTATAAAAGTGTTCTGTAAGAAAATAAAACAGTAAAACAGCATCATCATACAAAGAAAATAAAGAAAAACTAACGAAAGACATACTAAGTTTTCTGCCATCATCAGAGGTGACAGTGATGCCAACAGGAGCAAAGATCTCCTCGTCCTTCCCCCTGTCTCCTTTTAGTGCTCGAACACTGTGAATAAAAAAATTCATGAGCTCTGACAGAGGTATGTTAGCAAAGCTTAGCATCTACAAGACTCACATGAATTATCAATTGATCTATGACTAAGAACTTGAAAGAAAGATCAAGGTTGCATCTGGTGAAACCAACCTGCTGTTGCCTCCTGTTCCACCTATGAAACGTTTCTGAGGATATTTGTCCTTGATCTTCTTCAAGGTCATGTTCTTTGTGGCCACAACCCAAACATCTCCACCATTCCCTCCCTGTCCTCCAAGACGGGGTAATCCCATGCCACCACTGCCTCCACGGACATACAGACGGAGATTGTCCACAAAGTTTCCATACTGCATAGAGGCAGAAAACAGACACATAATGAGATTATATTGTTTTAATCAAATATCACTGTGGAAAACACCACTAATAACACACACACAAGTGAGTCAGACTGGGGCTGACACTAAAATCCTAAATAGGAAATTGTTTTTACTTTTAGAAACAACATGACAAATTAGGATAACAAGAGTTTTGTTAGGCTTCAGCTGAAGGGCTGATGTAATTTCCAGCAGCTAGGGTGGTTATCTTTGAGAGCTAAAGCCATACAAATGCAACTATAAAGCCTGTCAAAGTACTCTGAGTATCTCAAGGACCACCTAAGTTCAATACCAGCATTTCATTTAATACATGGTATTACAACTAGGCACGCTCTGTTAACAAACAAAACAATTTTCCTCTGGAATTAATAAAGTTTGCTGAATCTTGAATCTTTGAATAAACAATAGAGAACATTATTTTTAAAAGGCCAAATTATGGTAATGGTAAACTTGTAAGTGTAAGCTAAGTCATTTTTTGAATGAGTTTTTGCTTTCATTCAAGTATTTAACATACTGGTTTATAGTAATAATCTATAATCTAATAATCACCTAGTTTATATTAGGTCATCTTAGACACATATTGTAGCTGAGAGCAATTGTCATGTGTCATTTTGTCAAATAAACTTCAATCATGCTGTCTGACAAAATCCCAACTCAAGGTCCACTTATCATAGTCTGGAACTTTCAGCTTTCATTTTCATAGGGTTGTTTTTGACATACTGCTATTTCCATGGTCAAAAATACACTTGAATGCTCTTAAGCCGACAATAAGTACAAGTAGTCCTAAAAGCAATCATACTTAGCTTACATATAAACAGATCCTTCTCCATGAGTGTTGAAAGCTCAAGAAAAAGGTAAGTGGAGCTTGAGTTTGGGATTCTTCCGAGTTAAACAATGAGCTTTCATGCTTACAAATATGTCACTGCTGTCACCGTTTTTTACACATTTAATAGTACCACATAAAGCTATTAACACGGTTAAACAATGGGATTAGCATATTACATTAGCTCATTTTTAATTAGTTACATTACATTTCGTTGTTTAATCATGCTGAGAAAAGAACAAACAATAGCAGAAATCTTAAAGACTCAGTTGGCCATGTTGATGTTTTGACAGTAGCTGTTAGCAATAGCCAGTCACACAGCAAAGCTAACTAGCTTACCAATGTCACTGTTATAAATGTTAGCGAACCTCTACTTTTGACTAAACCGATTAGATTAAAATATGGTCTGCTACAGCACCTACCTTCCGGAAACATATTCTAGTGAAGTGGACCATTTTCAGTGGCGTTTATTGCCACTTTTCGCGTTGTTGAAGGAGATAGCAGGTAGCAGACATGTGTTCATCACAGGGAAAGGAAACGGTGGGTTCTCTCATCTGATTGGCTGCTGCGAGACAAAGAGGCGGGGCTAAGAGATACTACTGGATTACTGCAGGTCAACGGTGAAAAGTAACTATGAGTACAGTTACTACACAAGTACAATTTTGAGGTACTTACAGTATTTCATTTTTATGTTTACTCCACTTGAATCAAGAGGACAATATTGCACTTTTTACACAACTGCATTTATTTGATTGTTTTAGTTACTATTTTGTAGCTGTAGAAATTAAAGTACACAAATGCGAAATGAGTGCAGTGGTGGAAAGTAACTCAGTACTTAAGTAGAATTTTAAGGTATTTCTACTTTACTTGAGTATTTCCATTTTGTGCTACTTCAGTAGTCCTACATAAACTAATTGAAACTATAATTAAATTCAAATTATACGATCAACAGATGAGAACATAAAGTAGCTAAATAAAAGACGCTCCATCCATAGCTGCTAAATTTAAATGATTATTAAAATAATCCATCAATAATCCAGTAATATCATATTTATTGAGCTATTCTGCATTAAATGTACTTTTACTTTTGGCATTTCAAGAATTGGTATGCTAATAGTTTTGTATTGTGTATTTCTACACTATGGCATTGCTATTTTTAGTTAAGCAAATGGTCTGAATAGTTGTTCCACCACTGTAAAAGGCATTAATGTAGTTTTAATTAATCATGTAGTTAATTTTTAAGTGATAGTAATGTAAGCTATTTGCAAACAATTATAACATTTGCCATAGTGATTTATTTTATAGTATTACAACTGTGTCACCAAACTCAGTAATGCTCTAATGGTTCTAATTTGTTGTTCTGGACAACGCAATATATGTTGTGATACACTCTCAGAAAATAAGGTACAGCCGTTGTACCCCTAAAGGTACAATAGGCTTGTCAATGGGGCAGTACCCTCAAAAGAACTTATTTGTACCTTTGACACAGGATACTTTTTTGTACCCTTGTAATTTGTACCTT
>JAUMHL010000009.1:11560048-11578939 GCA_032362345.1 Sandelia bainsii | reverse complement strand
TCTGCTTTTCTTTCACAAACATGGTCATTTCTATGTGTGTCCAAACTTTTGACTGGTAGTGTATATATATATATATATATCTATATATATATATGCACTCCTTATACTCTGTACACCATGTTCTAGTGAAGTATGGTCTGTTTGCTCCACACATGCTGCAAAATGTGCATGTGTAGGCGCATGCAGGGGAAGGTAACAGTACAACAAACCAAAAGATGAAGTCAAGATGATGGGTTTGGACATTTCCATTAATATCACATTTTAGCTGTGGTTGTGTTGTGTTTTACTATCCAAATTTCCCCAAAACACCTTTCGTCTGAGCAATTTAGATTTTGCTAAGTATTGTATGTATTTCTAAGATACAGTAAAAAACACATATTTTCCTCCTTTTGCACTTGACTCATGTCAAACAGGGGTAAATGTTACATGATGCAACATCAGTAGACCATTGCTGTTGCAGTACTGTTCTACAGTACAACACTGTTGTTGCATCGTGTAGCATTTACACCTATTCAAAGCATTTGATGCAATATAACTGGTGAATCTGTAATAATCCTACTCAGGGTGATAGATAACAGCTGCAAGACTAAGTCAGTATGTTCAGACGACCAAATGACAACCCTAACCATCCCAAACCAACACTACATACTGCTGTATCTACTGAGAATCAAGAATGAGCTCCTAACCCTAACCTTGAACTACAGACAGATGTTTTGTGAACCCTATGGGGAGATTTGACCTGTTTTTTAACAGAAGACGAATAACACCATACCAGTGCATCTCAAAAACGTAGAAGATAGTGGAAAAAAATATATATATAATTTTATAATTTCATCAAAAAGTGAAACTATGTTCTACATTCAATACACGTAAGATAAAACATTTCAAGCCTTTTTTTTTTCAATTTTGGTGATTACAGCTCATGAAAATCTAAAATCCAGAATCTCAAAATTTTAGAACATTTCCTAAGATCAATCATAATGTGGATTAATAATACAGAAATGTCCAACTTCTGAAAAGTATGTTCATTTAGGCACTCAATACACTTTGTCAGGGCTCCTTTAGCACAAATTACTGCATCAATGCAGTGTGGCATGGAGGCCATCAGTCTGTGGCACTGGTGTTACTGAAGAAGAGGTTACTTTGAAAGCAGCCCTCAGCTCGTCTGTATTGTTGGGTTTCATGTTTAACAACCCAAAGATTCTCTATGGGGCTCAGGACAGGCGAGTTGGCTGGCCAATTAAACACAGTAATATAATGGTCAGCAAACCAGTTTGTGATAGTTTTGGCACTGTGGGCAGGTACTAAGTGCTCCTGGAAAAGGAAATCGGCATCTTCATAAAGCTGAAGTATGAAGTGCTGTAAAATCTCTTGGTAGATGGCTGTGTTGACTTTGGACTTGATAAAACACAGTGGACCACATCAGAAGATGACATAGCACCCCAAATCATTAATGACTGAGGAAACTTTACAACTTTTCAAGCAACGTGGATTCTTTGCCTCTCCACTCTCCCTCCAGAATCTGGGACCTTGATTTCAAAATGAAATGCATAATTTACTTTCATCTGAAATTAGCAAAGGTCCAATTCTTTTTCTCCTTAGCCCAGGTCTCTGGTTCATGAGTGACTCAATACTAGGAATGCAACAGTTGTAGCCCATTTCATTGTGGATGGTGGCTCTTCATGTACTAACTCCAACCTCATTCCACTCTGTGTGAAGTTCTCCCAAGTTCTTGAATCGGCTTTGCTTGACAAGCTTCTTAAGGCTGCTGCCATCTCTGTTGCTTGTGCTCCTTTTCCTAACACCCTTTTCCCTTCATTCAACTTTCCATGAATATGGTTTGATACAGCACTCTGCGAACAGCCATCCCTTTCAGTGATGACCTTCTGTGGCTTACCCTCCCTGTGGAGGGTGTCGATGACCATCTCCTGGACAACTGTCAAGTTAGCACTCCTGCCCATGATTGTGGTTGCATGTACAGATCTAAACAGAGATACAAAGTATTTATACAGCATGAATAGTAATTTACTCAAACTCAAAATTAAATATCCCAATATTTTGAGATACTGGATATATAATTTTAATTAGCTGCAAGCTGTAATCATCAAAATTAAAACAAGAAGGCTTAAAATATTTAACAATATGTGTAATGAATCTAAAATATGAGAATGAGATGAATTCACTTGTTTTGTGAATGAAATCACAAAAACATTTTCACAATATTCAAATTTTTCGAGATGCACTAGTAATACTAGATTAAAAACTTGAAACTTAAAAATTAAAAATGTGAATTATCTGGGATCTCCTGAAATTCACTTACAGTATGAAAATGATTTTGGTCAACAATTATGAAAAGGATTGCAAAATTATAGCAAAATAAACTTAATAAATAAATAAAACACTGTGGGATTTGTCAAATTGAGCAGTGGCAGGGAAATGCCAGTATCAACCTGTCAACAGGGGCAACAAGATTCTAGAAACAGGGCAGGCAATGTGTGGAATCCCAGTGCTTTCACTGAAAAGGGTAAACAAGCCAACGACCAAAGACAACTGGGTGGTGTACAGACACAGGTCAGACAGAGGGAGGGTGGCAGAGAGGGGTGCATGTGAAATGAGGCAGATTGTAGTATTGGCAGGAGGGAGACATGGGAGTTTTAGGGGAAGTGAGCCAGAGTTTTGGGATGTAACACAAAAGCAGCGTGGGCATTGTTTTGGTTAGTGTGAAACTAGGGCAAGTGGGCACTGTTTGCTGTGGGAGTAGGTAATGTTTTGGCGGGAGTATCTCTGAGTGTGTGTCATGGTGGTGGTGGGTGGTTGGTGGGTATGAGAGGAGGAGGAGCTCTGATGGTTTGGTCTGTCAGTGTGCCAAGTCCACATTCTCATCCTGCTGCCGTTGAATGGATGGCAAAGACATAAACAGGCCCAGTGGGATTAGGGCCCACTCGGAGGAGTGATCAGTGGGGATTTGCTGCCCAGGGGGCACACAATGGCACTGTCGCATAACACACAGACACGCTCTACACATGCTCACCGGCAACGTTTCACAACAGACCCAAGCCTATATAAATCTGATTAGAACTCTCTTTTGTTTGGGAAGCTGCACTGGGGTTAATGCAGGCTAGATTCACTGCGGGCCACGTTTGTTAGGAGAGGGGGTGTGTGCACATTGGCGGGACAGCGGAGAGAAAAGCTGGGGCTATGTTGTGTTGTGGCGGGGTGTTTCCACGTGTGTGAAGTCCCAGACAGACAGGGAGGGACGGTCATGGCTATGTGTGGAAGCACAATAACAGGATGAATAAAGTTTTTTTCCACTCTCAGTGTGTGTGTTTCTCTGTCAGCTGATGGTGGTGGATAGACACACAATCTGAGCCAATGTGAGACAACATCAACACAGATAAAAAGCTGGTTTGAACCTGTTCAAATCTGACAGAAACATGGAAGCAGCGTGGGGGCAAAAGGTTTTCAGTTGAATATCAAATCAAATCAAGAACTACAGAAATGTGTGGATCCTTCTTTACATTTCTATTGCTCTGTTGCTCCTCAGTGCTGGCTCTGGCCCAGGCTGCAGCCATGCCTCTCCTGGAAGAGAACACTCTGCCACAAGAGCACCCACCTAGTGTCCCTGTGGTCATCATAGGTGAACATTTGCACTTAACATTCTGACTTTTATTGGTTTCACATTTTGACTTGCTCCTTGGTCCACATTTGAAAATCTTTCTGAACTTCCCCATAATCACATAATGTTATGTGTCCCTTTTTGATTTATTATTTTCCAAAATTGGGTGTGTATTTAGGCAATGGCCCATCAGGTATTTGTCTGTCCTACCTTCTGAGCGGATACAAGCCTTACCTAGATCCGTCAACTGTCCACCCAAACCCTATACTATACAGAAAGCTGCAGGAAACAAAGCACTTACCAATCACTGAACAGGTAAAAACACTTACAAATTCCTTGCATATGTACATATGGCAGTCATTTAAGTGTGTCATCATAGGGACTTTTGTCTGCAGGATCTGGAATATTTGAGCGAAGGTCTTGAGGGAAGGTCAAGAAACCCTGTGGCAGTGCTTTTTGACACATTACTACATCCCAATGCTGACTTTGGCTATGAGTTCCCTCCTGTCCTTCAGTGGAGGATGGAGAAGCAGCAACACATCTCGCATCTGGTGCTGGGAAAAGCAACACCTGGAGGTGCTTGGCACGTAAGCTACATGGCTTATTCTTTTTCTGTCATATTTTCTATCATTTGCTTCAATCTTGTCCATCTTGATATGGCATTGTCTTCTACACTTCTTTTTCCCCCTTAGGCAATGGAAGGCTCCATGCTGACTATCAGCCTTGGCATCTGGATGGAGCTTCCAGGGGTCAACTACAGAGACCTGACGAATGGGAAACGCAGGTAAAAAGAGAGTTGAGAAAGTTGACAGCAAAGACATAGCTCTAGCCTCTGTTTAATTCTGTGCCATCTCCCTCCTCCCTCTAGGGATGTAACCAGCAACAGAGCCACCCCAGAGGAGATCTCATCCTATTACCGTAACTATGTGAAGCTAAAGGGTCTCCAAAAGAATTTTGTGGACAACACCTACGTGACCTCTGTCCAGAAACTATGCCGGGGGCACGAGGGGCAAAGTCTGGAAAATGGAAACACTGATCAAGGAGATGTAAGAGTGGCAGATGGTGGGAATGAGGGCTTTGAGGGAAATGGAGTTGAGTGCGTAAACAATGGAGGAGGGGGGGCACTCTGGGAGGTAAGGGGATATCAGCAGGTGCAGAATAACACTCATGTCCCCTTTTCTTTGTTTGCTGAGAATGTAGTTCTGGCCACTGGTGCATCTGATTCACCAATTCGATTAGGTGTAGAGGGGGAGGACCTACCATTTGTATTCCATAGTATCTCAGATCTGGGATTGGCTATAAGCCAGAGAAAGCTGGATATGAACTCTGATCCGGTTTTAATCATTGGTGCTGGTTTAAGTGCTGCAGACGCAGTTCTGTGCAGTTGCAGCAGCAAAATTAGAGTGCTGCATATCTTTCGTAAGAGAGTAGACGATCCAGACCTCATCTTTAAACAGCTGCCCAAGACACTGTACCCAGAGTACCACAAAGTCTACAACATGATGTGCTCTCAGACCTACCTAAGCATGGCCCCCTCCTCCGCACCTAGCAGAGACCAGACAGTGAGTATTGCCTCTTCAGTATGTGCCAAGATGTGCCCGAAGCCCCAGCTTGCTGCAGGTAACATGGCTGGTAATGCTAGTGTCAGCCTGTTTCCTGACTACACCAGTTTCCCTGAACACTGTGTGGTGTCCCTCCAGTCTGACATGAAGTGTTTGCTGCAGGGGAACAACTCCCTCAAGGCATTCAAGATCTCCATGGTCCTTGTACTGATTGGGACAAACCCAAACTTGTTTTTCTTGAAGGGACAGGGCCAATACCTGGGTCAGGATCCAACAAAACCCATCTCCTGCAAGCAGAACCCCATCGACATCCACCCCTACACGTTTGAGTGTACCAAGGAGCCAGGTCTGTTTGCCATGGGCCCGCTGGTGGGAGACAACTTTGTTCGATTTTTGAAGGGTGGTGCTTTAGCCATCGCCTCCTGTCTGCTGAAGAGATTCAAGAAGAAAGGGAAGCTCATCAGCAATGGGGGGAATAACTTCATCTGAAAACATGGTGGAAAAGAAGTGCAGTACACGTTGGTCACAGGGCACATATTTTAAGTGCTTTTACCAACTGATGGGTAAAGGGGAAAACAAGAGTTTTAATAATGTTTTAATCATCAAAGCTTTGGTGTTTTTCCAACTTTGATACCAAAAAGACAATGGATGTACACCAATTCGTTTCTAAAGAAACAAAAAGACAACTTTCAAGAGTCTTGTCTGACTTCATAAGAAGTCCCCAGAAGTCCACGTTAAAATGTGCCAATGTTATGTAGTCAGTCTGTAACCTCACAACTGAATGGGACCTTATTTTGATCAGGGTTATTTATTTTCGTTCAATATGTGTCCTTCAATCCATATACTAACAATGCTTACCTTGCCGTTATGTCACACTTGCTTTTCTTACAGTTAGGAGAGGGAATACTGCTCTAAATATCCATGAAACATGTAGGTGTGGTTGTGTAAGTGATGTGTCAGAACTGTGACACAAAAAATTCACTAAGAAAAACTTAATGTTCCTGATAAGTCTGAACCTAATTTAGCTTTTTCCTACTTCAGATGATTCTTTGTTTAACTGCTATAGTAAGTATTCAGAGCCATAAATGTAAAATAAAAAGTAGGAAGTCTTACTAAATCTGGCTTGTTGCTTTAGTTACACTTATTCACTACTGAAACACTTGCTATGCAAATAATTTCACTTTCAGATGTGACTGTATTCTTTGGTGCCCACTGTGTACTGTGAGCATTAAGTTTAATCCAAACTGTTTTGGCAAAAAAAACAAGGTCGTTAAAGGATCAATCTGGTGTTTTACATATTCTTTTTCCATACAGTTAAACTCTTCATACTGTTTGAAATGTTGGCATATTTCACATTTATTTAGATTTATATTCAGAAGGAAAGCAAACGTCATTGCACGAGGAACTACTAAATACACATGATCTTTTCCCCAGTGCTAATGTTTGACTCATTTTTCTCTTCTGGATTTTATTTTCCAGATAAGATGTGAATGCTTCTGTTATTTAGCAGCTAAATCTCAGATATGATACATGAAAACTTAACATTAAAGTCTCCCATAAATGTAGCAAAAATAAATATGAAGAAACACCATTATGATTCTTTAACATTAGCTTCTGTCGATTATCGCCAATTACTTCATGACTAGAAATAGTAAAGCAAGTCTTGCCTTCATAATTAATTTATCTTGATTTTAACAAAATATTTGTCACTTTGACATGATGTGCCAACTCATCTATATCTAAACTCATATATTTATACAGAGAAAAAGAGCTTTAAAAACAAAATAACCAGAAAATCATTTCAATCACATTTGCACAATATCACACCATCCAAATTATTTATTTTTAGAAAACCTTTTTTTGTAATTCCAATTATTTTTTAACATGTTTTGGGTATGCCCATGAAGCCTAACATCTAAAGTCCATCATGCATCTATTCATATGGTCTGTGTGCAAGACTAGATTAGTCTATCAGTATTTATTACTGATAATCTGTCATTGTCATTTTCTTAATATTGCACTAGGTAACAATTACCAAGTCATAGTTTTACCACAAGTAATTCTGAGATACGCCAGCTAAGGTCTCATATGCTGACTTGCAGTGCTATTTTTTTCCATTTCACCCAACTTTACATGTGTGTACCTAGATAATTCTGTCATGATTTAATACGGCTTTGCATCAAATACTTACTACTATTTTAAGTGCCAAATAAGGGTTTAGAGAGGTTTTGAGCAGTGACAGTAGCAATGTGTTTTCAATCCCTGCTGTATTTCGCTTCCTATCAGTTATTTAAATATTAACAAGACTGTTTTGCCAAACTGTATCTTCATGTTTTTGCCACTCATGCACAGCTCGACATTTGTTTATTGTGATGTAATAATTTGATCTATTTGTAGGAAAATTCTATTTTTGCTCCCCTTTACAATAGTCAGTCATTGCTGGGGGGAATACATTACAACATAATGTTACATAGTCATGTTACCTTTTCCACTAACAAATTAGTTAAATTAATTCATTAATTTCATTCAGTTTTTGTATATAGCACCAAATCACAACAAAAGTTATCTCAAGGCACTTTACAGTGTAAGGTTTAAGACCTTACAGAATATAACTACCATTATATTCTATATATATAATTATGTAGAAAACCTAACAATCCCAATTTGCAAAAATGAAACAGTAATGCATTACTGTTTCATTTCTTGAAATGTAGAAGTTGACTAGTGATAATGTTGTTGTGTTGAATTTCTGCTTAATTATTTCTTGATGCTTTTTTCTGACTTCTGAATATTTTGATATACATGTTAAATATATGCATGCAGTCATGAACGATTGCCTGGCAGCAACTGCCGTGAACAGAAGACAGAGAAGTGCTTTAAGTACAGATGTGGACAGATGTCACACAGTACATTTAAGGACTGTAGAGAGAATTGTTTGACTGAAAAGTGGAGATTAACTCTTACTGTTGTTTTGAATTAACATTAAGAAAAGATACACATATGACCCTGTTACAGCCAGGTAGGACACACCTGTGAACATTTAGAGCAATGTGCTTTCTAAACAAAACACCTACAAGTTTATTGTGTGTCCACCAAACTTTACATTTTAACATTTTAGAAATTACCTTAGTTTCCTAACTTATTTTGGTCCCTCTGCTGTTCATGAAAGGAACAGCCTTCTGTCACTACACAATTCATACTTAACACTGATACTTGTTTCAACTACCTGTATAACAAAGCCAACAGATGTTTGTCGTGATGACTACTGTGAATAGGTTCAGTAAAAGGTAAAAGTGCCTGATGGGTTAGCTCATCGGAGATTGTTTAAGAAACAGTAACACTTGAATCCCTCTTGAGTTTCTAGTTCTGCTAAAACCAGGGAACACATTTGGTCTTAACTTCAAAACAAAGGAATAGCTGCTTTTAGCATGTAGAGTTTTAATGCTCTCTTATACAACTGAGGAGTTTTTAATGTTTTGTATGCTGTATTTTTTATTATTGACAAATAAAAACTTGGGGAAAACATTTGAACACAAGACTGTTTTGTTAAATTGCTTGCTGTCAGTGTCTTAATTAATCAAGTATAAAGAGAAAGCTAGAACAGGAAACTAAATCAATGGCTAACATGTCTAATTATTTTAGCAGTTCTGAAGAGTTATTTCCATGCTGTGAGAATCAACATAACACATCTCAGGAGTTAAATATGAAGTTATGTCTGGAGTCTATTTCTTTTCATATGGTGTTGATGGAGAGTGAAACACTTCGATGCCTTTGGAATAAACTGGAAGACACCAAGATGAAGGCATTTCATCTTCTTTTTGTCAGTTTGGTGGGGTTGTACCTAAAGACACACACACAGAAGAGTTTATCTCATGGGTCTGTTCATGGGCTTTTAACATTCCTCATGGATCATTCCTCAATGTCCTTAGAACAAACAATAAAAACAGCCCAAATTAAGTGCTGTAAAACATAGACAGTGTTTGAACAGCTTAAAGCAAACAGGCTTCCTATAAACCACTTCTGGAAACTTCGTTTAGACCTACCAAAAAATACCGGATTGTTTTCTTAGCAGCAGAGTCTGTTCCCGGGCTACGCATGACTGACTGAGCATGACTCAGTGATCAAACAGCTCAGCCTTGACACACACACAAAATCAATCTCAGACGGTCTCTTTTCTGCTTAGTCAAAGAAAACACAGCAGAAGCACCGCCAGCTTACATCACCTCTGTTACCCAGGTAACCGCTGTGACGAAAGAATTACGGCGCCCTGATTGGTTCAACTGAAGCTACAGAGGCCAACTCAGAGTTAATTATACTGTCAGCACCTAATTATAACGACTGAGGCAAGACAAATTTCAATATCCAAGAGAAACAGACTATAATAAATTTGAACAAAATCAACAATTAACAACAGAAAGAACTGCAGCTCTTTTAGACCTCTGAACTGAGGTAGAATAGATAAAGGGGAACATTTACATGTCTGTTGTTTATTGCCTATAAACAAAAAAGGGACAAAGTAACATTACACTAAAGTAAAGGATTAATCTAGTGTTGTGTTGTTATTTAAAGATAATTCAATATCATACACCTTAAAGCTACAATTTGAAACTTTGGGAAATGAAGATAGCTTAAGGTGAGACTCTAGATCAATCTACTACACTCTGCCCAGCCCTTCCTTCTTTCAAGAAATGAGATCCAGTTTCTTACCTGAAGAGGTCATCTCCTATAGTCTCATCTCGTCTGCTCTGGCGCTCCTCCTGAAACACACACAGACTCAAATCATGAAAGGAGGGCTCAGGCAGGTCGCAGACAAATAAAACAGACATACAGTGACATGTACCTCAGCTGCATCTTTCAGCCATTCATCCAGATCAGAGTTTTTGCCCCTGTTGTGAACCAGCAGACCAGACCCTGCAATGATGTTGGATGAACCTTCTGCACCTGGGACTCGGCTCTGTTACATGCACACAAGGACATGTATATGAAAAAATGTGGCATGAAATTTTTACATTCTGCAAAACATACATATGGCTTTTCCCATCAGGGAATACATGGAAAGCTTTTTCACATAAGAAATGAAATTATCATTTAAACTTCCATTTGTATTTACTCAAGTTATCTTTGTGTAATATTAAAATTGGTTGAATAATCTGAATCATTTAAGTTTAACAAATATGAAAGGAATCACTTTTTCACAGGACTGTATGTTCGCATACAGTCCATTCAACAAGAATTTCAGCTGAATATGGTGCCAGCTAAGAGTTTTTATTTAAGTTTGGTTTCTAAATTTCAATGTTTCTAGTATGACCTTGCGAAAACATTTGAAGTTCTTTGCATAACCATTTCCCTGCATCTGTGTTGGTTTGGTTTTGGGAGGTACAGTCACAGTCAGAGATCTGAACTCCACCACAATTAGCTTTTTAGGGAGGTCTTCATCGATCTTTGACTCCTGCAAAAAAAGCACATCAGAAATTCCTTTTGTCAGACAGAATATCAAAATAAACACTAGTGAAGGGACTACAACAAGAACATGCAGCATGAACATTTTCCATACAGTACCACTGATCCAACAATGGCTACACTCCACTGGCTGTTTATCAGTGCACCTGGATATACCACCAATTTAAGAGTGCATTAATTTTAGCTAGGGGTACCTAAAAAACTGTCAATGTAGAATACAACACTGCATATGGGAGATTTTCAGTGCCAGCAATGCACAATAAATACACTGGTTTGCCACTCTTATAGTTCATGGATACTAGTAAATGTAGAAATTTGAGTTGAAGCTGGAGCTGCATGAAACCATTTTGATGTGCCATTTAACAAGCACTGTTGTCTTGCAGCCACAGGAAATAATACAGTAGGTGACTTTGATCCATCACTTTCCATCTGTCCCTATCACTATGGTTATTAAAAAACTGAGATGTCTTATGTCAACAAAAATATAAAGCTAAAACACACATCTAGGTATAACTAGAAAATGGAGCCTATATTAAGGAAGCAAGAGAGAAAAAAAAAATGATAGTAACAACTTTTTCACAGGACTTACTTGTACCTCCTGTTTGATAGTAACAGGTTTCAGAGGGGTCTTAGTCTCTTCTTTAGGCTGGCAAATATCTATTTTGAGTAGTTCTACATCCTACAAGTGGGAAACATAAGTGGTGATAGTGAAACATAATTGCATAGAAAACTGCAAGTTGAAGCAAATGTGTGGAGGGACAGTTTTAGTTTGGATGAATGAAGACCACTGACAACCTGAAATTAAATTTTGCTCACCTCAACGAAAGATGCATCATCATCTTCAAAAGGTTGTAACTCTTTATTTTTGCTGGCAGATGATTTTTCTGAAGGTTTACTATACTCATAATTAGCTGTCCCATATTCTGAGGGATGAACCTGCTCTTTCTTGATGGAGACAATGTGCCGTTTAGAGTTTTGTCTCTGGTCCTTACTGGAAGTTGAATCCTTTTCCAGGTTCAACTGTGCCCTTTGGTTGGCTCTATTTTCTTCTCTGTGGACTCGTTGTCTCTTGCTTAAAGATGAAACCTCTGTAGTATTTACAACTTGCCTCTGTTCAGCTGAACTTTGCACTATTAGCTGTGCTTGCTGGCCTTTATTATCTGAGGGTTGGTCGTCAAAGCAGCCCATATCCTCTGACATTATAGACATGAGTTCATCCATCTGTATCTCTGCTTCCATCTCTTTCCTCTTTCTACTTTGTGGTTCCTCCCGGGCATTGTGGAAGACCCTGTCAGACCGTTCTGTGAACAGATCAGCTCCTGACCCAAGTGGAATCTGAGATGTTGCAGAAGGGCCTGAGTGTAAGGATGTTTCTTTATATGCGACTGAGGTGTTGACAAATCGTGATAATTCCTGTACAGTCCGCTTTGGCTCTGACATTGTGGAGCTCTCATCCTCCAAAGGTCTTGATGAAAGTAAGAAACAAAGATAAATGGGTAAGAGGAGACTTTCAGCTGGAGTTGGTCTTTCAGTTGTTTAAAGCTACAATATGCAACTCAAATCGGTCCACTCTGCTTTGCCCAGCCCTTTCCCCTCCCTGCTCCGCTGTACTCTGCTATAAACTACAGAGCACTTTAGGTCTGTGTCATTATGAAATTAGAATAAATGAGAATGATACAAAACTTACTAATCAAGTTGAAATAATTGAAATTCTCTGACTGGTTAAAATGGTGAGCTCTGCACTGCTTGTAGTGTTGTTCAATGGCTCTGGGTCACAGGAGGTTTTGACATTACTTCTCCACATTAAAGAAATCTGTTCAATTCTTTAGCACATACATAAACCTGTTATGTGTTTTAGTATCCTTACGTTAGTATCATTACTTTCTCTGCATTTCACTGAGTGGGGATTTTCATTTTATGAAATGAAAATCAATTTGCTGAAACTTCAAAGTGAAATATATTATGCATTCATCCATCTGTCAAACTGTAAACAGCTTATACCGTTCAGGGTTACAGGGAGTAAATAACATGTTTTCAATAATTTGCATCTACACTGAATTACATCTGGTACTGTCCTTCATGTGCTAACAGAACAGGTGTTTACCTTTTCTTGATGACTGGCTTAAAGAAACTGATTAGAGTTGATTGTTTCTGTGGGGAAGCTTGTGCAGAGTTGTTCTGTTTCTGAGGAGATTGCTTCTGTAGGAATGTCTTCATACCACCATTGGTCTTAGGAGTGGATGGCTGGGGCCTCATGGCACTACTCCCTTCACCTGAAACTACAAAAACATGATTTTAAAGAATATTTATTAAAGGAATTTAATTTATGTGAATATATAGCTCCACATTTCATATATAGGATTGGGATCTATACTATCTTCATTTTTGTCTTTAATCCTGTAGTAAAATTAGCTTAGCTTAGCATAAAGACTTAAAATAAGAGGATCCACTTACCAGCACCTCTAAAGCACACTAATAAACAATTTATACTGCATACACAATTCCTAAAGTACAGTTAAAATAGCAGTTTCATTTAGATTTTAAATTGATAAAGAAAACATAACATTGATAATGGACTGATTGATCAGTATATCTCAGTGAGATAGATATGTGCATCTGTACTTCATTCACCTGTTACTTTGGACTCAGGTTTATTCCTCTGTAAGTTTGTGTTTTCAGCAGTGTTTAGTGATGAGCTCATTGTATCAGCCACAATACACTGAGTAGCTGTTGTTTGAGCTGTGAATTTGGATCCATGGTTTTGCTTCTCAGGAGTTTCTCCTACTGCTGTCACCCCAGTCACCTCACACAGCTGCATACTGATGAAAAAGTACAATTACACACATCAAACTGGTTTTCTGTAATGAATGATGCAAAGTTTTGGACATTAATGGTGTGTGCTTCACTGGTGAGTGCTTGTCTGTACCCTCCTGATGGCTCTGTGTTAAGTGCATATGCTGTGATGTTCTGAGATGATGCAGGTAAAACGGTCTCATCCACTGCCACGCTCTGTGACAGCGAAGCACTTGGGATTCTGGGTTTCACTTTTGGCATGGGCTCTAAAATATAAACCAATATAAAAATGTTAACACAAGAGCAAAAAACAAAACAAAAAAAAACAAAGAAAGCAACAATGAGTGCTAAATCTGTCTGATCACCCGCCTGAGTCTGATATTAGACTGGATGGATTGCAGTACTTGTCACAGGAAGCATAAATGGCAGCCAAACCAATTTCAGACTCTGTGATGACTCTAAAGCCTTTTCTGTATCATTGGAAAAGGACAAATACCAGAGAAAGAGATTTAAACTATTCACAAATCATCACCTAGACAGGACAATCACCCAAACACAGTATGAAGCGGTTTTCTACATCAGAAGAAGAATTGGAGGAAACCTTTGAACAATGTTCTTTGCAGTGTTCGCCCACTCTGTAGTGGAGGGAGAAAGCACATTCTGGGAGCTGGCTGTTGTCACATCGACCACACAGCTCTGTGGAGACTCCAGCAGATCCCGGGGCAGGAAGCCCTCCTCCAGCAGCTGGCTCCTGCCACCTCCAAAACATACTGCTGCACTTAGACGCTTCATCTGCAAAGAACAGAGTAGAACAGCAATGTTAAGAGAGAGAGACAGCTAGTACCTGTGTGGCTACTTGAAGTTGACCATTCCTTCCAGTGATAGTGTGCTTGAAGACTTTTAGTGAATGCATATTTTAGTTGTAATAAAATCATTTGTTACAGGGGATATTTTATAAATATGTATATCATTAAAACCCTGAAATGATTAATTAACTAATTTATCATTTTACAAACTGAATTAAAAGAGGGGTGGCTGTGGATCATCTACCAATCGTGAGATCAGTGGTTTGATTCCGAGGTCCTCCTATGTTGAAGTGACCTTGAGCAAAACACTGAACCCCAAGTTGCACCCGGTGTGTCAGGTCAGCTGCATGGTAGCTCTGTCATCAGTGTGCAAGTTTGTGATTGTGTGAGTACCAATAGGTAGAAAAGTGCAGACCAAAAGTCATTTATCAAAAGTAACTTTTAAATTAATATTTAAATACTGAGAATAACATCACGTTTCTTGTTTACAGTGTGTCTTACACTACATAACATTCCTACATTATTAGAAAACTTGTGTTGTAATTAAATTGTAATGACTATACTTGTCTGAAGCAGAACATAAAGAGGTAGATATTTTTAGAATTTCTGAAAGATGTTTGTTTATTTTTCATACACTAAATAATTAACAACTGATCAATAGTGAAAACAAAATTTAGTTGCAGCGCTTGTAAAAACCTGACTGTCCTCTAGGGGAAGTGACTTTCCAAGAGGATCCCCAGTTGGTTGCTGACTGCCTGGAAACTGATACTCTGCTCACAAACACGAAGCTCACAAGCTCATGTGACTTGTCATCATTTTATAAACTAATGACTGAAAACATGCAGGATAATGGGCAGTTATATAGCCTATAACAAGAGCTCACATCTACCACTCTCACAAGTTATCCTTGATTGAAAAGAGTAACTAGAGAGAAATTACTACTGCTCACCTGACATTGTTTTATCCTACAACTGGCTATCTAGGCTGCAGAGTATGACAGCAACATTAGGTCATCAAAAAGAAATAAATAAACAAACCTGTTTGGCACTGAGGAATATAAAGGTCTTCTTGGTGAAAAGCTGTTTCCGAACTGGAATCACTCCAAGGTTAACATCCTCTTTATTCAAGCTGGGCTCATCGATGTCAGGCATGAAACTTAAACAATGAACAGTACAGATGAGATCAGGTTTGAATCAGTGTAGTAGATGTGTATTCATGGAGATGGATGGTATTATACCTTTCAGCTTTAGGAGGGTGTAACTTTTGCTGCACAGCTTTGTTGAGCTCTGAGAAGAACTCCGGCTTCACAATGGGACAACAGCACAGCAGAGCAGAAATCGTCTAATTAGGAAAACAGAAAGTACGTCAGCACATAGTCAGGAACAAACACAGGCACAAAAACATAACATGCACTAATAAAGATGCAAAGTCTGGTCCTGACCTTGATGGTGACTTTAACAGAAGGCATGGCCAAATGGGTGCAGTCCTGACTCCAGGTGTTCACCAACTTTCCACCCAAAGCCAACAGCGTCTTAGAGAGTGATGCTTTGCCATCATTGTCCAAACATGATGAACACACCACTGGTTTCTGATGGTCCACACTGAGGTACAGAAGAGACCGTGAGGCAGATTCAGAATGAAATAGATTTTTAATTACAGACATTTTAAGCTGTATGTTAAACTGCTGGAGAAACTAAATTCAGCATCAGCCTGTGATTTCAAAAAACAAAATCATCGCTCTTAGATGCAAAACAAAACAGCAAGGTCCTGTTTCTGTTACACACCTGAATTTGCTGTGAAAAACTCCAAATGTGACAAGATCCCCTGACTTCAGGTTCACCGGTGTGTTCTGCACCACACTCTGACTGTTGACACATGTGCCATACTTGGAGGTGTCCTTAAGAATCAGGGTCTAAAAGTAAAACACATAAGAGCAACCCATGAGTCAAACAAACCATCCACAAAATTTTTGTCCAGTTATTCACATGTCAACAACAAACCTATCTTTTAAATTAAGCCTAAGATGGAAGCTCAGAAAATCCGTTTAATATTAAGTGACAGAACAAACCAGAAAATACTTTTTCACAGCACTGTATCTATCTTTCAATCAATTAATCAATAAATAACAACAACTGCAGATACATAACTGGGTGGTGTTACATTTGTGAGTGACCACAATTTAATGTTTATTTATTTATTCAGAGCAATAGCACCATCTTCTGTGTCAAAGTAATATCACACATACAAATATTACAAATACTGTAAAATCATGCTACTTTGAATGGTTTTTATTTCTGCCAGGAAATGTATGTATATATGTGTTTATTATTGAGGTCCTAGTGGGTAGGTGGAGTTGTACTGAAGTGTATTATATTCTGTTTTGGCCCCCTCATTTATGTGAATAGGGTGACCAAAACATTAGAAATGAAATTAACTGAGAAACTATAACCTTGTAATAGTAGAATTCATAGCAGAGCTGCTGTATTGGATTGCATCACATTGTATAGGTGTACCTAATAATGTGGCCAGTGAGTATGAGAGGTTTATATGAGAACCTCAAAGGAAAAAAAAAAAGAAAAGACATTACCCGATCAAGCAAGGCCCATATTCACATAACATAACATTACATAAGGAATAAATGTAGGCATACAACTCGATCAACAGGATTCCCTTTTTGGGTCTTGATACTTTATCTACAGCTAGAGAGACATGCAGTGTGTGTAAATTGAACATGCATAAATTATATATGCAAATCTCACCTGGTCAGTAGCAGTGAGGAATGCGTGAGCTCTGCTGATGGACTGGTCGTTGGGTAGGAGGATGTCACAGTTCTTGCGCCCCACTACGTACTCTTTACTGGAGAGCAGATAGTGGGTCTCACCTGCGAGAGACAGAACGCCAGTTACAGACCATTTAATGCAGGATCAAAAACAAGCAACTTACTTAAGGTGTTACAAAGACTACTTATAGTATAATTATCACTTTAAGTTAATGTTTTTTTTAATGTGTGCCAGTCTGCTTCACTAGAAATTTCAGTAAATATTCAATCTAGAGAATTTTGACAAAATAAAACATCATTAGACTCAGTACCTCAGTACTAAAATGTCACATCTATTAAGCATGATTGTTGAGTATATTAAGTATATTAAGAAATCAGAAAGATGTTGAGAGAACCAAAACCAAACAGAAACAAACAGGTCAAACAGAAGACACTGATATAGCCTAAACCCACAGAAGAGCTGTGGTATGTTCTCTAAAATGCTTTTAAAGAGGTACCTTGAAAAACACAAATGTACCGAGGAAAATTCTTTTAAAGACAAATGGAGGCCACGCCATATACTGACTTGAATTTTTTTAAAGTATCTTAATTTTTTGTGTGTGCTTGAAACATTACATAATTAGTAACTATATTTTTTACTGAGCAGAATATGTATTACTGAATATTTTTTTTATATTACATATTCTGAATATGTACGTTTACTCTAAGCCCAGTTTCAACAACGCAAACTAATTACAAGTTTAAACAACATAAAACAGCACAATTCCTTTTAGACATAAATCAAGAACATCGTATCTCACCATAACTAATACAAAAACCTTAAATGACCCTGCTCTATAATCACACGACGTTTACATACTGAGAGAAGTTCATTTCACCCACAACATTTCATCTTAACTATTACTTCAGTGACTGTTAACCAGACAACATTTTAATACAAGTTATGACCAAATCATTCAAACAAACAAATTCCTACTGTTTTAGTAAGCTAGCTAACTTCACCATGACGCAAACGTTAACCAGCTAGCTGTTAAACTAGCGCTAAAATGTCTGCCACGACAGAAAGAGTTACCTCCAGGCTGCAGGGGTGTCAATATCCACATTTTACAGCTTTTTGTAGCTTTTTCATTAAATTACATCCACCTCACGTCAGGACTAATGAAGCTGCATTTTAAGGCTGCTTGTCCATTTACAACATGGTTTGTTACAAATATCAACAAGTTAGACTGACTGTCTGACTCGGTCACAGCGCGCCACCGAGTGACGTACAAGCACTGCGACGCTACTTCCTTTTCAATAAATGTCTCTCTCCAGGCATCAGGAAGAGGAGAAACTAAACCTTCAGTTATGGGTGGCAGTAGGATAAAAACATTCATATCCAGTTTGAAATAAAAATGAGAATTATTTTGTAAAAATACATCTGATTTTAAAAATCTGACCCGAATCTGGGTAGTAATATTGTAGTTGTAGAAGAAGAAATAAGTAAATCAAACTAAATGTGAAGTGTCTTTTTTATTTTCTGAATTGCTGAAAAATGTAGTCTTCTATATCTTGCATTCTGCTTTGTCTATGAATTACACATAAAGTAAGTAAATGGTTACAAATACAGTGTAAGTATGTATAATGATACAGTCATTTAACAAACAAGAAATAAGACATAGGCTGTAATTTATTTGTTAAAATATTAAACAAGAAAAAAGTAGACATGCAAACAGGAACACAAGAACACACATGTAAAATTATAAATATAAAATAAATAGATAATTATTGATAGTAAATAGTAATAAATAGTTATTTATAGCTATTTATAGTGGTATATCTAATGGATGGATATCTGGAAGTTGAGTCATGTCAACTAGTCTTCTTTTTGTTAGG
>JAUMHL010000009.1:11538750-11560038 GCA_032362345.1 Sandelia bainsii | reverse complement strand
TGTTAGGTTGAAACATTTTACTACTTATCCAAGTAGCTTAGTAAAACGTTTCAACCTAACAAGAAAGAAGTCCAGTTGACATGACTCAACTTCCAGATGACTTCACCTGGATGACTGAGAATCTTCACCAACAAAATGGATGGATAGTTATTTGCACATTTTGTTGTAAAACTTATCATTGTTCAGTCTCTCACAAACCTAAAATATAAAATGTGATCATTACATATTGAATTCAAACAGAACATTATAATTTGTTGTATTGTCTTCTATTCTATTCCGTTAATCGCTGAACTCAAAATAAAGGATTGTCAGATTTCCACAGTTGGCCTGCAGCTGGTCTGAAACGATCTCGTCCCCAGAGGCATGGTAGCTTATGATTGACTCTCATCACGGCAACACTAGTACAAGAGTCAGGTTTGCGGATGATTTCACACCAGTCTGGGTAGTCCACAGGTTTAGATCCACTGTAGGGAAGATTTAGATTAGATGATAAACACTATGTCTGAAAATGTTGAAAACCTTCTGGAGTGTGTGTATGATGGAAAAACAAACTCACTGGTCACAGCATCCTACTCCAAAAGGCTCCATACAGACACACTGGTAGCAGTCACTGGTGATCCAGCTCTCTCCTATCCCGTACATCTGTCCCATGTGTTCACAGGTCCCTGAGAATGGAAAATATTGGTCATTGTGAACTGTACAGCAGTTGAAGAAGTACTCAGATCATTTACTTGGGGAAAAGCAGAAATACTGCAATTTAACCTAGTTGATTATAAATAGAGTGCTGCAGAAGTAGTCATGATGCAGAGAGATCGATTTTATACTGTTATTATAATACATATTGTATTATAGTTTAATTATCACAAATTATTATGAGCAGCAGTTAATTATTGCTTCTCATCTGGATGAAGATCATTTGAAGAACTCAATATACTCTTGGGCAGTTTAATCTACATCAATGCACCATATAATTTGCCCATTTGCTTTGAATGTAAAATCTGAATGTGCACAGAAAGTATACTTGTTGAACAAATGTTGTGGAGTAAAAAGTTAAATATTTTCTTCTGAAATGCTATGATAGCATAAATGACCTCAAAATTGTACTGAACTGCAGTTGTTAAATGCATGCACCTATTTTTTTTTACCACTGAACATGTATACAAGTGAGTGTGTAAAAAACATGACGTTTACATTGTACCTTTGGTGTTGAAGAAGCACTCCCCACTGTTGTGCACAGAAAAACACGGTACAGCGACGCTCAGGAACAAGAGTGCAGCCAAGAGCACTGCTACTGCTGGTTTTGCCATATCTGAAAAAGGCAGTGCACAGGTTAAAAAAGCAAGTCTACACAAAAAAACACAATAACGAGATGAAAGAAATGAGAGAAAGTTTTGAGCCTTACCTATGTTGGTTGTATCTCAGTCTTTCTCTGTTGGCTTCTCTTGTTTTCGGCTCCTTGTGTCTCCTCTTTAGTGGCACTCTGAAACTGATGCACTCTCCCTGTGGTCTCAGATATTTATACTGCACCACATCCTTATCTCCACACTCATTCCTCCTTTTTTCATCACTGTTTGTCCATCCCCTGCTCCCTCCACCTCTCACTAATTGGTTTTCTATATCTGCACATACACATACAGTGTGTACATACCACATATGCATTATTATTACACTGTTTGTCATTCTCTCTTGCACTGTTTTATAGAAATTGCCCTAGAGTATACAGTGTGCACTCTTTCAGATAAGTGCCTTTTGACTCTATCAGTAGATCACACTGGTGACACCATCCATAAGACAACCAGCCGGTGGCCTATTGTCACAGCTCACAGGAGCTGCATGTGTGTGTGTACTATAAACAGGCACCTTTGACCCCTGCTCAGCATCCAGATGCATTGCTGGTGCATTTAAAAATATTTTGTCTTCACTCTAAAATTAGTGCATCGGTATTTAAATAAAGATCCCAATGATCTTTGTTCAGATATGTTTGATTATTGTCTTTCTCTCACAACTGACTAATAATCAAATTTGCTGATGCACATCAGTTGCTTAATTCAATTTCATATGATAATGTTTATGATTCATGTGGTTTTACATGATTCAGTGAATGTTTAATTTTGCTATTAAAAGTCTCTTTGCCATGTCAAGTTCTTACATCATTGTGTTGTGTTCAGGAGTAGGGGAGGGGGCATGATGTTTAAGGGCTGCTTCTATAATAAAGAGGGGTAGTTTGTGTTGGAGAATGGGTTTCAGTGTCTTTCTTTAAGCTGGGATTTGTTTGAATAAACCACCCCTGAGTCCTCTGATAACATGCCCTTAAGTAAACATGCACGTGCACAGACACACACAGATTTGTTTTCACAGAGGGTTACTCTAACCTTACGCTCTGCCCCTTTCATCTTAGCTCACACTGAATATGTACCAGTAAAACTCAGGCAAACTAAAGTAAGGACACAAGTTTTTTTCTAATTACACATCCCCTACAGGATCAAGATATTTAACATCAGGTCTAAAAGTAGTAGACTACAGTAACTAACTACTGGTTACTACAGACCAGATGAACTACACTTGGTCATGTACTCAACCCTGATGCCCTCTAGTGCTGCAGCATGCACATTGTGCTGACTGTGAACCTCTGTGCCCCTTGTCAGGTGAATTCCCATTAGATTTCTTCAGATGGCACCTGTGCACCCCAGCCTATTGTTCAGTTTCATAAATGTCAGGGTAGTTTTGGTTTCAACAATGATGTGCACGTTTTAAAACACAACAGTGCAACAATGCAATGGTCCAGTACTTATATGACATTGTATTTCAGAAGTAAAAGTATATATGCCATTTTTTAAATTTGTTCATTGCATTTTCATTTAACTCATTTGATTAGAAAGCAGATTATTTTTCACATCAGTGCTGCTCATTCTCCAACAGGCTTGTGCACATTGGGAATTAATTTCTCGTGCTTCCTTAGAAAATGGACAATTACGTAATAAAATTTCATTAGCTCGAAGTCCAAAAGCATGCTCCATTTATATAAAATCAATTAATTAAACTGTAAAAATAGTAACTGAAGCATAGAGCTCAAATGTTTGACGCAGTAAGTCGAGAATCAGGAATGTGGAGATAGTAATGAATCACTGCAGACAATGTTAACAAGCCATCAAGCTTTATTCATGTCTTACATGGATTTAAAAAAGTCATTATTTGTACATTACCATTGAAAAACAAGCAGAAAAACAAGCAGAACAAGTTTAGCTGGAGAATGAAAAATGGCAGTGCCGTAATCAGAAAGATATGACTCACCTCTTCCTGTTCTGGTAAGGTCGTCTGTTACCAGGTTTCTCAGTGTCATGATTTCGGATGTCACAAACCTGTGGTGCCAGTAACAATGCCTATTTGCTCATGAAGCATGGTGTATTTGCACACTTAGCTTCCATAAAAAATAGCCCGTCTGCATATGCATGGTCATCTTTTGCATGAACATAGTAAATTAAATTTTTTTTTGTTTATTTTTGTACAGGATATAAAGATAATTAATAAAACACTAACAACTTAAACACATCACTAACAGAGATTGCATGAAGAAATGCTACCACTCTAATAATATTCTATAATATTTAGATACACTTTGCTGTCTAAAATCATTTACCTGCATGTTTCATTTTCTGTGTTTTTTCCTGTGATGCAACAAAACCATCAGTAGTCGGTGCCAGACTCTGTAGGAATATGTCTGATATTTAGTTGACATGATAAAGCACAAAAACAACCGAATATCAAACATATCACACAGCCTCTAGCTATTCAGGGCCTCAGCACACCGTAAAAGCCTGTAGCACATAAAAGAGACAATACAGTGAGAATAAATAAGAGAGTGACAGAGATATATATTATATATATATAATATTAGAAACAGACAGTTTGTTTCAGTCTCAGTGTAGTTTCCTAGAACACATGTGTGACACAGTAACATGAAGAAAGACCTGAAAAACCTGTCCAACCAAAGATGAGCACAGCAGAGGAAAGGCCGTGAGGAGAAGGAGTCACTAACACAAACTAACACAATGATACTGTTGGAATTTAACGTCTCTGTTTGCGTCACTGTTGATGGGAAACAGTGTGCAGTGAAAGTAAGAAAAGGAGAGGCAATATTTACAAGACAAAACATTCACTCATACTGTCGGAAAACACAACATCACATGCAAATATAAAAAGATAGGGTTACTTACCAGCTCTCTTTATCCACACTTGGCCTTGAGTCCTGTCAGTTTAAATGTTGGTGAACTAGTGATTAACTAAGAATAAGATTAAGTGCGTGTTTTCAATGTGTCAAGTAGTAGATGAAAAAGTTGTAAAAAGTGATTCACAACCACTGTGTGCTATGATCTGTGTGTATGAGCATGTGAGCAATTCTTTACTGGGGCAGCGTTTATATACACAACCCTGTGAATTTGGGGGGACCACCTACACACACTCTTTCAGTAACACACACATTCAGTGCCCCATGTAATTAGAGGTATATTGATCAGATGCTGTGGCCTGCAGCCTTTCCTCCCCACATTAGCCTGATCAATATATGTGATGTTCATCCTGCTGTGAGTTCCCTCACACACACATACAGATGACCACAGATGCAGAGTCAAATAACTTTCAGTTATTGCCTGTAGGGAGGACAAAAGTGAACACATGGCGGTCATTTCGCACTAGTTGTATCCTTTAAAATTAAAGTATTGAAACAACTACTTCTATTAACATATACAGTATGTGTAGATATTAACCTTGTGCATTTTTAAATATTTTTTTACAAAAAAAAAGAAGGAAAAATCAGAGTAAAGTAGTATAATAAAACCATACAACCAAACTAAAACCTAAATCATCAGGAGAATCTACATGGGTAAGTAGTGCAAATGCATTATCTATATCCCCGCAAGTGTGAATATTCTTACAGGTTGAGGTAGGTATGATAATAATAATATTACTTTTTGATACCTCTGAAGAAACTAGTCTGCACTCTAGGTGACAATGTCAAGTGATTCATGCAGAATTGGCGAATTGGCAGCCTGTCATCAATGTTAACAAGAGTACAGGTGGTGAAATGTCACACAAAGTGGTTACTCAGCAGTTGGATTTGACTCATCATGATAGATATATTGTATAACATAATATATGTTAGTTATATATCCAACATCATGTTAGATTTACAACATAAGATCAACATTAAACACAACACGGTCAAGGTGACCTCTGGCTGTCAGTATCAGTAGGCAATGATATTATCACATCATCAGCCACATATGATGGTTAATGAAGAAGAATACAACACCTTCACCTGGGAGTGAGTCAGGATTTTTGTTTTTAATCAGCTAGAAGCAAGAAGCATGCAAAACGGATGGAACTAGTAGCCTGAATTGTGAGGATGAACATTAATGTCCAGTATGGTGTATGATTCAACAGCATTCAGTATCATTTTTTCATTTGTAACATTAAACAACATAATTCATGACCAACTAATGTAAATCTACACAAAATGTAATGTTTCAAATCTTTATACACACACCCACATCAGATTAGTTACAGCTCTGGTTTGTGAGATCAGTCGGACTGACTGCCCCCGTCTGCTGTATCCTTTCCTGGTATGATGCTGACCTTGTGAGCCTACTGGGGCGGAATAATAGCTCTCTGATTGCCTAATTGTGAGCCTGGGGGCAGTATTTTAATCTTCAACAGATGGAGAGAGGTGTGAGGCAAAGTGAGAGATGATAGAATAATATAAAGTAAAATGGTTTTAACACTAATCATTTGCATGACATAGTGTTATTTCTGACTGGGCTTTTATTTCACTCATTAGTTATTTTATAGTCATCATCTTCCCCCCCACAGAATATGAAGAAACTCTTAACCTTTGAGTTACAAGTTATGTTTTCTACTTGCTTATTAAAATCTCTGGTTGAGTAGGTAATGTTGTAGTTTCAGGAGGAGTCGACATATGAATCAGTTTCACTGAGTTTCAGTTATTTCGACATCCAATAACCTCAAAGGAAGCAGCAGTGAAACATGTAATTATAGCTAAATAATTAATTTGACAAATTTAAACCCAAAATCCAAGTAGAACCAAGTCATTCATTTTCACATATGGTTGAATCCAGGGAATCCACAACATAAAGAGCTATTGGGGATGGAAAAGATGGATAGGGAGAAGAATAGTTTCTAATGCATCTTAAAGTTTTGCATTTGGACCTTAGGTTTTATGTGACCAAAGAAAAAGCTTTTGCACTAGATGAAAACAGACAGATAACAGTGCAGATAATTCCCATGAAGTTAAGTTTGCTTTATAACAAAATGATCACAAATACAAAAATCATCAGGTAAAAATCATACAATCAGAACACAAATTAAACATTTTGAAAATAACAATTTTCTCAAACAGATAATGCAATTCAATCATTCATTAAAATCAATACATATAATTATTTATGTGTAATTGCTGAAGTAAATCAAACGTAATTCTGAGCCCACACGGATTAGGGGTTACAGTGCAAACCATGAACCTGCAATTTTTAAGGTAACCCAAACTGGGGACTTTTATTCCATGCCACCTTCATTTCCTCCACTGTCACCTCTCTAAAAAAGTCAAGCCAAGTACTAAAAATAATAAATATGGAAATATTAAATAAGGAATCGTAAACAGAGTCTATAAAATAAACAACAGTCTACAATTTTACACATCAAAAACAAATGCAATGCAACATATAATTGAAAATTCACACTCCAACATTCACAACACAAACTACACAGCCAGAGCATCACCAGGACACCACAATGAAGTTTATAGGGACTGACAGACAAAGGCTTTGGGTTATCTGATTGGTTAATGCTTTGGTCTCTCTCTCTCACACACACACAACCAGGCCCTGAGGCAGGCTCACATAGAGGCAGACAAGGTTAACAATGATCATTCAATACCTACTCTGTGTTTTCAGCATTGGAAGTAAAGGAGTTATCTAACAGAAGAAAACATTTGATAAAATCTAAAGGGTAATGTTCTCCGACAAAAATACAGGAATCAGAGGTGTGCATGGTGCCTACTGAACAGACAGTTTACATTTTTTTGTCTCTCTTCCTGGTTGGGAGCATCCACTATCTGTATGTTCAAACGCCATGTCCAGAAAATTTTAGAATAAAAACCAAAATCTGTGATTTGTTAATTCAGTTGAACTTTTATTTATCTGACAAAAGTAAAAAGAAAAGAAGCTAATTGTTTTCATTGATAAACTAATTGTAATTTGTAAATGTAAGCAAATTTTGAGTTTGTTGCCTGCATCTCACTCAGTTGGGACAGAGTTCATTAAATATTCAAGTAACATCATTCTGGATGAGTGCAAAGCACTGCTGAATGTTCATGACTTTAGGCAGCATTACACGAGAAACTGTCACGTGATGAATACTCAATACCTTGGCTCAGGAGTACTTTGAAAACACTGTCTGCCACTTCATTCAGAAATCCAACCAGAAACAATTATGCAAGGAGGAAGCCATACATCAATTCTGTGCTCAAATACAACTTAGTTCTCTAGACCCAAGTCCACATTTTAGCTTGTTTTGGGGAAAAAAAAAACAAAATGAAAAAGACCATTCAATGTTATCAGCGAAAGGTCTGACGATGCATCAGTGCCCAGACGGTGGGTGATACACTAGGGAAAGAAATATACTGTCATCAAGGCAACTTCTTTTCCTGGTAGTCAGTGGATATTTCAGCAGGATAATGCCAGGCCTCATTCTGCATGGGCTACAAACATGGTTTTGTAGACACCAACTGTGCCAACTTTTTTCTTACATTTGCATAACACAATTAAGTTGTTAAATCTTTTCCTTGTGTTTTTTTCAGATAAAGGAGGGTTAAAGCAAATGACCAAATCACACATTTTAGTTTTTATTGTGTTTTTAATAAATTCACAACTTTCTGGTAAAGAGATTTGTAGTCTAATAACTGGGATCACAATATAAAAGAAAAAAATGTACGGAAGCGTAAGAGAAGTGTCAACCAACTTGAGGCCGGACTTAAATCTAACTTTTTTTAGTGATGAAGACACTTAACACTCTGTTCTGCATTTGTCATTTCTCTTTCACTTTTCTGCTTACACTCACAGTTTGCTTATATTAACCATTACCTGTGAAACCAGGATACAGGTTAGTGGTTGTTTCACAACTGTTGGCCCCACACCCTGACTATTGTGTATATCATGTGAAGATTCTCACATAGCAGTTGATCCTGAAAGAACAATGATGGGTGTGTGTGATTGGGGGGCTGGAGGGTGGGAATCTCTACGAGACAGACAGACATATACAGTTTGTTGTTTTTATGAGGTATCATTGAGAATGAGAAAATGAGTACATACATCTACATACATCTTGTTCAAAAGGCCATAATCCATACAAAGACTGATCAGGACAGAAACCAGTAACAAAGGTAAAACCAGTTCCACATGAACAAATTGGTGTAGCTGTTGCTCGAAGTGTGACTAGTGGATGTACTGGTTTTTCTTGGATTTCTCAAATGCCACACAGTTGCAATAGGAAAAAAGTTTCTCTGGGCAGAGACAGATACTAGAAACTCAGTAAGTGGGTCTTGAAAAGATCTAAGATTTAAAAAAGACCTTTACTTGTAATAAGGTATATTTTAAATTGTGGTATAAATACTTTATCCATGCAAAGGATTTGAATACTTCTTCTACCACTGTTGAATGAATAAAAATAAGATTTGCGCTTTCAGTAACCACCCTCTGTTGTTTTAGACCTTCACAAAATGTAGCTGATCAAATATAAAAACAAATGTATATTCATACTGAGCAGTTATTAATGACAATTCATTTTATTGGAAAACTATTTTATTTCGGTTAAACTCAGTTACACAGAAATAAGTACACTGATGACAGTAGTAAAGTTGGTTCATAGCTGTGTATTTTCTCAGTAGTCCCTCGAGTGAGTGATCGAGAGCAGGTGGAAAAGTAGAACATGAAACAATATCCTTTTAGTCAATCTACAGTCCAAACCTGCAAGTCCACTATCGCCCCTCTCTTAACAATTTCTTACATTTCCCAATTGCCTCTCAGTTATCACAAATGTGGGTGACCTCTTGACACCAACACAAAATATTTTACACCAATGAACACACACAAAAACACATGCCCCACACCAAAATGTATTCTTCTTCATTTTGCTGCATAAAAAAAACCTACATAAACAACCAAAAAGGTCATGTCCTGGTTAATAGTAATAGTAGTCCTACTTTAGTTTCCTCCTTGTGCCACATGTGACATCGATCCAGTGAAGTGTGGAGAGTTTAAAACAGATTAAAATACCTCATGTCTTCTTAGGGGCCCCCGCTTTAGGCTCCTCTTTTTTAGGGGCCTCCGCTTTAGGCTCCTCTTTTTTAGGGGCCTCCGCTTTAGGCTCCTCTTTTTTAGGGGCCTCCTCTTTTTTAGGCTCCTCTTTTTTAGGGGTCCCCTCTTTGCCACACAGTTTGCTTTAAGAGAAAGTTCAACAATAGAAAATGTAGTGAATGCGTAGAATTAAAAATGATCAAATGCAAACCGAGTCCAGTAAAGTAGTAAGTTACCATACCTTGCTGCTTGGGAGTCTTGTTTCACAAACTCACACACTTCACTCCTGGCTGCTAGTTTCTGTGTCAGGGTTTCCACTTCCCTTTTCAAGCTGGCTATTTCGTTATTTGTTGTAGCTGTTTTAAATGGCACAATGAATTTTACAGATTAAAAAGAAAGACAAAGAGAAGTTATGATAAGATATGACAAGATACAATACAATAAGGCAAGACAGCACTTTGTTGTGCCAACGTGCTAAAGTTTACCAAGTATACCTAAGAAAAAGACAATGTGTACAGACAACATGAATATTAATAGAAAACTCAAGGTGCATTGATGTAAGTGGTTGTAAACAATGATGGGAAAACTACTCTGCAGGCTACAAATTACTTCACATTGGAAGAAGTCAGCTGCAGCAAAGCTATGCTGGGACAATTTGTAGTTAGGTTAACTAAAGCTACTTAGAAGAATGTCACATGCCAGCAAAAGACATAACTGACTTTATTACAAAAAGTGCCCTCTTACTCCCAGGTCATACACAAACAAACGAACAAACAAATGAAAAGCACTGTTCATGAGAAAGTGCAGAAATGTCAGTCAGACACCTGCCTTCCACAACCTGGATTCCAGGTGGGGATATTAAACCAAGCAGGATCAGTGAGATAACTTCTAAAATAGCATGGAACAACTTCTAAATACTATGCAAATGACTGTGGCTGAACTACCAGCAAGCTACTTCAAAATGCAGTTAAACTACTAGTTTCATTACGTGTAGCTTGCTAATCCCCAGCACTGGCTGTAAATATAGTGAGCACATAATATTAGTACCAGTAACAGCTATCATACTGAATAATAATCAATTATAGTATAGACACAGTTGCACTACAGGTATTATTGGTATAATGGTCCAACAGTCCAACTAAAATGCATTTGAAATAAACAAGGGAAAAGAATGTACAACCACCTCGGACACTGAGGCTCACTAAGTATCACTTACCTTTTAGATTGTTGAACTCAGACTCTACTTTTGCTGCCTCATCTTTTGCAGTTTTCTGTAAAAGGAAAAGAGAATCTCAGCTACACAAACCTGAATTTGTTAGAGAAATCTTCCCGTGCAGATGTGAAGCTTTAACAACTTCCTTGTGACTTTCAGAGTAAATATTTGATTCTGTTAAGATAATCTGCATACGGCATAGATCTGCAATAATAGTTTTATGTAACTCATTAAGTTTAAGGATAGACACATCCCTCCTCCTTTGACGCGTCACAAGATTTTTATTTTTTTTCCACACACTTTCGCATAATCATATTATTTGCGCCTTAAAGATTTCTTAGACTTATGTTTTCTTCAACTCAATACTGAGGAATCACTGTAAAGCCACTGTACACACTGTACAGACTGCTGATAATGAGTGATAACAGTAGGCATGTGCAGTAAAGGCAAATTTTGATTTCCCATGAATAAACCACAGAGAGCCACAGGACAATAATCTGACTGTCCTCTAACTTGCGCCTCAGCCATGGGAGTGTCCTCTGTGTACTTGACACTGCAGCAGAGGGCCATTTATTTTGATGACGTGCATTTCGAGGCATTTCTTGATATTTCAAAGCAGCGAGTGTAGTATAGTGCTTGAAAATATATGGAAAACACTGCATGTTAGTGCAGGAAGATTTAAGAGCAAATCATATTAGAAGGCAGTTCATATGGTATATTTTATTTGTTAATATGTAGAAATGTTTTAACAAGATGTAGTTTTATTATATTGGTGGTGGGAAATTATTTGGTGGCTATAAGGAAAATAAAATAAAATGGAAATTGGTCTATGACTCCCACAAAGGCTAAGGCCTGCCATGTATTCAGGCAGGGACAGCAGATAAATTTACATAATCGAAACAATATACAGTAGTTTATAAATCTATGAGAAATTTACAGTTGCCTATTGTTGCAATTTACCGGAATCCTTCCCTTTTATCGGCAGCAGGTTCTGACAGTGCAAGAAAAGCCTGCTCTTCTAGCAGGTGTTGATTTGTTTTCTAACTAAGTCTAACAAGTTTTCTGCGCTCTTTGGCTTGTGCATGTCAGCATCTGTAACATCTATAAACCCAGAACGTCGTTTAAAAGCATTTATCATTATTCATGAGGTATCTCTACAATCCACAAAGGCTCCAAACAATCTAGATGATAAAATATTTTATTCATTAGGATCTCAACTCGTGTCCCAATTTTCGACTCTATGTGCGAGTCAAAACAAAGATGGCAGCCCGCAGACCGTCTGGAGCTACTTAGTCAAAAGTTTATTTTTATGGTATATTATAAGTGTTTTTTCACCCAGATGGTTAGAAAGATAGCTGTAAGTTTTGGAAATATCATCAGAAAAAAACGATCTTCATGGTTGATTCAAACACCACCAGTGAATTAACTTTTACAGAAATGGATGGTTAGCTACACGAGGAGCAAATACACATCAAATCAAATCAGTTGTTTCTTCACACAAACAGACTGAATTACATATAATATTCAAATAGCTATGAAAAGCCATCAGATTCATTCATTTTGAATTTTAATTAACATTTATTAATGTTTTTCTAGGCCAAGTTCACGTTAGATCTACAATTTCCTTTCTTCTTTCTACATGTTTCCAATTAAATAACTTTTAAACTGATGCAACCTTGGACCACCTGATTATTCACACACTCTCTGCGTGCAGTTTCTCCCCACCTTGCGTCCTTGACAGTCGTCCGCAACCCCCGTCGCTTGATCTGCTTTGGCTTTGAGCATGTTCACTTGTTCCTCCAGGGTTTTCTTGTCAATTTCGGTCTTATCCAGCAGCTTCTGCGTCTCTAACTTATCGCTCTGATACTCTCTCAGCACATCATAGGTCACTCGCAGCTTGGTAACTTGAAATCTGTTCCGTTTATCTTCTTTTTCCTGTTCCGTTTTCCGTACCCTTATGATCCCCAGCAAAACGACAGACACACATATTGTCATTGGTACCACTACCTGGACCTTCATGTTTATCTTTTTCTTTTTTTTCTTTCTTTTGAGCGTGATTGTTCTTGTTAAATAGCCAATGGTTACTTCCTACAGGTGTCACAGGACGGGGTCTTTAACTTCCATGAGCCATTCAAAATCAGCGAGTCACCAGCCTAAACACAAATCTGCCCTGCTCGTCGTCCCGGTTACATCTCTTCGAGTTTCCTGAATTAAAGATCAATCAACCAGAGAATCCGACTCACCTGCGCTCTTGGATTGGTTCGTTCATTGTGCGTCTGAGCTGCGCAGCATTAGAAACACACCCTCTTCCTGTATGGCTTCCTGAGAGTACCTGTTATGTTATGTTCACCCACTGTGCACTTTATTAGGTACACCTGAATGAAAATCCAGCCATGCACACTGGCCCCCTTTCAGAATCTAATACTATTATAGGTTTTGTATTAAGTACAATATTAATTTCGTGTAATTAATTTTAATTATTCTATATACAATCAGATAGTTTACTTCATAAGACATAATCTTGGGTGTTGAGTGTGTAAGGTCTTGTAAAGTAAGGTCATATATAAGGTCTAATATTTATATAGCTTTAGTAAATATTTAAAGACATCAGTCAGACCAGGAAGTAGTCGTATAATAAAACAGGAGCAGACATCAATCATTCATTCATGATAACAAACGTAGACTGTAACTACAGTTTCACCAATGACAAAAACGATTTTTTAAATATATATTTTTATTTTATTTGTGAATTTCTGCCGATATCGCACACATTTCTTTTTTTAATATTCTGAACATTAAAGTATTTACTTGAAACACTACTTCCTGCTGTAGGACAGCAAGAAGCAACATGACCACGATGCAAATACGTGATCATGGTGTTATAGTGCATGCCAACAGGAGCTAAATAGTCGGAGGAGGAAATAAGTGGATTGTCACGCCTAGCTCGTTGAGCAGGTTGAGCAGGTTACAAACACAGTGCCCATTTTCACACTGAGGAAACTAGTTTGAGGAATCACACATGCAGTCAGCGTCTAGAGAGATACCGGGAATGAACATCAAGTGATCGACAGCAGCCTTCACTGTCTGGTCTCTCGCTGATTTAGTCCCTCAGCCAAGTATGAAGCTCGCGATTGTCGTAGTTTGCCTGAGTGTGGCTGTCATGGTGGTCATGATTTTCCAAGCCGTGCGCCAGGAGTTGGACCTGCGTAATCTGCAAGCCCGCATGGTGCAGAACTTGGCTGAAGTCAAGAGGAAAGAGGAAGCCATAGTAGACGTGAAAAACAAAATCCATCAGCTGAAGTCAACACTAGCGTCTACCAACACCAACATGGATGAACTGAAGAAGAAGAAGGCAGACACTATAAAGTCAACAGACCAGTTTGTGAAAAGTCTGCAGACCTGTAACTTTGAGAAGGCAAGCAACACACACATTCAAAAATAACACTTTGCAGGATACACATGATGTCTAATGTTGAATGTGTGAAAGCTGGCAAAGCATCAACGTCTTCCTCAGTTTTCCAATATTTGATTATTATTATTTATACATTATTATTCCCTTGTTAGGCAGATGCTGAAAAGAAGAAGACCAGTATGGCAGATGCCATAACTAAACTAAAAGGTAAAGTAGTTTTTTGTTTTACTACTGATCTGGTGATCAGCTCTCGGCACTTTAAGTAATATTCTGTTCACTAATATTGGCCAATCGAAAACTGATCCAGACAACAGAATTGGAAAAAAACAAACATATTGTGTCTCTACACATCTTGACAGTTATTTAAAAGACGGGATGAGTTGAGGAGTTGTTGAGATCTGTCAAAATCTATGCAGGCCTCTGCAGAACCATTTCACAATCGTCCCTGGAGTAACTGCATTGTTTTCAATTAAAATGTTTAAGATGAGAAACCAGCCGAACTAGATGTGACAGCACAATACTACAGCACTCAGATGTACTTGATTAGATGTATTTTTGATTTCACTCATGGGATTTTACTCTATGAAATATGAACTCTCATTTTGTACATTCTCTATAGTAACATTTGTTTCTCTCTGTAATTTCCTCAGCTGATCATAAAGAGGCTAAAAAGAAGGCAGAAGAAGAAATCCAGGCCTTAAAACAACATATTTTGGACAGAGACAAAGCCATTTGTACTTTTGCAGATGCAACCAAGGAGGAAGTGCGGTAAGATTTTTAACACTAGTTTGTATACTCAAGAATAAGAGAGTGGCATATGCCCCATGGAGAACAGAACCACATGATAGTCATGCCTATAAAAGTAAACATTTAAAAGAACTATATCAGTTTTACACTAATTTAATTTATATTATTTTCTGAATTTTGCAGGAAGCTGTGTACAATCCCTTCAGCTCCAAAGTAGTAAACACAAACACCTCATCACAGACTGAACTTTCTGAGGAAGATGCACACCATGCATGCAAAGATCCAATTTGTAGTATCACTGATGGGATTAAAATGTTTCCTAATGAGAAAGTTTGTTTATAAAGGCTCTCTGTGCATGCAGGACAAATGACACAAACACAATGTGTGGGGTAACATGTTGCATTGTTGCTTTCAAATATTTAAAATGTTATTGCATTGGTTGGTTTGATCTGATTTTGTAAAACACACAACACAGATACCTGTTTTAAACAAAAGTCCTTGAATGTCATTTTGAATTGCAACCAAAAATAGATTATAGCTATTGTGCAGCACCTGAGTCAGCTGATCTGCGATTTAATGAAACCAGAGTGACTACCAGCAACCAGAAAAGTACATGATTGTCAGTTTAATTGCAGAGGTCTTATGTTTGGAAAACTTTAATCAAGTAGATTGATTGTAAACAGTGGCACAATAATTTTATGGTTCTTGGAAATATATCATGGCACATGCTGCAGTGTAAAAATTGTCAGTTGAGTAAAAATCTCACTCAGAATAAATGCTAACTGGCGCACATAGTTTTCCAAAAATAATTATTTAAGATGTAGTAATCTACAATTAGTCCATGGTACCTGGTTTGTAATAAAATCATTGTTTGAAGCTTTCTGATGTTCCGTCTTGATTTAGATGTCTTCTTGTACTACAAGGCCATAAACAATGTACTTTAAACAGAAAACAGATGTTTTCTCATTTATTCCTCTGTCCCCTGCTTGTGGTCAATCAAGGATTAAGACTGAGAATTATTGCTCTTCACCCCAACCTATAAACTCTCTGGAGTCTTAGTGTAGCCCCCAAATTGCAGTTTTGAGGCTTGACAGAGCTTACTGAAGAATAATGGAATAGGTATCACTTCTGATTAACAATAAACAGAGGCATTTGGTGGAATCCTACATGATCAATTTATATAACTCAAGTTATGCAACCTTCAAAAGAGCAATGCTAGGTCCAACAATAAGTCAGCTAAAGTTAACTAAAAAACTAAACATGTGGCTTTGTCATATTCAGTTTTAGTTGCTTTTGGGTGAAATTATTCATCGATCTATCTTTTTAGTTGCCAAACCTGTTCATGTGATCACATTTAGAGAAACAAAATGTTCATAAATCATTACAGGTCTTGTGAGTAAAAAGATGATATATTATTATTATATAAAAAAGATATTATATTATTATACAAATAAAACATATTTTAGGTGCTCACAGGGGATTGCTTATTTTGTTGCTGCTCATTTGTAAAACATTTGTATCACATGCATATTTTCTTATTATAGCTAGGTCAGCATGCTTTGTTTATTACATGGAATATAAGCTTGTCGTCATCATACATTCTTGTATGTATTTATATATATATTATATATTTAGACAAACTAAACTAACCTTTACCTTTGATTAAAAAAATGTAAGAAGATTATTCTGCAGGCCTGCATATAATTTAGTTTTTAATTTAATTAATGACATTTAATTTTGACCCTAAACTTGAATGTTCTCACTTTCACTTCACTGTTGTTGGTCAGTGTTTTTGTTAATAAAGGTTATTTAAATACTGCTGGTTGCCATGAAAACCTGGATGTTTACACGAATAAACCAATCATATTGCACATTGCGTAGCACGTGATCTACATGACGCAGTAGCTGGAAACCCTCGTGCCGGAAGTTGACAGGCGGTGCCCTGAGATATGTGAAAGTCACTGGTGAAACAATCACAACAGGTTATGTTAATATTTTCCGAGACAGGTAAACACAACAACGCGTTATCTGCGGTATTTTACAAAGCAGCTCAATGTTTACTGCAACGATAACAGTTTCTTTGCGTTACTTTGCTAGCTAAATCTAGCTAGCCAAAAGGGTCAATAGTCCTTTTAGTTACATCATCTGTTGTATTTCTACTTCAGCATACAGACAGCTCTATCGGAGTCGGTTTCTGGTCAGGCTTTTAGATTATTCTCAGCAGTTGAAAGTTTACAAATGGCAAGGAGCCTCGGCAGATTACTGAAGGGCTTTCAGAGCCTAACCACCCTCCCACCCATGAGGGCTCAGCTCATCCATCCTCCTACCAGCGTTTCACTCAGGACCGCATTTTTACGGACCAAGGTGGGAGGTAGCTACAATAAACTGTTTGGATGGAAGTGCTTGAAATGACCAGGCGGATTTTTCTGAATGGGATTTCTGTCTGTTTGCCCTTACATCTCGTTGGCTTCATTCAGATTTGTATGCTTCCAGGTGTTTTTCAGTTGTGATGATGTAACCTTACTTTTATACAGTAGTAGAATTAGAATTAAAAGCATCAGTAAAATAGACTAAAACATAAGACAGCTTGGTACATGATCAGGGTCATAGATTTGCTGTGATACAGTGTAACGTTCTAGCTAATTTCAGAAAACTAATTGGCAACAAAATAACAAAATTGATTATTTAGGGTAGAGACCCTAAATAATCAATTTTGTTATTTTTACAGTATAATATAGAAGAATGTGTTGATTCTAAATTATCAATTAACACATGATAGTAAACTGAAAACCTTAATGTTTTGAGCTGCTGTTTGGACAGAAAAAGATATTTGAAGATGTCACCTTGCACTGTAGGAAATGATAACAGAATTGATTTTGCAATTGATTAGCTAATCAAGAATGAAAGTAATCATTAGTTGTCATTTGATAAATTATAAGACACCATTTGTGTATTTCTCTACAAATACTGTGGATGTCAACAGAAACTGAAAAAGTAACTCATACACTCAACTCATACTTATTGGATATGCACCAAGAAATATGCCTGTTATTGGCATATTAGCTTAAATAAAATATTTTAGATAATCCTATGATAAAGGGTCTAACCTATAGGCCTACCTAAGATTATTGTATTTCCCTGGTGTGTGTTTTCTAGGCGCTGTCATTGCCTTTTCCCCCCAAGCCCCGGGACTTCAGCCTGCCTAACTCCTCATGGGGCCCAGAAATGCTACAATTGTATGAGCACTACAATAGCCTGTGTGAGGTGGAGACAGAGGGTGGAGAGAAACAGGAAGGGCCTTGGCAGAGACTGCCAAGCTATAATCGCTCCCTCAAGTATGCTACAGGTACAAATGCAGACTCCCTGTGATGTTTGTCTGTCTTTCAGCTTGTTTCTGTTGTTGATGAAATAGAATGATCAATTTAACAGTCTCTCCATTTACTGTGACATGATGATGTAGGGTACAGTTGGGTTTGAGCTCTCATTACCTACCACCTAATATGCAATTTATAATGAGCTGAAAAGTTTAATTATTGAACTAGAACAACTTTTAGGTTTTTGTTTGCATGTTGCTTGGCAAATTTTAGGCAAAACAACCTGATGGTGAAGCTGCTGTTACAGGCATGACACATCATATGTATCAACGTTCCTAATGTAACTTTGAAACTTGAAATATAAAACACATAAATACTGCTACATTTTTAGCTGCTGACTGTTCATTTGTGTATTTTTCCATCAGGTGGAGTGTATCTTAGCAAAATAATCCAGTCAAAAGCTCGTCTTTTTACCCGGAACATGAGAGACCCAGGGGCGGCATTTGAATATGTTTTATTTGTGAACAAAGAGGAGCAGAAGTGTGTGTGCATTTTGCAGGCCGGGCACCTCCTGGAGGGACCACCAGGGTGAGATAACTGTTGATGTTGTGCAAGTTTGTACATTTATATCTATGTATGTTTTATTTTTATACACTTTCTGTTTCTATTTAACTGTACTCAGTACTAACAACTCACTAATATTACTTTGCATACATTTGCATGTTTTACTGTCTCTGTCAGCTTTCCAATAAAAGCAAAATGCATAAAATAAATAAAAATAAAAACACTCCACTTATACAATTACGTTTTGAATTTGATGTCTTATAGACATTGTGTGTGTTTCCAGACATGTCCATGGGGGGGCAATAGCCACTATGATAGATACTGTTACAGGGACTCATGCTTCTCAACTTTCTGAACCTGTTATGACTGTCAACCTCAACATCAACTACCGCAGGTAAAATAATACATTTTTATCCAAGTGCAACCATAAATAAATTGTATAAATACAATTTGTATTTCTTCTTTTCATCTATGTTTGTAGCTCTGTTTAAATGTTTCCCAAACTTGAAATACCTCACTGGAAATGATAGTTCTTAGTAGTTTAGTGTAATGATGGACAATAGACATTAATTGTGCTGTTACAGCAGAGAACGTCAGCCAGCTCTGAGTTGGATAGCAAGTTAATAATTAGTTGTGTTTTCCCTGCTGTTGTAATAACATTTCCCTCACAATGTCAGCTTTGGACTGCTTGTGTTCAAACCTTGAAAGACTACTTAACCCAAACAGTAATAGTGATACCTTTAGGTGCATCAGAAAGCAGTGCTTTAGTGCAGAACTAACTTTATACTGTATCACTATTATCATTCATTGTCAGTTTGTCCTAATGAACCATTTTCTTGTCTCCAGCCCCATCCCACTAGGAAGTACAGTGTTGATTGAGTCCTACGTGGATAAGAAGGAGGGCAGAAAAACGTTTATCTCATGTAAAGTGACCAGCACCGATGGCTCCAAACTGCACACAGACGCAACAGGTAACTTACATGTTTATACACACGTCTGATAAGACATGTGAAAGTATGTAGTTGGTCACGTATGTGTGGTTTGTTCTCCTGTATTTACTGTACGTTGTTTCATGTCTTGTGCAGCCTTGTTCCTGTCAGTCAGTCTCAGCCACCTACTGCTGAGAGACTGACACAGATGCAGCAACCTAGCATCTACGCAGATACTGTCAGTAAGATGAGGTGTGTTTGTGTGTGAGAGTGAATGTGTGAGTGTATCATTGGTTTGGAGTATTTTTTGGGAGTGTGTACTCCAGCTTATTTAAGAGGTTACTCTCTAAATATGGCATTGTTTACCTTTTTTAATATCTTGTGTAATCATACATCTCCTCTAGACAATTCATAATGCAATACATTATGGTATTACTAACAAAGAGTTTGGTGAAATAACTTCATTGCACTGATTAGTGTTACTAACAGATCAACCGCACATATCAAAACATGATTTAATTAACAAAATGTTAAGATTTATTTATTTAACTTTGACTGAATTTATGATGTATTTAACATTGGGGCCTTTCAGAGTGAGGTATTGCTCAAAATGTGTTGTAGATGTACAGTATATTTTGTTTCCTCCATTAAAGCCTTCTTTAAGGATATTGTATAAATTATACAAGCCATATGTTTATTTGTTTGTGACAAAGTGAGACTGTGTGAATAAAAATGGCATTGTTAACAATTTCTGAATTTTTTTTGCTTCTAACTTTTCAAAAGGGAAAGTTAGCAAGAATTTTAAAAATATCGTTCGCTAGCAGTTTTTGTAAGGTTTAATTGACATTCTAACATTGTTGTATGTAATAAAATACATAATAAGTACAAGAAATAGAGAATAAAATTACTTTGCCAAAGAGGAAAGCAGAATGTCTAATGCTGCTTTTTGTCTGTAATTTATGCACTGGTGGACTTTGCTAAATTGGTGGATCAGTGAAATGAAATTTTTGGAACATTTCACCTAAGACGACTGAGTTTCACACTAACCCGTTGCTAAGACATTTTAGTTGTGATTTTCAGATGTGGGTTATTAACTGTTGCCTCACCATTGATGTGGTTATATTTGTGTATAAGGTGTGAATTTGCACACTGTAAGAAATTCATGACTTGCAATAGAGACAAAAAGTGTTCAAAACCCCAAATCATCATAACAATTTTCATCTTGTTGATCTTGTCAGAGGCTGGTTTGTCTCGTTCAGTCAGACATTTTGAACATGTTTTTAAAGTCAGTCAAATGACTGAGGCGTGCCACAGTACGCCTTAATAAGTAACACTGTCCACATCACAAAGATCTGTGCTGCTCTGGCAGCTACTGTAGACCACGAGGATAAAAAAAGTGCTCATATCACAGACATCTGAAAGCATATAGAGTACTAATTTAAGTTATGCACACACTGTACTGAGTATAAGTTGGAGACACTGCTGCATTCTTTGATTTTCACATTGGACTATAGAAAATCTGCATGTCAGTCTTATTTAAGATTCAAAACACTTCCCAGAGGGATATTGTTTTATCTTTATGTGTAACTGTTTTATGCTGATGCCCCTGCCAAAATTTTCTGTATGTTTACATCTTGGAAAAACAGACCTCTTTACTTTTTTATATGTTCCATCCATTTTCTTAACCGCTTGTCCTCGTAAGGGTCACGGGGGGTGCTGGAGCCTATCCCAGCTGTCATCGGGC
>JAUMHL010000009.1:11498480-11538650 GCA_032362345.1 Sandelia bainsii | reverse complement strand
CCGGCCGACCCGGGGATCGAACCCAGGTCCTTCTAGCTGTGAGGCGACAGTGCTAACCACCACACCACCGTGCCGCCTTTTTTATATGTTTTATTATACAAACATTTCTTAGCTATATTTTGTCAAAATGTTACCCAGGACCCAGCAGCAACAAGCTTTTAATACTTAGTACTTCACCAGACCAGACAAAATCCTTTTGCTCTTAATTGTAATCCTGCTGCCACATTTACCTACCTTTAATGATTTTTGTAATGATTTTATTTTGGATTAAACCACTTATACCCTAATAATGCCCAGGCATTCTTAAAATCATTAGTTTGTATGTTGTTTTCATACCTAACAAGTCACTGAAATTCATGTGAATTCCTGTTGTACCTATTTGAAAGTGTCGCTGAGTGAGTTTTTGGAAGTAAATTTCTGGTTACAGATACACAAACCCAGCACACATTTAACTGCATTTATCTTGGGTTCTCATGCAGCTTGGCCTGATGTGTGGTTTTTGAGTTTATGGGCTCATGACAGTACAGGCCTGGTGGTCTTCTGTGGGCCCCTCACATTTTAACCTCAGAAAAGTGCAGATGGAAATGCTGCCTCAGTTTCTAATATCTTTTTGATGTGTGTGTGTGTTGGGTGGTGAATGCAGGACAAATGAAACCAGCAGTTATTTTTTTTTCTTTTGCCCTGAAGAGTCATGTGGTCAAGTTTAGTTTGAGGAAGCGGGTGAGGGGGGGCAGAATAGGGGCAGTTGTTTTCAACTTTCAGTTAAAACCACCTGCAACAACCTTTGTCCACCTCCATATTTGCCTAAAAGTACAACTTCTATTTCAAAAGTGCAATAACCAATAGAGCTTGCTAAAAGTGGAAGCGCCTGACAGGTTTGCAAGGTGTGTTCAGGAAACTCAAGTGTGAACAATTTTAAATATGGCTTTTTGGAAAGTGTTTTATATATTGGGCAGTGAAGTAGGACACATCCTGGGAAAAAAACGATGGATCAATTTCTTTAGCAAAATCGGCCACAGCAGTGAAACAGATTTCAGTTAGATGTAAGTCAAGTAAAAATACATTTCTTTATATGAGGCTTTACTAGTGTTTTTACTGTTGGTCAGACAAAATGAGCAACTTAGAGAAATGACTGTAACTTGTAATGAAAATGCTGTTTCATGAGGTATTTTTAGATGTAATGATTAATTCACAACTTAAAACAGGAGAAGTATATGTATCCATTCATTATCCTAACCACTTGTCTTCTTAAGGATAAAATAAAGGTAAATAGTAATGAAATGAAAATAATTGTTGCACAGTGAATCATTCCAGTTTGCTGTGGGACTCACATGTAGACCCCTGTTCATCAACACGTTAACAACAATCAACAATCCTGACTCCAGAACATGGCACCTAGTCTTTTATTGTTACTTTGTTCTTATATTGCTGTGCTGGAAACAGTATACAGATCCTTTTCTGAAAGTAGAATACCACATGTTGAAAATAATATTTGTTTTCATCATAGAATAAGGCTTTATGGTTCAGTGTCTTGTCCAATATATGTGGCCAGGAGAAAACAGGAGTCAAACATATTATTATGCTGGAATTAGTTTCCTCTGAAATGTGGCAGAAGATTCAAATGCTTAAACGTAATGTCTCAGACTTATACTAGAAGTACACTACTTGAATTAACAAGTCATTAAGTAAATTTACACAAGTACTGTACTTACAGTATGTACATATTTAAGGTACCTGTACTTTATAGCCTATTTTTACTTTACTACATTTCAGAGGACATCACAAAGTTTAGTTATTAATGTCTTAACACATTAATACTTAAGGTGATGAGCTTAGAAAATATGATTCACTGCAATTGATTAGACAACCCCCCAAAAATGCCTCACAATAGAATCACCTCTACTAACTAAAACGTAATAAAAAGTAAATACTTATGCTACACAAAAATGCAACAATAATAATAATACAATACCACGGACTGATACTTACTACCGCAAATACTTTTCCAGATGGCTGCAGTTTTACAGTCTGTTGTTGCTACTTTGGATGTGAAAACGTCCTCTTGCACTGTTTTGTAGCTGTATACATCTTCATCTTGTGTCTGGATGCAGTGTAAGCTGCATGTCTTAGAGGAGGATTGACCACAATGATGTAAACTGAGAAGACATATCGATTATTCATCGTTTTCCACGTGTCTGCAGTAGTTTGAATCCTGCCACAATTAAAACAATGCATTACATTATTAAATACGCCTCTCCATATTTTGCCCATATCTCTGCAGGTGTTTCTATCAAGCTACTAAAATTACACCAACTTATGAAGAGGATTTTATTGAACAATGTTTTGTTTTCTAAAGCAGGCCAAACCTGCAGCGGAATTTAATGTCTCTCAATGAAAAGTATTTTCTCCATTAATGTGGCGGAAGTTTATGTCAGCAACATGGGATTATATTTCTCAACTGAGCAGTACAAAGCAAAACCCGATCCGCTGCTATTACATAACAGCCGGTGACATAACTCTCTCCAGTCTGGGACGGTGAGGGCGCACAGGCGGCGCACGGGGAGGAGGAGGGGGGGCCGGGGCGCACGGCTAGTGTGTGGCCGGCTGGTCCAGCTGCACTCGCTCCTCTCTGCTTCTGCCTCGGGGGGGGGAACTAAATTATTTCAAAACAACCACATAAGAGGAGGTGTACTGTTGAATAAAGAAGGTTGACAGAGAGGGTAAAAAAAAGATGACTGCCGAGTTTTGGGACCCGCTGTAAGGACAGGAAGGAGGCGAAATGGCACTGCACGTTTTCAAATGCCTGCGTCGGCCCGGGCGCTAGAACAACCAACAGGTAGTAGGAGCCCGAGTTATCATATATCACCCTCTGACTTTAATGGCGGTACGTAGAGTTCAAAACCGACTGATTTAGCAGGCGTCTGTGGTTTGTTTGTGTGTTTGCGTGTGTGCGAGAGAGGTGAGTGTATGTGTGTGTAGGGCCACCCTGTGTTTTGACAGGACAGTTATGGAATATGAAGAGCCTGACGTGCCCTCCGTTGACACCCCCATTAAAAGAGGTAAGAGGTTTTACTCTGCAGAGTAACCCTGCAGCATGTGTAGGCCATTTAAACTGTGATGCCTCTGCAAGTATCATGCAGTTTTTTATAGTTATAATTCTTTCTAGCATTAATTTGTGTCTTTACAGGAAGTAAACTTTGCTCTTGTGCAGCATGCCATTCTGTGCCCACTCCTATCCACAGCTCATTTTCTGTCATTCTGGTCACCTTTCCTGCACCAGCTGACTCTGTTTCTGCTTGTTCCTGTCTTACCATTCACAGTGCTCATTGTTACCTCGTTCCCTCCACCCTCATCCATCTTTACCCCAGTAACCCTTCTCATCCCTTTCATTGGGATGTGGTTAAGGTGTTGTTAGTGTTTAAGAATGGCAGTAAGCTGGAGTAATCCTTGGGGATTAGCTCTTATTTTTGCTTCTTTTTCTGTTCAATGCTTTTCTATTCACAGCCTCTCCCGAGCTAAACCTTTGTCATTCACTGGAGATAAGGCACCTTGTCCCTCTGCCACAGCAACCTACTACACATGTTTCCTACTACTTTCATAGCACAGAGACATGGTTTGTTTGCTAGAGTTTACCTACTGCTGCGACAAGAATGAGTATTTGAACAACACTGTCACTTGTGGCCCAGTGTAATAGATGTTAAGTGCAGAGTTAAGGAAAGAAAATGTCTGTTTATCACAGAAGCAGAACATGAACAGAGGTCAGAACAACAATAGTACAAAAGTAAATGTTGGAACTGTGCAATGCTTTTAAAGTTTTGCATTTGAACTTTTATTAAGAACAGATCATCAATGGCAGTGATATCAAGCCATGCAGGTAGATCTTCTTCATCACCTTCAACAGTTTCTATTGGGAAAATCTATACAGTATGAAGTTAATTGTCTGTAGCATGGTTTATTAGAAAGTAGCACAGGTAAAAATACATATAGATAAGTAATGTTCCTATATTCCACCTCTGCTTTTTACATAAAGTGTACGATTTAGTTGAGACAGCTTAACGGAGAGGACAAGCAAAAACAGACATCATTAACTTTATTATTGACTATATTATTAGCTATATGCATAAACAAATGTAATTCTTCTATGTTGTCAAGTGGCAGCAGTTTGATCATTTAAAATGAAATGTAATCAAGAAAGACAGACAGAGTAGGAGTAAAAGTAAATTATATGTGTTGTAGATAGAAGAAAAATATACAGTAAATAAATTCAGTTCCATTGCAGCAAAAAAAGTATTTTACTACAATTTCCATATTGTCCCATCTTGGGTAATTTAAAGTCATGCTGTGCAGTTAAACATTGTTCAACCCCATAGACTTTTATTGAAAATTCATGTAAAGATGTTAAAGTTTACAAATATACCAAATATATCATATGATATAATGCACCAAAGAGCTGGAGCTGGATCAACATAATTAAAATATACTGTATGACAGAGACACTATTTTAACAACCTTAAAGCTGATTAAGATTAAAGACAATGTCAAAGCTGGATATTAAAGGGTTAAGATTTCAGTAAAGAAAACATCAGCTAACTTACGAGGTACTGGAACTGCTGTAATGATGTTTTAATCTGGTTAAAGTGGAGTTTCAATGTGGTTATACAGTTTTTCATTCTGCTGACATGGCTCCTCTTAAACTGATGAGTGTCTTGGTTTTAGTGGCTGTTGTGGGTGTCTTCTCATTTTTCTCGAGTACTGGGTTTGCATCTCTGATACTGCTCTACAATACTTTTCCTCTTACCTGTAGTGTAAAACTATGTTCCTGTTAATAATTGCACACAAAATGCCTGTGAGTCCCTTGGAGATGGATTAGGTTGGACCTTCTTCTCCATATATATCGTGTATATTATTCTGCCGGCATTTGTCTGGTTTATTATTAGTATTTGGTCTTTTCAGTTGTCTGCTAACTTAATACAGATACGTTTGCATTTATTTTATGTGGTCAATAATGCATTAAGTTATATGTGTAGAGTAGTGTTTCTTTTATTTAACACCTGGAAACAGTGAATCCTATATTTTTGTCACACCTTGACTTTTCTGAATCCCTTTTCCTTTTAATTGAATTGTAAAGAGACCGCTTTCCCCCACTTTCACCTTCAGCTTATTGTGTACCAGTGTAAGATTATTTTTTGATTAAAATATGATTATTTACACCTCTTTTGAATCAATGATCCTCAGATTTAGGACTAATTGCACTTGTTCATTAACAACCTACTCTAACTGACCAACAAATGAGTCATATGAGGCTTGCTTTTTAGTGAATTTATATGTATTTTTGTGTTTAGTACATTGTTGTTGCATTATCATTATTGCTTTTCATTTTTTAGTAATGATTTGTAAATTAATTTACTTTATTTTAATATTTAACTATTTATGTCATGAGTCACTCTGACCATCATAGAGCATCATAATTTTATTTACTCTGCAATATGTTGCAGTGGCATCAAGACTGAAGGCTTTAATGTATTTAAGTTTTATATGTATTTTGTGCTGGATGTCAGGTTTTACATTCAGGCAAAGTTGTCGGCCTACTCTTAGGGTTCAGTGGTCTTCGGTGTTGTTATGTAACAACAGCAACTGTCACTTCAGCATTCAGCTTAGATGTCAGAGTGCAGAGACGTTAGTGAGATTTTGGCTGTTGAGCAGTGTTGATGTTTGGTTGTTTGCGTCTCTGTAATCACCAGGGCTGTGTGCAGTTAGTGAGAGTGTGTGGGTTTATGGCCTCACTGACAACTGTCTTACTAAATGTGTACAAACTGTGTCACATTTAGTTTATAAAGAAACATATTGGTGATTACATTAGATAATTTTCCCAGCACTACTCACTGACCAAAGCTGTTTATTCCATTCTGCGTAGAGATCACTTCAATAATCTAAAATCATTTGACTAATAGTACGTTTCATGATTGACAGTAAATTAGCCCAAAATTCAAAATGTGTTGCAAGTTTAAATAATTTAATATGACTCATTTCATTTGATAAAGTTTGTGACTCATTTGTTGTATTTTTAAAACAACTTAAAACATATATATGTGTATGTATATATATATTTAGAAATAGCCTATGTATATCTGATTTTTATATTTTAGTGAAGAAGCTATTTTGCACTTTATAACTAAATGATGAAAAGAAGAGTAACCACATTCCTGACTTAAACAGTATTAATGCAGTGCTTATGTTATTGTTTCACTTCAGGCCCCTCAAGCCTAAGGAAACATTAAAACCCATAAAAGAATGATACATTTTGCTTTTATTTATTTCTCAGCAAATTTGCGGTTGCATTTTGTTCATCAAAAATCTTTTACCCATTATCGCCAATCATGTTACGACACTGGCGCAGTTAGTGTTGAAATTTCTTCACATTTTCCGTGTGTGTGCACTGCTCTGCTTTCATTCCATACTTTCTGCTTATGAAGCAAAACTGATCTGATGAGGGGAGAAAACAGTGGAAACCACAGAGGACCTAATCAGGCGCCAGACAAAGACCGGCTAGCTCTATGTCTTCCATTGATACTTATCTCTCCTGCCTCCTTGTCTCACACATACTGTACACACACACACACACACACATATATACTGCAAAAATAAACCCCTTGGTTGAGAACCGACCCTCCACACATTGACTCACACTCAATGCAATTCAGACTTTTTCTCACAATTGCGGTCAAACAGGCAGACAAAAAAAGAGGACCTGTTGCTTCACAGACACCCACCTTCCTCTGCCTTTATCTCCTGTGTGTGTGCACGTGCAAGAGCGTAAAACATAGACACACATCAGTGTAAATAGGAACCCTCTAATTTAACCTCTCTGCTGTCACTACGGCTACTTGTCTGTCCACAGCCCTTTATACATTGGAAAAATATACTGAAATTAAAGATGCATACTGCAGTTTGATGACTGGATAACTTGCTACATTACTTGCTAGTTACGATATTCCATTAGAATATGACAATGGTTGCCACTATTGTACTGAGGTTTCACTAAAGCTTCTGTAGTTCAGACTTCATATCATCGCCTGAAGTAAAAAAAGCATCAACATTGTAAACTATAGAAGTAAAGATCCTCCATTCATTTAAATAAAATGAATAGACAACAAAATGCACTGAAAGTATACATAAAGTACTCATTATAGAGAATCTCCACTGTGCTACACAGTTTATTATTGGATCAGTTCAACAGTTCTTTCATGTCGTAGTTGGTCCAGGTGAAGCTAAGTTCAACTATTTCTCTGCTGGTTTATACTGAAACTCAAACTGTCAGATGAATGTAGTAGAGGAAAATCTTAGCATTTTCTATGAATTGTAGTAGGGTATGAAGTAGTATACATATAAGTGCAAGTGTCTAAAAGCTGTAGTTTGGACTGTAATACATCACTAGACTAAATGAACTGAGTTATTTACCAACACTGGTTGGTGTGTCAGAGTGAAAAGAACAAAAAACACCTATGTGAAATGTTTTTAGGGTTCAATCTAGGGTTGAGACTTCACCATTAGACTTTAGTTTATGCAAAAAGCTCATGGTATACTGCATGATGTGCTTCTATTTCTAAAATATTCACTTGAGTGCTCATACTGTTTGTAATGCAATAACTCAGCTTATATTAAAACTTAGCTTTACAGTCTCATGAGGTTTTGATTCACTAACAGCTTCTTTTGTCGCCTCAGGAGGAGCTGTGTCCAAGAAGACTCATTTGAGTAAGTTCTCTATGAAAATACTGTGTATGTGTGTGTGTGTGTGTGTGTTTGTACGCACACATGTCTGTCTGTATATGGTAATTGTGCTTATGTTTGTGCTAGATATATGTGCATGCACAGTGGTTAACGTCATAGTTAGTGAACATACAACATTGCACCTGTACAGCGACACACACGCACACACACACTGTGGCAATGCTGGAGTTGGGCTATTAGACACACAGTGTGTGCGCTGTATGTTGCACCTGTGCTGCCCTGCTCACACACAGACACACACACACATGTAAACAGGAACACACCGTGTACACAGTGATGAAAATACCACCTACTATGGCTTTGACAATTTGGCATCTGAATGCAGATGACAACGATAACATCTCATCTTTTTTTAACTTCTTTGGTTTAACACTTTCTGCCACAACTTTAGCACACCTGGGTATGTTATCAAGTGTGAGCACACTGTGTGTAACACACGTTAGGTGGCGTGATGATAAACAAATTGGCCATAAATAATAAAGATTCTATTAATAATTGCTTGTGAGAAAGTACATATATATGTAAAGTGAGGTACAGTATGTGATTTTGGATTTTGCTTTAGGGGTCAGTGGGTTAATGGAGAGGCCAGCTGGTCTTGTGTTATTCAGTGTGCTGTATATAGGAGAACAATGGTGCATATAACAGGTTTGGAAACAGTTTAAGATGAAGACTGTACATACAAAACAGCTTATAACATATGATACACTGTTAATGATTCCCCAGTAGTGCAAAAAGAAAGTAAAATTAGCTTCACCTCAAGTGGCAACACAAAAAACACCTTAATTGATAATATAACACTCTGATGGATGTCAGCCTTTTATTTTATACGATTGAAGTAAATGGGTTACTGTAATACTTCATGCTTAAGTAAAATCATGAATACAGGACTTTTACCTGTACAATAATATTTAACAGTTATTGTGCTGCTTAGACTCAAGAAAAAAAGATGAGAATACTTCTTCCATCACTGCAGAAACAGTTACTGCGAAAATTAAGAAATTACTCATTAATTGATTGACTTTTTTCTGTGAGTGCAAAGAAGTAACCTAATGCATTCTAAGCATCAATAAGTGTGGGTTAGAGAAAGATCAAAATTACTGAAATGTTTCTGTAACTTACATGTTTTTCTGCCTCCCCCAGTCATTCTTGTTGAAGGTAGTTTGATTAAATTCTCAGGGAGAGTCTTAAAGTTGTCAGACACTATAAAGCTAATTTTGTATCATGCGGTATAGAGTGAGGGGGTGAAGGAATAACAACAAAGGTTTAAGGAAAAAGTACCTTGAGAAAAGAGCCAGGCTAGGGGACAGTCCCCCCTTTCTTTGTCTCTGTCTCTGTCTCTCTTTCACACACACACACACACACACACACTTGCACACACGCAAACAAGGAAGGTGAGGCGGTGACTGACACTCAAAAGTCTGAATATGTATGCTGAAGCTGCAGTGAGCACACGACCAGGCTTGCTTAAGGACGAACAAAAAAAAGAAGAAAGAGTGAGAGAATAGGTGGTTTGAAAAAGTTGTGTGTCAAAAGTAAGACTATTATTAGACAAAGTGAGAGAAAAAAGTGAGTTTGTGAAAGTGGGACAAGCGTCTGAGACAAGTGGAGGAGTGAGGATGATGCGAGGTAGGGATGAAGGTATTTGTGTGTTTGTGTGTGTGTGGGCAGTGCAATCAAAAGATTTTATCAATTTAATCAATTATTGTATATGATTTTTGATGATTCTTGTTGGTTCTTGATTTGACGTTTACTATTATGAAAAGTGATACTGTGACCCTGACCTGATGCTTCTGATGCTGCACTATATAGTTATCAAGATGATAATAATAGATAATAATGACAAGGTTCTAAATTGCTGCATCTCTTTGAGCTTTTTTTAAATGCCTAAGATAACGGTGTGTTCATGCAGACTCATTTTTATGTGGCTTCAACTTTTTCATATCACAGTGTGTGATTTAGCGTTTTGTTCAGGTTCACGTTTCTTTTTGATGTTGAATAGTAAATGTTCAGTTTCTCTGAAGTCAGAAATGTTAATTCATGTCTGTTTAATGTTATGATTTTAATCTTTAATTTAATCTCAGAACATTAATCAGTCAAACATTTTTTTACTGACAACAGTAGCAGATCCCAGACTACACACACGTATGTGTTCACGTACATACAGTTTAAAGTATAACGCACGACGACTGATGGTCTTTTTTGTTTTGAAATTTAACGGGGTCTCTCCAGAGCTGTAAATTGGCTCGCTGTTGTGCACGTTCACATCCTTATATGTGTTTTTGGTATGGTGACATAACTCATTTTTGAGCTCACTTTGATGCACTTAAGATTTGAATCATGTCTCAGATGTTTCTACCCTCTCTGACTCCCACACTACAGGTTAGAGACGGAGTTGATTTGATAAGGCAAGAAAAAGTATGTGTACATGTAAGATGTTTGGAGTTGATCTGTATGTTACCTTTTGTTTAGTCATCCTTTTTTCACAGTAAGTTTCTAACCCTAACCGATAACATACAAATGAAAACAATTAGCCAAATTACCAGACTGTAATATGGAACTTAAGATGCTCCAACATTTTGTAAATACTTCCACTGGATTTTAACTAATATGTTAAAATGAAAGAGACAGGACAACAGGATGCTTCTCAGCTGCATTGCATCAGTCTGAATGGACTGACTCCACACACATACGAAAGACAGGATGCAGAGGAAACGCTCATTATGTTATACAGATAACAGAATGAGTGATACTAGAATGATATTAGAATTGATTTTGTATACTCAGCAATGCAGAATGAATAGAATATAAACACAAAGAGACAATGAGAAATGCAAGTTACATACACGCTTTCTGTTGAAACTTGTAAACATGCACACAGGTATAAATGTACACACAAACACAGATCCGCAGCTGCTTGTTAGATGGCGCCTAGATGTAGCATATCTCAGCCCTGCAGCTGTGTGTGGATACTGTGTGCATGAAGGAGGAGGAGGAGGCTCCTGCTGCTGAAAATATAACTTAATATTCGTCAGTCTTCACCACAGCTGAAATACAATTAATTATCTAATCCCCTGGTGCCACTCACACAGGGTTTGATACTGTCAGAACTTACATGTACACACACTTCATATGACTTTGTTGTTGTATTTGGGGGATTCCTGTGTAGATTGTTATACAGTTTTTTAATCAGAAAGGATTTCCTTGTTCCTCTGGGTGCACAAACCTGCACAGCACTTCCAAGGCAGCAAAAGCGGTTGGCTTTAGATCAAAGCGAGCATCAAAATCGCAGGTGACACATTCCCCCCCAAAATATGATAAATGAAATACGGCAGTTGAGCTGATTCATACACGATGCTCCGGTCAAAACATTACCTTTTTCAAACACCCCCAAATTCTTTCTGCACTTCAAAGTGCATATATGGTAAATCTGATGCTAATTGAGATCTGCTTTGAAAATTTGTCCCTCAGATAAGGTGTTGTGCTGTTGGTAATTTTTCTCACTTTGTTGTTGTTAAATAAAGAATGAAACTCAGAAGTGAAAAAGTTGTCACATTTATGTAACAATCAGGAGAGTCTGATTCTAAAACCTGAAGATATTTAACATCAGTCAACCGGAAATGTTTAGTAACAAAATATCATTATTATTTTATTGAATTAAGTCAGTTTATTAACTTATATTTTATATGATGATAAATCTATTTGTTGTTTGTTTGTTTCTTTCTTTCTTTTCATTATTTTTTTTTCAAATAACATTAAATATTAGGACTGCGGTCATAAATTATACTTTCTCGCCAAGTATATTAATTATCACAAGTAAATTAAAATTTAGCTTCAGTAGTTCTGAGTAATTTTATAGCAGTTCTGATTTTGGCAGCAGGACCAAAAAATCAAAAGTTAGATTTTATTTAATTTTGAAATGCAAATTAATATGAAAAGCATGACATTTTTATATTCACATTATGTATGCTATTTTTTTTACCCCCACATAAATTTGGACACAATAGAAAATATGTGGTTATTGCCCAATTGATGCACAATCTTTTCAGTTTAAAAACTGTTGAATAATTTTACGCATCTTGCTTACGGAAAGATTTTTAATTAGAATGTATATATGTATGTATAACAGTGGAATGCAATATGGACAAAAAATATTTATTATTATTCTTTATTAAAAATAAATGACAATTATCAAATATGTTATTTGAAGTATTATTAACATTTACATTAAAATCATGCTACATCAGTTTTGAAAAGCTTTAACTAAAACTACTGGAGTCGTAAATAACATAGTCATACATTTTTGTAAATTTTTGTCTATCCTGGGTATTTTGACATGCTGTATAAAATCTAAATACTTTTTGTGAGATATAAACTATTTGTTAGTCTTGTGTGTGAATGTGGTGTATGTGTGTACAAACTTTGTTTGCACTTGTACTTGCATATGTAAGGTAAGCTTCCGTCAAAGGAAAGTTGAGGTTTTTTTGTGTTTACTATGCAAAAAACACACTGCTGACAGGGTGATTTCAGGCTTATACTGACAATTGATATCGTCCATTCCTCCTCCAGATGCTCCACACACACACACACACACACCAACAAGCACTCTCACTTAGTTTCACACAAAAGTGGTCGGTGTACTGAGATAAACTCTTTCTAGGTCGAAATCTAGACATCAAATCATTCTTTGAGTTTTTCTTCAGATACCGTTCAGGCTTTTTCATTTTATCATATTAAGAAACTCTGAGGTCATCCAGGTGGAGAATCGCCCATGAACTAGTCAGAGTTCAGGAGGAAGTCATTCAACTCATGAGAAACTGTTAATGTTTCAGAATTGCTTTTTGCTTTATACACAGAAGCTTCCATTGTTTGATCAACATCCATAAAGAAAGTGCTTTTTAGTCATTGGTAATGAAATAATTGATTAGCTAAATACTGACTGAAAGATGTAAATCAGACCACTTCACATGCACAATTGTGGGGGGTGACGCTCATTTTTTTTGACTGACAAACCAGATATTTCCTTCAGTGTACATACCTCTGCCTTTTTAATATTATGTAGCACATAATGCATTCATTTTAGGGTATACTTAATTAATTGGATTGGTTGTTTTACTTATAAAAGTTATTTCATCATAAGTTGATACTTCTTTATATTTATAGTTGGTTTCATACTGTGTGCCGTTCTTTGAATGCAGTGGAAAATGTTGATGTTTTGTGTTAAGAGAAATTAAAAATTGTGATATAACGTAACAAAAGTAAATAGTGTTGCTTGGAGAACAAAATGAATCTTCATTTTACTGATTGTTACTGAGCATCGTTCACACACAATGTAGATAAGATCTACAGTCAAAATATCTTTTAACCGAAACACCTTATTAACTGGGTCATGCTGAGTAGGTCTGTTGCATGAGAGCAAACCAATATAAGCTTCAATATTTAGGTATTTGATAGAAAAAGAAGTGTTTGTGATGTAAAACAAACATCCAAACTGCATGAAAGACACAATAATCTGTACTAAGGTCACTGGTGGTTTGGTTATTCTGTGTTTTTATCTCTCTCAAACATGCATACATACAGAAAGATGCTGGGTTTGATTGGTCTGCACCTGTGGCTGGAGATAAAAAGCAGAGACAAAAAAACTCTCAGGAGCTGATGGGTATAGATTTCTCAGTGTTTGACTGGTGTTAAGTTAATTTCTTTTTACAGCTATAGTGTCTTAATGCTCTCTGTATGTGAAAGGCAGGTTGTTTTGAAAAGGAGTCTGTTTTGGAGTGTTTAGTGTTTGGGCACCAAAAAAAAAAGTCATGTGTAGTATTTGGTGTATGATTTAAATTCAGCTTTGAATAATCATTGCTTTGATAGCATGGAAAATTGTTGGAGGAACAGCGCATGTGATTGCTCTGTGTGTTAGTGTGCGAGTACATGTGTGAGCAGTGAAAGGTTGTGGGTCACGGTGGATTTCCTGTTGTTTGAGGTTGACAATCAGAACTGAAATAGCAAAAAAAAAAAAAAAAAACATAAACCAGTGACATTCTCTTTGCCTACTACTGGCAGAAACGCAATCATAACTGCATTTTTCTTTCCAGAAGCTTGCAGAAAATATCTATGTTGAATATTTTGTTATATAACCAAATTATCCAGTTATATAATTCAAATTAACAAGATACTCTCATCCTTATCATGGAAATCTTGAGGTTAATTAATCACATCTGTCAGTATCAGCTCTGGCCTTACAGTTGTGCAGTGATTACTTACACTTACATAATTACTGCGCTATCATACGTATATGCTTGTATTCTTCATCTGTATTTGCTTTACCTCAGACCGGCTGACCTCCTCAGGAGCCTTTATGTGATCCCTGTGGCACGAGATAAAGAGGGCACACACTGACACACTAACACACACTTGTGAAAAAATCTGACACAGTTATGCACGGAAACACAAATACTACTGTATATAAGCACCGGCACGAGGTTGTCTTGCAGAAAACAATCACGCCTTCTGAGTTTTTGTGGAAGGAAGAGAGAAGATGACAGGAATAGATAAAATGAGAGATTATTTATGGTTAGACAAAAGAGAATACTCTGCTTCCTGAGTGTATGTAATCATTCAGTGTTACTATGAATATGTTACATAATCTGAATAATACAGTATGTGATGCGGTGTCCTCTATCATTTTATTAGAAATATGTTCACCAGCACACACTATACAATACACAGCTGTTTCCAACTATCACCAAGGTGAGTTTTTGTGGTTCTTGAATGAATCAAAATTGCCACTAGACAAAAAGATGAGGAGTGTGAGAGTCTATACAGATCAGGGGCAAGGGGGGAGGTGAGAGGAGGGGTGGCCATTACTGGCAGTGATGAAGGAGAGAGTGCATTACTGGCAGCTGTGTCCTTTATGAGCGAGACAGAGAAGGATTCACAAAGAAAGAAATGACATGAAAGAGGGACAGTCAGAGTGAAAGAGAAGTCAGCAAGCCACTTAAAAGGACTCTGAGGTTGACACCTTCATATTCTCCGCCTTTCTCCATTTGCAAATATTCCACGTCCTCAGAAGACTCTTTCCTTATCATATTTGATGTTATTTTGTTCAGTGTTATTAAGGCAAACTGTGTTGCAGAGGAAAATACCTTTGGTTTACTATGGTCACACAACAATTGATAGTTGTTCAGGGGGAAGTACAGCTGAAGACTTAAGTTCTCACAGTGGGAATCACTTTCCAGTCTACTTATTGTGCATAAAAAATATGCGGTGTCATTAAGGTCTATTTGGCATGTTACTTCTACACTGACCACAAATAACAAACATAACATAGACATTAAATAGTGCTGATGTGTGTTTGTGAGTGTTTATGTGGATAAAGAAATACGAGGTATTGAGATAATATTACAGTAACATGGGACTGACTGATCTGCATTTGGTCACTCTTTATTTTATATAAACATTTTGGATTTTTAAAGACTCATTGTTTGTTCAGCTGTCCTTACGTGTGTTTTAGTTTTTTAGGACCTGCTCAGCTGCTGCATGAAGAATAGTTGTGATACTGAAGATCTACCGTCTTCAATTTAAATTTACAGTCACAAACCTTTGCATTTGCTTGCATGCTTAGCCAGTTGGTTTTAGTTATTTTGTTCATGTCAGTCTATTATTTACTGAGTGACTGTGAAGTGGCACCAATGTGGTGAAGAGAAAAGTTGAAGATGCCTGCATTTAAAAATATAATTCCTTTTACTTCTCTGTGTGTCTTCAGCCCAGATTGAAGTTATCCCATGCAAGATCTGTGGTGATAAGTCCTCTGGAGTGCATTATGGAGTCATCACTTGTGAGGGTTGCAAGGTGAGATGACAGCATCAGACACAACCCTACTGCACACACAGGTTCAAAGTGATTGATACCTGTCCAATGTACTGTATCTGTCCATAATATGAAGCTTAAACCAGCTTCCTGTTAGCTTAGCTTACCATAAAGACTGTCAACATGGGGAAACAGCAAAACTTCTAAAACAAAATAATTAACTGATTATAGCCTATTTGTTTAATCTATATAAAATCAACAGGTTGGTTATAAATTGGCTATATCTTGGCTGGATGCCGTTACTTCTTGGTGTCTCTGCTGGGTGACAGAACCAGGCAAACTGTTTCCCCCTGTAGGCTAAACTGCTGCTGGTTTCAGCTTCATACAGAGCAGACATACATGAGAGTTACTTCTAACTCTCAGCAGGCATATTATGAGCATATTTCCCAAAATATGAAACTTTTTCTTTAACCGTTATAGATACAGTAGGTCTATATTTATCCAATATTAGCTTAATGGCTACTCATAAGTAACAGGAAATGTGAGCACAAAAATATTAAAGATATCTCTACTTTCACATATTTCTTCATCAAAATTAATTTAATATTTCAGCCATAACTCATATGTATTTACATATATTAGTCACAACTTAAACTAAACAACACATTTAAGTGATTCTTATCAGAAATGTTATGTCTTTCTGTAAATTCACTAACATACCATATAACATATTAGAACTCAATTATTGATACATCCACATCAAAAATCGTGTTTCTATTGGGCTCTGTCGATCCCTCAGGGGTTTTTCCGGCGCAGCCAGCTGCCCACTGTGACCTATTCCTGCTCTAGGCAGAGTAACTGTCAGATCGACCGGGCCAGTCGCAACCGCTGCCAACATTGCCGCCTGCAGAAGTGTTTGGCACAGGGCATGAGCAGAGATGGTGAGGCACATACACCCCTTACCGATTCATGTACTGATCATTTACTCTACTCCTTGTTTTAATGTGTGTATTTTTAATTTTTCTCAGCGGTGAAATTTGGGCGGATGTCCAAACGTCAGCGTGATTCTCTGATTGCTGAAGTGGAGAAGCACCGACAGCATCAGCAGCAACAGCAGCAGCAGCTTCAAGGAGACACTCAGTCTTTGTTGTCCTTCCCCACCAAAGCCCATCAAGACCGCTCCCCCCAGCTCCTTCAGCCCATGGCATCACCCTACCCCTTCACTGGGGAGACTGAGCTTCTGTCCTACACCGCTGATGTTCATCCTTACCTTGTCTGCTCCCCAAGCGATTCACAGGTGTCAGGGATGATCTATAGAGGCTCCAGTGTCTCTCCCACATCTCGATCCCATGGCAGGGGCGACAGTGGACACCCTGACGTAAGAGGTGAGGCACTGATGTGTGAACACACTACTCTGTGTCCATTCCTCCTCATCCTCCTCTCCTTAGTTCTTCTTATTTGTCTCCATTCTTCATGTCAGGATTTGATTCCAGACAGCCATCTCACGATCTGATGGCCAGTCACCCCTACAGCACTTTGGAAGATCCTTACACCGTCTATCCTCACTCTCTGCGAAATATAGGTGAGTAGTCAGCACATTGACCTCACATGTGCATAAACTTAAGCATAAGCTTTGACATTTCAAGATTTTGTATTGATGTTGGGATCTGACCTTGTTGTGTTGCCTGCTGAAACATATTAATCACAGCAGTAATTATCCAGTGGAAGGTTCTTACCTATTTGCTTAGTGAAATCCAGTTGGTGACTTTTTGGGAGCCAGGCAGTGTATGTTCTGTTTGTAATATTTATGAGTGTTTCTTCTGTTTTCAGATGAGCTGTGTGCCAGCATTGTGCGTTCCCACAGAGAGACCAGCCAGTACAAAGTAGAGGAGCTGCAGGCTCTGCGATGGAAACTGTTCTGCAGAGAGGAGATCCAAGCCTACCAGAGCAAAGTATACCAACCTGTTTACTGCTTCCTCCACTCTTGTTGGCTTCTCAGACACCATGTAGCTCTGTGACCTTATTCAGACAGTCTAAAAACAAAACATGCCATTTCAGGTGGCTTGAGGTGGAGGCCACTTTTCTCTTTGATGAATCAAACAGAAAACTGAGAGAACGTGTTTCATCAGTTTCCGCCTCCTCTTCTTCCTCTTTGATCACCCACAATGCTTCTGTTTAATTTAAAGTTAAGCTTGTGTTGATCATTTTACATTATGGCATATGATATAATATATAATTACAGTAAATAAATAGATAAAACTTGATATGTTAAATTAGAACAAAGCAATCGACTTAGTGGTTGAGTGTGAGGGGTGAATCTTTTCTTAATTTAAATGTTATGTTCTTATTTTTTCCCTCTCAGTCAGTGGATGATATGTGGCAGCACTGTGCCATTCGACTGACTGATGCTGTGCAGTATGTGGTGGAGTTTGCAAAGCACATCCCAGGTTTCCGTATACTCAGCCAGAATGACCAGATTGCGCTCCTCAAGACAGGTGACGTTACCTGTCACTTATAAGATGGAATCGTCAACTTTAATAAGAACAAAAATACTTTGAATCTCTTGGTCTTTTCTTTTTAACTGATTCCATCTCTTAATGTGTTCCCTCTATCACTCAGGCTCCATGGAGGTGGTTTTGGTCAGGATGAGTCGGTTCTTTAACACAGAAAACAACACCGTCTTCTTTGATGGGAAATTTGCTGGAGCTGAAGTCTTTAAGTCTTTGGGTGAGGATTTTGATAAAGACCAAGCTCTGTTTATGAAATGAACACAGCACATGGACACTGTGGCTTATCAATACTAATACTGTGGTGTCTTTTCCTGCAGCATGTGGTGATTTAATCACAGCAGTGTTTGATTTTGCTCATGGTATGTGTGCTCTGAAGCTCACTGAGCAGCAGATCGCTCTCTTTAGTGCTCTGGTGCTGATCAATGCAGGTAAGACTGACTCTAACTCATGCTGCATTTTATTATTTAAATGCAGTGATGGCAGTTTGTTAGGGTAGGATAGGATTCCTCCATTAGAACTAAAATGGCTTGATATATTTTATTTTATTTACTATTTGGAGGCAGGTTTTTTATTTTTAGAGTTTTCATTCTTTTTGGCTAAATCTAGTGACTCCTTTATTGTCATCACTGTCATAATTTATTCATTGTGGTCGAGATTTAGCTTATGCCTGACATATTTTGGTCAATATTGCTGCCACTTTGCAGTTTGTAAAATTTACACCATAATTCCTAAAATTTTCACTTTTCAAGGACACTTTCACTTTCACTTTTTTGAACACAATTTATCTTTTGGGGATCTTTGTGTTTTTTTTCATTCATGCATTTATTGATTCCTACACCATTAGCCTCTCTGCCCCCCAGTGGCTGTTAACAGACACTGCGATATTAAGATGCCTCACAGTGAAGTATGACAATTCACAGAGTTAATATGTGTCCAGGGCAAAGTAAGTAACCTATACATTTCTCTTTCTTTTTAAAAATATTTCTGTCCAGACCGTCCATGTCTCGAGGACAGAAGCAGGGTTCTGCGAGTGCAAAGAAGCGTGGAATTAGGAATCACACACATTCTACATCGAGACAACCAAGACAGTCTAATGCACAAGGTACCTATTTAGTCATTTGACCTGTTAAAGCTGAGTAAAAGGCTTACATAGTCACTCTTTCATGTACATGGATGTGCATCCACTCACACACTGTAATAGAAGGTAAGACATTTGAATGTGTCTCTGTCCTCCTTGCAGCTGTACCAGAGGATGGCAGTGTTGCGTGCGCTGTCTGGCCTGCACATGGAGAAGCTCCGCTGGTTCTGTCAGCGTTACCCGCTCACGGCTCACTCTCTTTTCCCTCCACTCTACAAGGAGCTGTTCGCCTCTGAGGCAGAGGTAGTGCCGGGGACCACACACTGATGACTCACTGTAATATGCAGACACACGCGCATTTATTCATACAATACACAGATGCACATTATTTTAAGTCTAAATCTTTTTGTGACAGGATCTATTTTTCTAATAATGGAAATGATTGAGAAAACACAGAAACTGTTGTATGTTCAGTATTACATGATTTCCAGCAGAGCTTTTATTGGTAGATTATGTCAAACATAAATATCAGTATTTTACTACTACTTTGATTATTCCAGAGACATGTTTATTGTTCTTTGACAGCACTATATCTGAAAACATTGTCAGTGGGGTACATGATAAATTTTCTGTCAGGATGTGCTGTATGAATCTGTGTGTTTACAATTACTGTGTGTCACAGTACACTCAGACATAGGGATTTATAGACAACACCAGTCACTGTTAGCTGAAATATAAACCACCCAAAATCTGTCCTTGGAGTACAAAACACAGACCTCCGGCAGAATTAAAGTGACTTTTTAGTGTGTAATTTGTCTCTTCATGGATGTTGTCAGCTTGGTTTTACAGTGAACCCTGGTGCATGTTAACAGAATAACAAAATTCTCACAGGTTAAAACAGTGGGAAAAATAATATCAAAATTAAAGTAAAGTGAAGTAAACATCACTTCAGGTACACATTAAATCTACCAAACAATAAATATGCTTGAGGATGTTGGAGATCAGATTTGCCCCATTTCTCTTTCTGACTCTGGCAACCTCACAAAACATCTGTCTAACTTGTCAATGAACACACCCAAAAAAACAGGAGATGACCAGTTTTTTTGTTTATGTGTCTCTAAGGAAGTATTTCTCCTCAGGTTGATGTTGTCACTGACTGACTAATAAATCTTGCAAAGCAGCTGTACCTCTAAAATATTGTCCTTTGTGTTTAAATAAATCATTTACAAGCTTTTATATATTTCAAGCTTTAAAAAGATGTTGCATTAAATATAGAAAAAATATTCCATTAAAAATATAGATACAGTAGAAGTGTATTCCTATGTGTGCAAGCTTTTCCTTTTTTTTTCAAATTAACTTGCATATTTGTTTGTTTTCTCTACATATCTTTGAATGAAGCCATTAGTAAAGAGGAAATGTTAAGAGGTTTCAGCATTAAGTACTGTATGTCTGGATGTAGTCTGCTCTGTTCCTGGAACAGATATAATGACGATAATTCCATGTAAATCTCCTAATAAACTTCTGAGGCTGTGACATCAAGCGGATGTGGTGACTTTATTTGTCTATTTGTGAGAAGCAGCGTAAAATAAAACAGCTGTGCAAGACTGAGATATGCAAGCAGAAAAAGATTATTATGTTTTGATAAGAAAAATGCTTGTTAGCTCAACAAAAAACACAGTTTATTCATAGCAGACATAACTCTGGAGTGATAAGGATTATTTATCATTCTCAGTCGAAAACTGACATTAAGACTCTCAGGAACATACTGCAGAGCTGCAGTTTCAACATTTAGCACAAAGGAAATATTAGTTATTGTGCATGACCAGTGCATGAGACAGACTCTCGTATTAGCTTAGGGAAAGTTGTCATTAGTCATAGACAGTAACTGTTGCTAACGAAGACAAAGTCAATTCAAAGACTGAGTGAAATGAGTCAAATGTGGTAAATGTTAAATCTACCTCTAGTCATGCTACAAAGCTGGATTTATCTCTTTTTCTCTGTGTGAGACTTTTGAAAAAAAAAAACTCTTTTATATACTGAGATTGTTGTTTTCATCTGCGATGGATTGGCGACCTGTCCAGGGTGTGCCCCGCCTCTCGCCCGATGACAGCTGGGATAGGCTCCAGCACCCCCCGTGACCCTTACGAGGACAAGCGGTTAAGAAAATGGATGGATGTTGTTTTCATATCTTAGTTTGGTTTGGAAAGATGCCAGGTAAACAATTCCTGCTGTAATGTTCTCATGTTGAATAGAGAATAACAGAAGTACAACTTTCTGTTTGGTTTAGTTGACTCTCTGCTCTCTGACCCCTCGGGGTAGCTTCTACCCAGACTCCCATCCCTCACCACCATCACTGACTGAAACTTAGTGCCTAACGTCTCCTATCCTGTATATGATGGGAAAACTCAAAAGCAGTTTAAACTGTGGCATAGATTAATTTTACTAAACTTAATAGTTTACAGCTTCAAAGGGTGTTATTCACTGGTATGATCTGGCTTTTTTACAGGAACATGGTGGGAGTAGGTAGTGTAGAGTTGCGGTTAGTGTTTCAGACAGGGATCTTAGTGTCAACATTATTTTGATGTTTTGTAAACCATGTAATATTGCATCATATTTTGTATTTTTTTCAGTGTTTTAAACTGAACACAGTATGTTTGCAAGTATTTAAAGGGACAATTCACTAAATTTACACATCTAAATCACTTTACTCATCACAGAGAAGATTTTTTTCTGAATTCTGAAAACGATCCTGCACTTGGTTGTGTAATATACTTGCAGCATGCAGGGTGAAACAATTGGTATTTATCATGCACGGAGAAAGAAAATATGCACTTGAGTTGCTTTATAGCGAGATGATATCTCTGGCTCTGCTTTGATTTTGATTATTAAATCTATAACTTTACAGTCCTCCAACTTCATGGAAGTGCAATGTGAAAGTCTCACTCTATGGAAGAGTAGTTTGTTAAATTTACCTATGAATAATCTACTATTGTGCAGACAGGAACCGTTATTCACAAAGTTTTTGTGATACAGATGAAAGCAGGAATGATTATTGTGTATTATCTTTTAAGACCAAGCACACCTCTTATTTTCAACAATGAAGTTTGAAATAAAAAAACTTCTATACGACCAATTAGGGTAGTATATTAAGAAGGATACCTGCACATGGAATAACATTATGTTTGTTACTTTTTCCTTCCAAATTGAACAATTAACAATGCTCATTTTACAAGAAACATTTGGCTATACAAAATAATAACACTAATAATAATAATAAGTTTTATTTTCACGAAACCTTTTCTGAGTCAAATAATGATTTAGCAACACTGACTTTATTGTTTTATCAAGAACTTCTAACTGGCTGAGCTCAACCAACATTAAAGTTCAGTAACAAGAGTAACAAAAAAAAACCCATCAAAACCATAACTTAAATTAAGGATAATGTTTTTGTTTATTGGGGTTGTAGCTATTGGGAACGTTTCATCATGTGCCTCTATGAGTCATGTGAAAAAAATCCTCCACTCCCTCGTCCCCCTCACTCCGCTTCATTCCCCATGAAACAACAATTAAAACTGCTTAACCTACTTACGGGCTTTCGGTGTCACAGCACAGCTGCCCGTGTTGTGTGCGCTGCTCCTGTGAGCGTGATTTCCTGCTCACTCCGTCAGGACAGTATAAATAAAGCAGCAGCAGCAGCGGGACACACAGCGCCGGACAGACACGAACCAGGTCACAATGGGCTCGTCTTGGGCTTTAGTCTGCTCCACCGCGTTGGTCTTGGTTTTACTGGGCTCAGCATCTGGGGGTTGGTATTGTTGTTTTTCTTCTTTTTGTTCTTACAGGCCCAGAAAATGCTGTTTGCTTCTTGACTGATAGTCGGGCTCCATTTTTGTTTGCCTGCACTGCCGTACGTGCGTTTGTTTCGCCTGTAAACTTACTGACATGAATCCTCCAGTAAACAGACTTTTAAATTTGCGTCTGTTTAGACATCTCTAATGGTGGAATGTACCTCACTAAGTACATTAATCAAATACTTTATCCAAGTACACTTGCAGGGACTTGTACTAGTCCTAGTTCAGAGGCAGTACTTAAGTTACTCCTTCCTTTATTTCTTTATTTTTCAAAATAAGATTTTTCTTTGTCAGATTTAACTTTGTCAACTCATTTTACATAGAAACTAAGAATATGCAAAACACTTAAAATGATCTGAACCTTTAAAAACTAAACATTAAAAAACCAGTAATATGTTGATTATTATAAGGTTGTAATATTTGATAATACGACACTGACTGATGACTATTAGATTTACTACTGTAAAAATGTTCCTTATAATACTTCCACAGTTCTACTGAAAATGCAGGATTTTCATTTGTGTCACTGCTAATATATAGGTATCAGATTTTTTCTTGGCTGTCCCTAAGTGTCGTTTGTAGCTGCATAACAGAACAATGTAGTGTTACATAACTTTCTCTGACTTTTTGTCTCTCTCTCTCTTTTGTGTACAACTTTCCAGATGAACATATCATTGAGCAGCAAGCGGTCAAACCTGATGACATGTTGCAGAGACCAGTGGACATCCGTGACCTTCTTGGTACTGTTTATCTATCTAAGCATTTGTATAAGAGCAAAAGAGAAATGTTGAAATGTACTGGCTAACAATGCTGCCTTTATTCTGTCAGGGGGTTCAATACCAATAATGACACCAAGAGGCATGTATTTAATTTTCCTCTCTTTTTGAGTTTTTATATAATTTTCTTGGACCACTACTGTAAATAATAATGATTCCCCTTCTTTACTCCAAGTTCCACTAGCTGAGCTCTATCCTGTTCAGTTTCCACTAGGCCGACCGACCTCTGACAATCTCCAAGCCATCTGTCTCTATGGGAATCGTCGTCCTTACTATCCAAAATCGTACTTTCCTGGCACTGGTTTTGGTTCACAGTCGCGAATGGGCAGTGCTGTCAATAAAGCAGAGTCCTTGTTCAGCACTTGCTGTAAAGGGAACCAAACATGGGGGAGGAAAATTACTCTATGTTGCGCCACTTGGGCTGTAAGTTTTCACAGCAGCTGATTCATCAATTTCTTACTCTGGATAAATGTGAAATAGCTGTATGATATATTTTGTCTTCTTGCTCTTGTCCTCTTATCTTTAATTTCACTTTCAAATACATAACACACAATGTGCCGTAGACATAAAATTAGACCACAATGTGTTTTTCAAAATAAAAACCAAAAATTAATATTATCCACTTAACCACTCATGCAGAAGAAGGCATCATAATATTGACGGCTCTTGTAAATCTATAATTTCATTAACTAAACTCCTGAAGCTGTACTGTAGGCCTAGTGTCATGTACTCTTATACCACACTAAACACAGGGTTTTTTCTTTGAATGTTTTTGTATTGGTCCAGATATTTTAAAAGGCATGAAACATTCTTCACATTGCAGAGAAGATAGTGCTTGTATTTTTCAAATGTAGTTGAAGGCCTTTAGCGCTTCCAGTCAATGAGCATCAAATATGCAGACATAACAAACAGGCCTTGGCAGCAAAAATTTTTCACTGCATAAAGAATTACCTTAATTTTAATGCCTTTCTCTTACTCTCTCTTTTCTTACTTATTTTTCCTTTTTAAAATCTGTGTCTTCTACAGTGGAAGCTGTCAATCAAATCCTTCTGTGAGGACGAATTTCAAGTAAAGACTAGACACTATCACTGCTGCAATGAGCGCGGCAGTAAGAGGCTAAAATGCTTCCACAAAAATGCTCCAAACCCAAACTACGAGCCAACAGAGGAGCTCTCAGTGCCTCCTCTTCCCTCCACCAGCAACTTTAAGTTTGACCCCAGCACTTGCCAGAGGTATGCAGGAATATAGATTAGAGGAGGAGGTATTTATAGCCATGGTATTTCTTTACATTTTTCTTATGGTACGAATCCAGTGAAAACCAACCATAAATTGATCCTACTAGGTATTGCCTGTATAGCCTGAAATTACTTATACCTCTTTTCCACCAAGCTTCATTGGTTTCCAAAAGACACACCTTTGCATTAATGACACGTTCTTCAATTACAGTAGATATTGTGGTTTATTTTGAGTCAGTCCCACTTACAGTGTCCTGGTGCAGTAAGTTCTCATCAGAGCACAGAATGTGTATTAATCCGCAGTCCCCAACAAATGAACTATTTGTTCTTGTTTGAGTAATAACATCTATTAAATAAATGTCCATGTATTGAAGGTAATTTGCATTTTGCTAATTGAATGTGAGAGTCTGCACAGTCAGAATGAATTAAGATACAGATTAAGTGGGCATTCAGACACATACATAAAAAAAAAATATGTGTAAAGTATACTTCAATATGCTCTAAAAAATATTGGTCTAGGTTTACCTTTTTGCCATACAAGGTTTTTTTTTGTCTTTTTTGAAAGTCTATCAATAAAGTGGTCCCATTCTCAAGAACAGCAGAGCTGGGTTTTTTCACACAGGGCTACAGTCAGTCTGAACACGTCCATTGTCCCTTTTTGTCTTTTTATGGGATTGAACAATATTAAGTTTTTCTCCATAGCTTTGGCTCAGATTACAAATGACAAAGTTTTTCTTTATGGCTAAATTCTGCAATGTAGCACTGTGATTTTGCATAGTGTGATAGTGTTAATGTTATTACACCATACACATTTGTTAGAAATTTTGTTTCCACAGTCCACATTTCTGTACATTTACTGTATTTTGTGGTGCTGTGCAAATGTTTTGTTTTCCCTTTGTTTTGTTACTCAGTTGTACTGAATTGTACTCAATTTACAGGAAAATAAAATTGTTTCCACACATTAATGCAAAAGTGATCTATTGTCATACTGACAAGACAGCTAAACATTGGGTGAAACTTGACTTACGCACGATATAAAGGTTTTGGTTGAGGTGCAGTAGAGTGTTTAGATGATTAACTATGGTGTTGTGTTGAACTCTTTTGAGAAATGCATCTGATGCTGATAGTGATGTTTTAACTAATGAGCCAACACTCTTAAGAAAAGGGGAAGGGAGGGATTGAAAGAGAAAATAAATAGAGAAGAGTGTTTGGGACCTTTTCTTTATTTCAAATCATCAGAGGGGTCATGTTTGTCTCTGACCTTACAGTATACCTCATACTTTACAGGGAAATGGAACCACCTTCTTCCCAAAAAACTGACATCGATTTTCCTCCTGGGCGACCCACTGAAGATACAATTAAATCAGTGTGTCACAACCAGATTTTACGACCCCTCTATAATGTGAAGTGCCTGCCAGGCGTAGGCTATAAATGGCTGGCTCATCAGGCAAAGACCATTAATCGTATGGAAAAGGGATTCAAACAGTGCTGCAAAAAGAAGAATACGCTCACCTGTGCTGAGCAGAAGGTAAAGCAAGAAACCTACTCACATAAATATTTGCTTGATTTAACCATTTTTTATACTTTCTAATTTGCTCCTCATGTATCTTTTGTTTTAGTGGCGTGAAGAGCTTAACAGGTTTTGCTTGGATAAGAAGGGTGGACAGGTGGACTTCAGCTGTTGCTTGGCTGATGGGATGAATGATAGATATAGCTGTTTCCAGCAAATTGCTCCTGATCCACATTACAATATGACTTCCACCGCCGAAGAGCTCTCATTGAACAACATCTGTGACACTCACAAGACCATCAGGAAGATGTAAGACAGTACTTTGCACATCTCTTTTGAATTTGGTTTTCTGTCAGTCTCCTTCACTCTGTCCTTCTGTGAAGTTCCCATTCTTTGTTCTTTTAATGCTTTTTCTCAAACTAATGCTTAAATATCTCTTAACCTCGAAATGAACTTTTCTTTATTATTGTTAGTACTATCATGGATCTAAACATACTCTATATACACAATCTTTGAGCATTATTAAAAAAACATAGTGACAATATGACTGTCTTGTAGGTTCCCTAAGTTTACTCTAAAGAAATTTGTGGACCAATGCTGCCCCCTATCTGAAGAAGAGAAGGCCACCTGTATTCTGCAGAAGGTGAGTTAAAAAGGAAGTGAGTAAATACCAATTAGACATTAGAAAATATTCAATAATTTTACATGTAATATTTGAAAATGAAAGTTTGGAAGGTATAAATTCAGATTTTGTAACGCTGTTTCTCATTTTCCTGTCCTTAGCTTGAGGAAATGCCAAAGACTATTTGTTCATCAAGGGGGGTTTCTCCAGATGTCCGCCGCTGTTGCCGTGGAACTGGACAGGAGAATTCACAGTGCATCTCCAAAATTCTCATGAATGCCATCACCAAAGCAACAAGTGTCTCACGCCAGAAGAAGAAAAAGTGCCCAATCTCTTAAACCCTTATTTTTGTGCTTCTTACCTTACTGAGGACGTTCAGGGAAATGGATAGCTACCATTTATCACAGCACAAATCCCACTTAGAGGTGAGGAGAATATTCAATATGTAGACCAAGTTCTAGCTTCATCTGCTGCCAGTGTTATTTGTGGTCAGCTGAGATCACCTTAAAAACATTACCAACAGAATAGTACATTTACAAATAAACAGATATTAAATATGTACAGTGGGCTGCTTTTTACATATTTCATCATACATTCATTTTCTTGATTCTGGTGGAGCTTCAAGATTGTTTTTCTCCTTTTATATAGGTTTGTGGTTGAGATATCTACAACTGTATTAAAATAAAAAATAAATAAAAAAAAGCCTCTTGTGTGGTGTTTTGCATGCAAAACTAAGATTTCACCACAGCTTTGCCTGCTACAATGAGTTACAAGTTCTTGCTGATGAGCTTTTTAGGAATATATTATAAACACAAATAAAAAGTAAGTGAAGTTAAGTAAATAAGTGAACTGAAACACATACATTCCCGTTTAACAAAGATCAAAATATCACCTGTAATTTCCATCAGACTTTAGATTGTTCTATAACAAGGTTTTGTGTTAAATGTATGCTTAATTGTCATTGATTGTTATGTCACGTGTTGGGGCTTTGCAACTAATTTTTTCACTACTCACCCTGGGCACCACATCAAAATAAGCTGTCTCATCACTGGCCACTCTTTCTATAACTTTCTTTCTAACAAACCAAGTTTTTTTTGTTTTAGATTTTATGTCAACATGCTATGTGCATGTCTAGCAAGCCTAATATAAATTCAAACTAATCCAGCTTGTCACACGATTAAAAATATTACATTGTAAATAGTACATTTAAAACCACTAAAAAATACGACAATCTATGTTATGTTTGTTATGTTCAAAGTTCAGTCGTACAGCGATGCAGTTCCCCTTCAGGCCGGTGGGGGCGCTGTGGTGCTGCTGCGACATGAGCATCAACGGTCGGCGCAGTCTGTGATGTGAACAGTCTAATCATAATGGCGACTGCTGGAACAGCAGACTCGGGATTTACTGCCCTGACAGGTAACTTGTTTCTAGTTATTTCTCCTTTGTTTACTCGGAACCAACATACAAGCAGATCTGTGTGTTTTTTTTTAGCGATGAGAGTGGTTTGGTGTGACTATGGCTTTTATCATGTCCCGGTTAGCCTGTTAGCAAGCTAGCATCGAGGCTTTCAACCTAACAAATACACCAAGCAGCGGCTAACGTAAAGTTAGCCGATTTAATCTATCTACCTTCTAATTAACCTTAGTCAGTTGCTGCTGATGATAACGCGAAGCTATAGTTAGCTCTCTACCAGTATTTCTATCGGTATGTGTAATGTATGGGCATATACATATATATTTATTTGTCTAAAGAAATGGGGACCACGTTGGCCAAAACGGCGTGTTTTGTTATCAAACCGGCAATTTCGTTAAATTTGTTCAAATGAGTTAACGTTGGCTATACGCAGGAGCTAAAAGGATGGAGTTTAGTAATGTTAAATATCGGTCTGTTGTTGCTTAAGTGAATTGGACGTGTTGTGTGACCGCTGTTTGAAATGGGTCTGTCCATCCAGGAGAAGTTAACGGTAGCTAGACCGTTATCTCTGTTACACCCCTCCTCTTCCTCTGTCTGTCCAGGTCTGTGGTAAAGTTAGCAAGCAAATTCATTTTCCATTTGACACGTTCAACACTAGCCCCCTATCTGTTACTTTATATAGTTTCACAGTTGAGGAAAGGTATTAACTAAAACAGAAACCGACCCCCATTAATATCATACATTGTTTTAATTGATGACAAAGACTTTTCATGTTTATCTGCATGGGTTCATTTATTCTGCTTTTACTATTACTCCAATCAAAGCTTTGTCTAGGACCTTTAATTTCAGATTTATGTTTGAAGAATGATCTTGTTCTCTTTTTTAAATTGGCCATACAGATACAGACAGGTGGTGGTTCAAGTGCTTACAGAGATTTTTTAAATTTTGAGGACAGACGGGACAATTGATGGATACGTTGGAGTGTGCTAATCCATTTAGTTGTGCGTCAGCTTCCCTGTGTATAGAGGAGTTGCTCTTCTCGCAGTAGCCACTCAGTCTGAATCAGTGATTAAAAATAGTGGCTTCAGAACACTCCCGTTGCTCCCAATGGCTGAGAGCCCAAGAGTGTACAAATACAAGATGTAGCATTCTGTCAAATACACACACTCGCAAACACTTGAGTTTTATGTTTTTGTACTGATTTTGTTGGCCTGGTTTGCTAATCGGGACAAAAACCAGTATGATTATGGAATATATGTAGATAATTAATAAAGAAAATTATGTTAAGAGAACGCTCATGTCCTATATAATTGCCCTGCAGGCTACATGTGAACAAGGCTGGCAGTGACTTGTTTAGGATACATAGTGGGAACAGATGGTTTTTCTATTGTCATAAGGCCTGTCACTGACAAGCTAAAGTCATTTGTTAAGTAATTAGGTTAGTCTAATTCCTACCCTGAATCTGCTAACTGTGTGTTATCAAGATCTACAATGACTTTTGAAGAAAAAATGTGATATGTGATAAGGACTATAACTAACTAGCTTAGTATGTTTATTAACTATCAGTGTGATATTTTCTTGATTAATAAATTAACTGTTTTGTCTATAAAATAGCAGAAAATATTTTAAAAATCAGTTCCATCTATTAAATCCATAACTTCCATTATCTCATATATATATATATATATATATATATATATATAGTGTATATACAGCTATGCTTTAAATTTGCTCAGTGTTGCTTGTTTACTTGGTTAAGCCATCTAAGCTGACAATATCCTGCTCCACAGATATTAGGACTCAGTTTTGGAGGAGAGCATTACAGCGTGGTACTCGCACGGGCGTGCGTGAGTGTTTCTGCGTGTGTGAGCAGAAACTGCATGAGTAGTGATGATAGTGTGTCGTTTTACATAATGAGAGGGAATGTGGGCAGAATGATGCTCACTGTTTGCCGGTGGATTGCAGTGTTTCCCTGTTAACTGAGAAGAGATGCATGGCGTTTTGTGTTTTAACACCCACCTTTCTTGGGTTGGAGTGTCCCCTTTCTGTGCATCAGCTGGACTGAATCTGCATCTGCTGCATATTGACTAGACACACAGGATTGTTACTACAGGTGTATCGTCTTCTTAACATCTTTTCGGACGTATATTGACCTGTGGCACTGCAGCATTGAAGTAGATGTTGCCATTGGTTACAGGCTTGCAGTGTGGGCGAGATAGTAGGTTTAAACACTAAGTTCATGTGAGGACAGAGGAAATCACGTTTACTTCTTTTATTTCTCAGGATTTTAGATCCATGTGTCCTTTTGTTTGGTTATAGAGCCAAGAAATTTCACACACATCTACTGCTTAGTCATAGCGCAAAGTTTATGGATTCATTATTTTAGCATATTGAAGATAGTCAAAATGATAAAAGCTAAGTAGCTATGAGACAAAAATTAGGCTGTGACAGAAAAGGCTAGAAATTGTGCAATTTTTTTGAAAGGAGGTGACGATTGTAGACTCACATCCTCAGGGACCAGATGAATCTGGAACAGGCAGCTCAGGGGAGAAGTAGTTCCAGTTCACAGAAAGCTGTTGGTATTGGGAGCGATAGTTAGTAACTTTGATCACAATTTAGGTCTTGACTCATCATTTGCCTTACAGCACTCAGCTAGTGCTAGAAATACAATAGCCCTGATAATTAACCAGCAGAGGGTTTCTCAAATAGTCTTTGGTAAATCTTTTGTAAATTCACCCATGTTAAATGATACCACCTCAGATTTCTAAATTCAAGTGTAAAATTTGCAGACTGCGTAGGTTCAACAAGGAAACTAGTAGCTCCTCTAGTCTTTAGTATCATTCCTTCTATGTCAGATGTCTTTTTCTCACAAATCAAAAATTTACTTCTTTTTCTGTGTTCAGGGACGAGCAGCATCCGAAAAATGGCCCCTGCAGAGGTAAGGATGTCAGAAATTGCCTCACTAAACTGACATATAAACACATTTATATCATGTACAGCCTTGTGTTATCTAGATGTTAATCTAGTCGACTCTGAGATGTGAGAACAGGTTCAGAGAGTTTGGGCCAGCATTCAAGCAGGTCACTGAAAGCTCATTAATTATTTTGGGAAAGCACTGTGAATAAATGCCCAAAAGACACCTGGACCACAGTTTTTGTGTTGTTGGAGGATGTATTTTGTAATTAATTAATAAAGCAGCCAAGTGGATAGCTGCAATACCACAGCAGCAGTTGTCATGTGAGGATGTTTACGCAGCATAGTCTAAAGCATATATACAGCTTGCTCTTTTTATGTGTGTAGCATGAGGCCATTTTTCTATTTTTCTCCTGGTCCTTCTCCTCAGATGCCTGGCTCTTCTGGCACAACTCAGAGTATGAAGAAGACCATCGGACACCGGGGTGTTGAGACCACCACAGGAGAGACCACCTATAAAAAGGTCAGAACAGGGCAGGGGTCAGTAACACTGGTTTGTTGACACCCATGCTATGGGTCACTAACAGTGAAAAGTGTAAAAGGACCAGTGTACACACCCACATGTTTACTGTTTAGGTTCCCCATTTAAATCTCACTAGACATCCAAAAATAGTAAGTGAAACAGCAGAAGTCAGAGGGGTGAAATGTTATTTGTGCCGTTGCTTACTCTCTCTCTCTTCCACTCCGACCTTTCTAGACCACGTCATCTGCACTAAAAGGTGCAATCCAGTTGGGCATCGCTCACACAGTTGGTAGCTTAAGCCAAAAGGCAGAGAGGGATGTTCTCATGCAGGACTTTGTGGTGGTCGAAAGCATCTTCTTCCCCCGGTTGGTAGCTCAAGTCATAGTTAAATGAACTGAAATAAGTTGTTTTATTTCATGTGGTTTAATTGCCTTTCTGTGTCTCTCTCCCTCTTGCTCATGCATTTTCAGTGAAGGCAGTAACCTGACTCCTGCTCATCACTACAGTGACTTTCGCTTTAAGACCTATGCTCCTATTGCCTTTCGCTACTTCAGAGAACTGTTTGGCATTCGACCAGATGACTACCTGGTCAGTACACACATTGCTGTGGTTTTTAGTTACTGTCCTCATATTCCCACTGTGATATGGTGTAGCTCTGTGGTTTTAGCCTTTTTAACAGTTTAAGTGAAAACTGTCACCTCATTTGTGAGGCTTCCCAGTTTTGACAGTCAGTGAGAAATAATGAACATGAATTCTCATTTTATTGTAGCAGTATTTGCAGAGAGATTTCAGATTGTTGGCACTGTGGTCCCTGCATTAGACATTTTACTGTCAGAATTTTGAATTTATGCTTTGTACCAATCACAAATGTCTATGCCAACAATGTCTATTGTCTGGTCTAGAGGTGGTCTAATTATTAAGTATGCGTTTCTTCACAAAAACAAATTCAAAAAATATATTTCAGTTTTTATTTTTTAGTTTACTTTAACATCCTTCACAACAGTCCTCAAAATGTCCCCCATGTTGGGAACTATGACATCGTTTTTGCTCCGTTAGTGTATACTAACACGGACTCCTCCCTGTTTAAGTATTCTCTGTGTAACGAGCCACTGATTGAGCTATCTAACCCTGGAGCCAGTGGATCCCTCTTCTACGTCTCCAGTGATGACGAATTCATCATTAAAACTGTTCAACACAAAGAGGCTGAGTTCCTCCAGAAACTCCTGCCTGGATACTTCATGGTGAGCCAGAGTAGAGCGTACAAGTGGGAGTGTGTTTGGTATGAGTGATTATTATTGCAGTATAATTATCATTAGCGTAGGAGGCTTAAATGGGTGTTTTAAGGGTCAGGTATCTTATTTGTTTTCCATTCCCTCTGACTGGCAGAATATAAACCAAAACAAGCGCACCCTGCTGCCCAAGTTCTACGGACTGTATTGCGTTCAGGCAGGAGGTAAGAATATCCGTATTGTAGTGATGAACAATCTTCTGCCTCGCATCATCCCTATGCACCTCATATACGACCTGAAGGGTTCTACCTATAAGAGAAGAGCTTCCCCTAAGGAGAGAGAAAAGGCTGTTCCCATTTACAAAGACCTGGACTTTATCCAGGACCTGCCTGATGGCCTGCTGCTGGAATCAGACAATTACAATGCCCTGTGCAAGACTATACAGAGGGACTGCTTGGTGAGTACAAAAAAAAATTGTTTTTCATTGATTTTTGTTGACATACCATGCACCCGAGTCTATCAGCATACATGGAATTACAGGATACATTTGTGTGCATTGTTACAGTATGCAAGTCTTTCAAAAGTCCCACAAGCTCAGACACAAGTGGTGATATTATCTTTTTGGCGTCACATGAAAGCTATTTTTGGCAAATAGATGCATAAAATCTGACATTCTGAGCGTCAAGTTTTTCATTATCATCTTGAAAAGCAAATGTGCATAAAATACTAAAACCATTTTAGGTCCAAATTTATGTTATGAATCATATTTTTTCTCATGGCAAGAATTGAGTTTAAATATTTATAAGTGACACAATAAATATGCTTTACACTGCTAGGTACCAGCTAATGTAATGAATTTAGATATTCTTCAGTTTGACATCTGGTAACCTTGGAAAATGTAACGCCAGTCTTTGCTGTTCAACTTTATATTTTTACAGTGTTGTCTCAAATTTTCTTTTTCCCCTAAAGCAATTCAGTGTCGTTTGTTGCTTAATGTTGATCTCCAACGTAGCCAAGAGGGCCATCGAAGGGAGTTGCGTTAAAGAAATTAGTCAAGCTTGCATGACACTGCAAACTAGTACTTTGTTTACTTAGAGGGATGATACATTTAAAAATGATGGGAACAGACTAGTGCTGGTGGTTAACACAGTATATCATGTTTAATATTCTCTGGAAAGCCAAACAATTTATAGGACAGAGACTGCATGTCATTTGTTGACCAAAATACAGTATCTAGAGAGCTAATCCTTCTTTGTGGTTACACTGTGGTGTTATGGTGCAGTTTTGTAAGCGTAAAGGTTGGCTGTTAAGATATGAGGCATAGCTCCTATTGATCGATTGTCATGTAAATTCATTCTTTATTTGTATGTTCTGTGTAGCTTTTACAGAGTTTTAAGATCATGGATTACAGCCTGTTGATGGGCATCCACAACATGGAGCGGGAGCGTGCTGGGGGCACTTCAGGGGACAGTGGGGCGTCAGAGGGAGCTGTGACTCCAGATCAGCGGCGGCCACAGGCCCAGAAAAGTTTGTACTGTACAGCCATGGAGTCCATCCAGGGGGAGGCTCGAGGGAAGGGAGCTTTGGATTCAGAAGACCAGTGAGTTATAATGCTTAACTGACCACAAGCAAAGCTGTTGTGTTTGTTGTCTAATCTGCAGCTGGGTTTATAATTTGTCGCTGTTTCCTTGTCCTTTCAGCATGGGTGGTATTCCAGCTCGTAATAGTAAAGGAGAGAGGTTACTGATGTACATTGGCATCATTGATATTCTCCAGTCCTACAGGTTAAAAGAACAGACAAATAAGTTCCTATATGTTTCCTATATAAAATTTGTTTTTAATGAGCACACTCCCCACAAACATTACCCATTTGTGTAACGTATTGTCTATTATGTTTATTATTCATTTTTATTTAGGTTTATTAAGAAGTTGGAGCACTCCTGGAAAGCCTTAGTACATGATGGGGTAAGAACATATGCACTGTGTACTAGAAAAGATCAGTAAGCTGTGAAAGTCAGCAAAATGGCTCAGAGTAGTGTGATTTAATGGATATAAATTGTGTTAATATTAAGACATATTACATTCTGCTTTTATCAACCTATCATAGTGTATTTCAGATTCTAATGGTTCTGTTTTTGTTTTACTTCTTTAGGACACTGTTTCAGTTCACAGACCTGGCTTTTATGCAGAACGTTTCCAGCAATTCATGTGCAACACAGCGTTCAAGAAAATCCCATGTAAGTGAATGTTTGTGTGTGTGTGTTCTTTTTTTTTTGTAGAAGATAATGGCCTGATTCCTGACAGCATAGAAATCCCCGGTGATAACCATTTTATTTTTCATGTCCTCTGTCTTCAGTAAAACCATCACCATCTAAGAAGAGCCGTGGTGGAGGTCAGGGAGGCCTTAGGAGGGCCCCCACCCTGGGAGCACCTACCCCTCTCTCTCACACAACTGGACAGTCATCTGTTGACTCCAAATTATTCTACCACAGCCACTTTAAAAGTACAGAATCTGAGGCTGACAGTGGTAAGAACTGAGGCATCACAAGTAGTGTTTCGCTCATAGCTGTAAAGATACTGGTGTTGAACTTAGCAATAGTTTAGCTTCTTATACATTTTTTGTTCTCAGACATGCACTCGGGCAAACCAGATCTTGTTCCTAGGACGCCTCCGCTGGTAGACAACCCTGCTGACTGTGAGGCTTACCTGTCCACCTCATCACTAGGCAGCACAGGACTGGCCTCCACCTCTCCTGCCCTACGGTAAAAATCATAATGCATAACCTTTATGCTTTCATTTCACTTCGACACCGTGTTTTAATTCTCTTTGCTCTGACCATTCACTGCAGGTCTGTAGGAGTGGAAGTGCACAAAGCAGCAAACACAGACCATGACCAGGGTGCTTCCCACAGGTATACAAGGCAGTGATGAGTCCTAAAATAACATCATCAAACTGTAGCATAGATGTGTTTTGTCATTGAGTGTCATTTTCTCTTATCTGTGTCAGTTTGGGTGCAGAATGGGCTGCAGATAATTCTACCAACCTGTCTCGAAACGAAGATGTAGTTTCATTGTCAGACATTGTCCCAGAAACCAACATAGTAAGTCTAAATGTTTAAATTGTATATTTGTAGTTGAATATTATTTATACCTTCATTTTAGAAGCAGCCAGTACTTGTTATTCATTGCTTACATCTTTCTTAATCCTTGCATTGCTTTTATCTTCACAGTAAAAAAACGGACTCAGTGCCAGATAAGGTGTTTTTTGAACAGAAGCAAGAATAGAGTAAACCCACCCACTGCAGACCCTCCGTTGCACCTCCGTTGTTTTTTCACCCCTACAGTATATTTACAGAGATTGCTGGATGAACCAGGGAGGTGTGGTGGAGATTGTGACAATGAGGAAGGCAGTGATGACAAGATCAAGGAGAAGACAATGTGTGGTAGGCTTTCCCAGCCATCAGCACTGTGCGCACACATTTGTTTTGCACCTGTCCTAAAACCCCACCGTCTTTCATAAACATTAACAAATAAACTTGGGAAAAAGGGCGCATGATCCTGGATTTGCATAATAAGCAATTTCACAATAAGCAAAATAATTAGTTGTATATTGTAAAAAGCTGAAGTCACCAGTGGATGGTGAAGGCAGTCAAATCCTTCATGAAGAGCCAGTCGTCGTGCCCACTTTTCACACCACGAAGAGATGTGAGTAGGCACAGGCCGTTCAGCAGGAACACACACACACACACACTTAACTGCACATGATGGGCATAGCCTGTGTTTGTGGGAGTGAATATTTTCCCGTGTGTTCATGCACAGTCTAAGTGGGTTCACATTTCCGTGACTCACACCCTAGTATTCCTGTTACTGCACATCCAGTTCCCATGAGCAGGGGAAACTGTGAGCTATCGATGGTCATTTTTCAAATCAGCACTTGCTGCTGTTGACTCTGTGATCATGTATGCATTTCTTTTTACTGATTGTGGATGTACAGTATTCGTTTGAAGTCAGATTTTGAAATAGCAGAGGAATGGATTGAACCAGATCTGTATGGTAATATTGTTTCGTGTTTTATTATAAGTTATTCTGCTGGAAACCACAGTGGTGCTGCTAAGGTCTAAGTAGATCTTACCACTGCTGAATGTACTTACATTACAATGTTTTTCTTGCACATAATGTGTAAGACCACATTTCTACAACCCTAAAGATCTCCCCCTCTGATGTGGCTGTCTGAGCTGAAGTTTAAATGAATACTAAAGAGCTGCCAATACATGCTGATAAATGAAATCATGCAATTAAGTTAATAGATGAGTAATAATTTAAATTTGCTGTCCATTGTCTGCAATGTCTGTGCCTTTATATGTATGTCCCCCTCTAACAAATGATTTACTGACATCTTTTACAGGTTAGTGTTGTAGTCACACAGAGAAATCTGCCTTATCACTACAGCTGAGGTCATCAAACTGCCATTTACATGTCTGGACCAATTAAGCAGGTGTCGGGGTTTAAAGGAATTTCAGATTTTAATGCAAACACTAGTACTGGTCTTTTTGGTTATGTGAACACTGAGTCACCTCAGCAAAACATTTTAACTCTTCAGACATCAGATAGATGTCATTGTTTTTAGTATTTATTTCTGCTGGTTACAGAAATTATACCTGCCCCCATCTACTCTTGGACCAATATTGCTAAAAATATTGTTTTATTGTTTTTTGAATGCAGTCGTACTCATTATTGTTTAGTGCACTAAATTGGTTGCTTGGCTGAAAGCTTTTTACACTTTTTATATTTCTGATACAGAAATTTAATTCACTAACAAGTTGTTAACACTTTGGCATTTAGTCATGTACTGCTCTGATTGGGCACATGTACTATATACAGCGGGGAGGGAAAGGGGTGAATGTGAGTGGTTATTATAGAAAAAAGATTTTAGAAAATTATTCATCAATGCACATTTGAGGATTCAGGAGTCTTTTGTATTATAAGCCAGTCGTGGCACCAAAGAAAGAAGTAGAGTTCTTGTAAATGTTCAGGATCCAGCACAGTTAATGTGAAAATGAGATTACACACTCCTGCACATGTTGTGTATGGTAATAACACTGGGTTGACCTGTGTGTAAAGGATCTTTTATTGAACTGGATGTGCTCAATCATTTCATGTTTGATAGGCTATATCTGACATAAATCTAGTCCCTGTCAAGATGTATTTTCCAGAATGAATTGGTTTTAACTCCACATTCCTGCAACATATAATTTGGATTTTTGGCAATTGTAGTATAGCTCTTAGAGCCCAATATTTACCACCTATGTGTAGTTGTGATAATGTACTTGAATTATTTCTGGTATTCTGCTGAAATGTCAATTACAGATTATTTCAGACTGATCAGTTTAAAGTCGTATTTAGTTGGCTGAGAACAACAGCCACCAAAGAAAAACACTCCAATAAATGATTTCTAATTAGACAATTCCAGATGACATCTACCGATATTTTGATGTTTTATGTTGTAACTGTTATTTAAAATGGGTGTTACAGTGTAATTGCTGGATGAAGACCACTTTGTATGTAGTTGCCATGTACTACATGTATGGCATGTAAGTGAAACATCATCCTCTAGTGCTGAAAGGGTGGTGCACTCAGTGTAAACACTACAGTACAACTGAAGTAATGCAATATGAACTGTCACCTTTCAGATCTAAAAAGTGTATTTATTACTATGATTGATTGCTGTAGGCTGAAATGATAGTGTTGTATTATGTACCTTAGATTGTATGTATACTGACAGAAGGATTTCTGAAACTTTATAGTGTGTACTGCCTATGAAGCGGGGACTATTTGACAATTTCACTTTTTATATTTCATGTTTAGATTGTGATATGATCGGTATATTCTCACCATGATGACTGTGGGTCGTTTAATCTCCCATGCTTTTTCTACACGAATGTTTCACGTGGCTCATGAGCCAACATTGCTGGTTGTCCTATATGCTTCAATTACTATATTTTTACTGTGTATAAAATGTGCATATGTAAATAGGAGTCACGGAAATGCCTTCTCATGCAATATGTGCTGCCTGTCCTTCCTACCATGTTTCATTTATGTGGTGGTGATGTTTTTCATGTCTGATTTTAAAGGACTAAAAATATTTTCTAAATCTTAGTTTTGGTCCAGTTATTTATCAGTATATGGCACACATGGAGTGCCAGGTTTTTGTGAATGTATTTTGAACCAAAGAAAATTGTGAGGTATGATTTAGATCATGCTCTATCTTTTCAATTACAGCTGTTTGCATGATATTTGGACCCAGAGTATCTTCAATTAGTGTAATACTAACCTCTATCTGTGCAATATTTCCAGATAACACTCCTTGCCACAGGAAACCAAGCATAAAATATTTACAACCCCATGCTTAACAGTTAAATACTGACTTACTAGGGCTCGAACACATCTGCACATAGCACATTTACTTTTTCTTTTTTAACTTCATGAAATAAAAAGTAACAGTTGATTAACATTTGAAGAATGGTTCACTTTTAATGTCTGATTGCTGTAGGGGTTGTATTCAACTCTTTCCACTTCAAAATCAAACCAATGAAATTTGCCCACTGAACAAAAAAAGTAGAAGGTAATGTTTATTATAAGCATTACACATTTAAAACTCATTCTATCCCATCCTTATTCATAGATATTAATCATATTGATATTTTGTCATACACTACTGACAAAAAGTTAGGGATATTTGGCTTTCGGGTAAAATTTATGTAAAACGTAAAAATTTCACACTACAGTGATATTATATCATGAACGTAGGGCATTTAAGTAGAAGCATGCAATGGTGATTTCCTCATCTTAAACAATTTATTGAAACAAAAGCCAACAACAGTGGTGAGTATACCACAACAAAAAATGTCAATGTCTCAATAACG